>JBBDHG010000286.1:0-455000 GCA_037951165.1 Lophius americanus | reverse complement strand
TGTGTGTGTGACAGAGTAACACAGTATGTAGTAGAATTTGGGCCATGGATTAAAAGACCATCAGCTCACTATCATGTTTCACCCGCACAAGGAGTTTATTTAACTAAATGTGAAAATGATGAGAGGACTGTAGAGACGACATCGGTCTCGTTCATGCATGTCTGTGTACGCTGTAAAACTCTGCACACTGTGAGGCTGATTTATGATTAATAACGTGATAACTGTACTCAGCATACACAAGTGTAATGTGCCAACATCCTGCGGGTGGAAAATTAGAAAATATTTGCACATTTTAACATCTTTGAACAAATGAGGAAGAATGAACCGGTGCCTTTTTTAGGATTTAATGTAAAAATTACATTTTATTTCACGAAAACATTAGAACAGTGTTATAAAACACATATAAAACACATATATATATAGATACATCTATATAATAATGCCTTTATAGAGTTTTATAATACAGCACTTTGTCTCAATAATTGAACATCCAAGCTGATGACAAATTCATGACAAACTAATAACTAAATTTGTTCTTTTTTCACTGAATATCCATTTTGTGGTTTACTGGATTTTGTGTTTACATTTTTTTTCATTTAACTTGCTAAAATACAATTTTTGATATACAAGACTGATATTTAATGACGCGTTCACCCTGCAATACTCCAAGTTACCACAAGGGCATTACTAGCCGATTTCAGAGTTGTTTCATTATGGATTGTTATTTAAGTAAACTATCCACATGATGGAAAAAAAAAACGTGATTCACCCGACTGGACGACAATCCTGCATTTCCTCGTGGTCCAGTTCCCATGATGAAACGCCCACTGTAAGCAGTTTTGGCTTTGGACCAGGATCAGCATGGGCATTCCGGTCCGCGCCTACAAATCCATGTGTTCTAACACTTTTCTATCAAAACCCGCAGCTGGCATTCGGTCTTCACATGCCACAATGAGCTATTGTTACCCATGGCCCTGTAGCCCCTTCACCAGTTGACCTTTCTCCCCTGCAGGTATGAACCACTGCAAACAGGGAACACCCAAAAAGCCCCGCAGTTTTGGAGATGATCTGACTGAGTCATAAGCCATCGCATATATGAGATAATGAAATAATCAAGGTTATTTTGACTTCCCCTGTCAGTGGTTACAATGTTATGGCTGATGGTTTATCTTTCACCTTTAAGGTGGAGTTTGTGGTGTTGAGGGTCACTCCATGTTCTTACCATACCAGGTTATGATAGTGAAGACCGTGAAACTCTATCACCAGAATGTGTTCAGCTGTCACACATAATTAAATCAACACTGATCAGACAATGATTTATTCAGGCGCATACGCCATCCTCAACAATATAAACACAATCCTCGTATCCATCCTAGACAAGCTTTAGTCTTTCTTTTATTTTCTTTACTGTAAACCTCCCTCATAGGAGAGAATGATGACATAATCAGCGTGGTGATAAAACCCTTGTGTCCCAACTTTTATTGTTTTCTTACTTCAAACCCCGTGGGGTTTGGGATTACTGGGTGCTTTATATAGCAATGACTTCATTAGCGGAGGGAGAAAACATCATCTAGATAGATTTGGAGATAGATATGGAAGTGCAAATGGAATATTATGTCAGGGAGGATGTAGTTCTTTGAGTCAGCCACAGGGGGCACTGTTGATCTGCACAAGATCCTACTCACACTTGCCAACCTCCCCATCCTCACCAGGAGGAATGAATGATTCCAAACTCTCTCTCTCTCTCTCTTTCTCTCTCACACAGAAACACACTAGGCCTCTCTTTTTTCTTTTTCTGCTGCACACACACTGACTGTGAGAATGCCTTGAATTTGGTTAATGTCTTTCACCCACTGAGTGTGTTGTGACTAATAAAACACGAATGGCCAGCCGCCATCAGATTTCTTTCATGGTGTCAGTCGAGTTCTTACTTTTGAGAACATTTTCATAATTTGTAAAGACCATCTTGTATCTTTGTGTTTTTATTATGATATTGTTGAAAAGTCGGGGATATTATGGAATCGTCCTTACCGTCGCGTTTACCCGTGTTACCCGGAGACCCTTCGTGTAAACCCGATAACTCAAAAATGATTTCATGGATCATTGTCAAATTTCCTTCACGCATATACCTTAGTGTGAGGAAGAACTGGAGTAAATTTGGGAAAGTTCGGTTCTGTATTTCCAACACCAAGTGGAGCTTTATCTCAAAATGTTTTCGGGCCATAATTTCTCCACTTTTGGTCCGATTTAGTTCAAATTTGGTGCAGATTAATCTAATCAAGGAGATATATCTTGCAGATATCATATTTTACTCTAATAGTTCTTATAGAACCCACTAGGAGGATTTTTTAAATAGATGAATTAATAAATATATGAATAAATATCATTTATTATTCATTTCTAAATTTTTCAGCCATCAATTCAAATTTAATATGCGGCGATCCATCGTTGGTATTGCTTGAACGGTGCAGGGGATTTGGGGCTATTCGGGGATATACATTTGATTTTGGGCACAGAAAAGCCTAGTAAGCCTGTAAGCCTAGTTTAATAGAGATAGGCTGATGGCTGAGGTGAGGGAAGCGTCCCCATCAACCATGTTCACGAATGACATCATGATCTGAAGAGAGAGGAGAGAGCAGGTGGAGCTGGAAACAAAGGGGAATGAAGGTGTGCAGCATTAAGAGCGTTTACATGTGTGTGAATGAAAGGTGAGATAGAAGTGTGGTGGTGAAGGCTAGATGGGATCGAGTGTTTGGGGGGGAAATGGGGGGTTGGGCAGTAGGGAGAAGAAGACAGTGGATGGAGAATGGGTCACAGGTTTGATTTGTGAAAGGAGGGTTCCAACTAGACGAAACGGACTCATCCAGAGGAAAGCTGCGGGGAATATCTGTAGGACAGTGAAGTTTTCTGGCAAGGAAAAAACGAGGAAGGTCAGAGAGGAGATCCATGGATACGGAGGTAAAAGTGGACGATGATGACGAAAAGAATAAGAATCTATGATTGGAGCGTGTGAAAGAAAAAGCTGTTGCTTTCATCATTTAGTCCCTGATTCTGGTTTTAACCCTCGAGTTCAGAACCGTTAATCCAAAGAGACTGACTTGGTAAAGATAACCAATTGACTTGTTTTTATTTCCTGTATTGTAATTAGTACTTTAAGGCTTTATCTCGGCGTGAAAGTAGTGTCCCTACAGATAATCTTCCACAACAGGCACCGAATAGTTTCGTTCACCTGCTCAGCCACAAGAAATGGAATTCGGCTTTCCTTATTACAAAGGGAAGATGGAATTACGGAGGGCTTTTCTAGGCCCTGAATTTAATCTCCCAGGTAATGCTTCTTCTCCATGAGCTCACATTGAAGCCTACAGGTTCTGTGTCCCAATTCCATTGTCCCGCTAAGCCCAAAGCGCGGAACCCTCGCAGAGTTTAATCAACACCACCTGCACCCGAGCGCAGGGCGGCGGGAAAGAGATACGACATTCCTGCAGTAAATGTCAGGCTGTGTGTCAGACTGAACGCCTGAATACTTGAGTTAAACGCTTCAGTTCTAATAATTAAAAATATCTGAGTCCTACTATTATACAGACGACTCGGGAGAAGATTTTTGAACAACGTCCGTTTTTCCTTTTTATCATATCCCTGAAAAGTTAGGGATATCATGGATTCTCCATGGATCGTCAAAACTATGTCACGGTGCGAGGAAGAACTGGATTGATTTATATATTTCTGACATTAGGGGGGGGGGGCTTTATCTCCAAAACTTTTCGGGCCATATTTCTTGGCTATTTGTCCAGTTAAGTTAAATTTGGATCGACTGGAGTGGATCTAGCTTGTCTTATTTTACTCTAATAATTCATATTTTACTCACAAGTGGGAACTTTTTCTACAAAAAAACCCCAACTGTTTTTCATTCATGACTTCCTAATTTGGTGCATATGAATCAACTTGAGGCGTTTTATCTTGTGCATATCATATTTTCATCTCGAAGCGGAGTTTTTAAATTTTTTTTAATGAAAACAGAGTTTATCAGACATAACTTCACATTGATATGAAGAGTTTAGCTATGAGGATAACTTGTACAACGCAGGAGAGTGGAGGCTTTTCAGGGATATATCCGTCAGGACTGTATAGGTTATGCGTTACCGTTGCAGATTCAATACCGCAGCACTCTTCGATGCGTCGCGTGTTCGTCTCCTGATATACGCAGAGTTGAAGTTATTCATAAATGTGCAGGAAGATCTTAACAGAGCCTTCAGAGTCTGCTGATTTCACATCCAGACAGCACTGAGACACGCATACCTGAGTGCCTGAGTGGAAAATGTGGGTCTCAAAGAAGATTGGATTGCAGAGGGTTTTCAGATTTAAAACTGGGTTGGGTGATTCCAAAGTTTGAGAATGTTTTTTATACACGATTGTCCATGTGAACAACCAATCATGTTCATTTGCATAAAGCTGGCTAAAATGAATGGGTTAATCAAATATAATGTCTGTCTAAAAGCTATGCTAACTGTTTCATTCATATAATAAGAATGCAAACTTATCGCAAATGATCGTAAATGACTTGTTTAAGTTAATTAAATTCAAATTTTTCCGCGTTTTCTTTTTTGTTTAATATCATTGTTTTCATAAATATTCATTTAGAAGGTTTCTCATTATTGTTGTTGACGTTTTTCTACGTCACACGTTTCTTGCTTTATTTCGAAAGTTAAGTTCTCTTTGTTGTTTTGTTTCCTGTCATTCTTCTGTTTCCCCTCCACTCCTGATTGTTAAAGGTCTCACCTGTTCCCCATTTGTTCTCGTTGAGCTCCATAATTTTGACTTTGTGACTCTCTCCTTCCCACAAGCCTCCTTTCTCTTCTATTTCCGGATACGTTTCTGTCTATTTCATTATTCTCTCTTTTTTTTAAAAGACATTTCAAATTCTTTCTCCGTCACATGGAAACTGTGAGTCGGCAGTTTTATAGCCTTAAATCACTATAATACTCCTGTGCTATCTGCAGTTTGGACCCGGCTTTAAACTGAACGTAGCATTTATTGAAGGTAGCATAAGTAGAATGATTGATAGTTGCTGTTGGATTCTAATACCTTACTAACGTAATGGAACTCAACGCCAAATCTACTGCTGTTAAAAAGTCATTACACAGTTTAGTGTCACGGTTGGGTTCAAGGTGGGGGTCTGTCATAACCGGCACAGAAAGCAGCCTGTCAGACTTACATAATTGTCCGTTGTGGTGGTGGAATGGAAAGGGATAATGCGTAGATGACTTGAATCACGGCTGTCGGAGCAATAACTTACAAATTACATTTACGGCGTGAGGCCACTCTCATCGACGGACGGGAAAATTCCTCCGACTATCAAATTTAGCTCGAACCGAATCACTTGAAGCAAAAAAAACAAACTTTTATGCAATTATTCTGGAAGGCTGTATGTAGAGAGGCTGTTTTCATTTTGCATGCTTTTACCCTCTTGTTAAAGAAAATTGGAATTTCTTATGCCTGAGTTCTTCTTATGATTGATACCGACAGTTTTTTTTTTTTGCTTGAAAATAGTAATTCCGGTGTTAAAGCAGAGCCATGAAGTATTTTCATGGCTCTGCTGAAGAGGGCTTACCTTATGTTTCTTTCTTTAGTCTGTATGTAAAAAAGTATACAATAATATGTACATTTCATAGTGGATTACTTCATTTCTTAACTAAGATACAGGTTATAGTCAATCTACATCAGCACAAACTGAGTTTATTTATCCAGTAGCGGGGCATCTGTGTCCTTGGAGACAAAATGTCAAGTCGAATTTGAATTTTAAGAGCGCACAAGAGGAACCTTGAGGACTAGCTCTTTAATTATCGTGAACCATTACATTTTCCTTCAAATCGAGTCTAAAATAGACCTTTTGAATGAATCGTTCACTGTCTTCTCTCACCGACACGTCTCAAAGCCAGATGAATGCATCCATGCACTTGTTAATATTAGCCTGCAATGTATTAGCCATCAATATTTATGTGTATGAATGATTCTGTCAACTGTAGGTTTAAATATCTGTAGACGGAGCACTTATCTAATAGTTCCCTTTTCAACTTGAGTCACCAGCAGTTGCATCAGGAAGGAAACATGAGGGTTTGGGAGCCAGTGCCAGTTAGATATATTGCTCTATTTTGGGAAGCATAGTTATACGAGTGTTGGATACAGTGAGGCAGATGGAGCACTTAGTCAAAGCACTTTGGCTCCGTAGTCAAAGTCCAAGACATTCCAACTCTACTGCATTTAATTTCAGAGCGCCGGTTCTGAAATAGCACACCTTTTGTTTTAATAATATAAGAAGCCTTTACCGCCCTGTTTTCTCTCACACGTCACATGTTCTACATGTGTGGTTGGTATCGTTAACCACTGGTGTGCACAAGTTAGTAACCTACCAAAGTGGTCTAATGAGGGACAACTGGCCAAGCAGCCACAAGGTCACAGGCGCCAAAGGCTATTCTATGTGCATGGGATGCTGAGTCAGGCTACAGAGGAGCTACTGTAGCACAAACCGCTGAGGAAGTGAATGCTGGCTCCGATAGAAGGATGTCAAAACACACAGTTCATTATAGCTTGCTATGTGAAGGGCCGTGGAGCCGCTGAATTGGCACCTCGGCACCAGAGCTGGGAGCAGAAACAAAGAATGAAGGCGGCCGTGTCTGACAAATCTTTTAAGGGTCGTTGACGGTTGGGCGCATGGATTCTCTTCATGTGAGGAAGAGACGGTACCAGAATGCAGTGTAGGAAGAGGGCAAACGAAAGGAGGCAAGGCGATACAGAAATAAGTATCAGTTATGCCAATAAACCCCATAATATATAGTTTTCTGACCATTTTGTGACACTTGTATACTAATTTATCTCTTTTAAACTCGTTTTGACACTGGTGGTTTATCTCATTTTAACTCATTTTGACGCTTCTATAGTAGTTTATCTCAGTTTAACTCATTTTGACGCCACAGTCAAATCTGCTGTGACGACAGTGAAGGTATTGGAGGTCAGTGAAATTGTGGGAGTATAGCTCCGAAAACCTGGAAGCTCAGTGTTCCAGCTAGCTTGGACCGAGCATGACTTTCTGACTACTTCTTCCCTGTAGCGTTTATCCCAAACCAAAAGTAATGGAGGGTATGTCATACACTAATGCAATGTTTTATTATTGGATGTCAGGGGGGTTCTTCATCTCTTGATGACTCTGATTATTTATGCTTGAATTCACAAGTACAAAAGAGAAAACTCCTCTTCGCCGATGGCGTGCGAGGCACACACAGATGACAAGTGAAGGCCCGGTCCAGGTCTCTTTGATAAATAACATGCTTGCCTCCAGGCGAGTAGAGCGTCTGACACGGAGCACACACGTCTGAGTGAATGTGACCCCCGGTGTATGCGTGGAGGCTTCGTGTCATACCCTTTCCCTTCTATGCGGCGATGGAGGGACAGGAAGTAGGCAGCAGGGAGACTGACCCGGGAGACACAAACTCAAAGTTTGCCTCAGGCTCCCTTCATATTCTTCTTCACCTCCCTCCCCTTCTCCGTTTGCTAACTGAAAGCAATAAAAACGCTAAACAAGTATACGCTATTGATTTCCACCGCCGGCTCCAAGAATCTGAGGACGTTACTCGCCAACCAAGGAGTCCTAAAACAATTATTGCAAGATACTAATTTATCATCTTAGATGCGATGTCAGTCCTTTTATGACTTAAAAATCTTTTTACAGGGGATGTTCAGAAGGAGCTTCAGGATCAATTTGTCGACTATAGTTTGTGTAAGCAGTTAAAAGTATCACTTCTGAGGCTAATAGACGGAATTTATTATTTTTTTGCAGTGTTTCAGCTTGATGTGGAAAAGTATTGGTTTAAATAGGGCCAACAGCTGAGGAATAATTGCTTGAAAATCTTTTGAGATAAAGCTCCCCCTAGTGTCTTTAATATACATTTGACCTTTCTCCAAATCAATCCAATAGTTCCTTGCACTAAGATCTGTGTGTGTATAAAATTTGAAAATGATCCATGACACAGTTATCGGGTCAACAGCTGAGCTGACAATATAATACCCCAGACTTTACGAGGATAAAATGAAGGGAGGCCTTCAATCAATCAACAATCAACAAACAAACAACAACAATCAAACACTTCTGATAACAGGAGTTGAGTCTCTGACATCCCCCTTGTGGAATTGTGGCCCATTTGGCTCTTTGCAGAACTGCTTCAGTGCAGCAACATTGGATATAAATAATATATATATATATATATTATAAATATATAAATATATATATACACGATGAGTCTCATGAATGTTTCATCAAACATGCTAACATAATTAGACTTAAGTGTCGTCTATTATGTTTGATGCGCACAAATAAAGATACATGCATGGTTGTGTCATGACCTAACTGTGTGAGTCAGAGTGTGTGTGTGTGTGTGTGTGTGTGTTTGTGTGTGTATGCGGGCTCTTCAATTTCCTTAGGCTATCAAAACAAGTCATTATGTTCGTTTAATATATTCACAAATAAAAATCTGCCAGGCAGCAAATGCAATTAACCTACATAATAGAAGGTAATGGGAGAGAATGGGTTTTTGTGATGCATTAATGCTTTCAAATTCATTGTTCACGAGCTACATGACTACACACACACACACACACACACACACACACACACACACACACACGCACACACACACACACACACCTCTCTGGCTTCATGGATTCAGCATGACATCGGTTCGATTCCCGGAGCACACACCCTAAACCGGCCACTCCAAAACTGATGGATGTCACGGCCCAGTTTCAAATTTAAACATAAAGTGGCCTCAAAAAACCCCCCAAAAAATCAAAAACATTCTGATCTGTACTTGATATTGAGATGAAAAAATTGAAAAAAGAATTTTTAAACCCCAAATAAGAAATGTTGTATCAATAATGAATGATAGAGCCTGTATCATGAGATAATCTAACTTTTAAAAATACTATATTTAACTGTTATCACAGCTGAACTTATTATTCTGGACCATAAAAAACTTAAGAAGTTTATTATACATACTAGAAAATAATGTATAATGAAATAGAGCCATAAAAATAAAGTGCGGAAAATTGAAAACAGACCAATAAGAAATTTATGAACTGTAACGAAAAGGATGAAATGATGATTTATATGAAGCCCATTTTTTGTTATTGATGCAAAAATGCAAAGTTATAAAATAAGAGAATAAAATGAGTGATAATAAATATTACAATTCTAACATTGTTTTGATTCTGATAACATTTGAATATTTTCTTGGCAGCTAACCTGCAGTACCTTATTTTCCCAATAGGGGAACCAGAGGGGTGTCAAATGTCTTTGAACACCTACACAAAACTGCAGGAGAAAAAAACACAAGGTTGTACAATGTGAGACATATATGTAGGACATTTTACCAATCTACTTTGTTGTTGTTGTTGTTGCACAAACTCATTCTTCATGTGTGCAATCAGGAGTTTGTGACATCACAGATTCACCTGAGCGCTTTGTCTTCTTTAGTGTTATTGCCTCTTATCTTGTCCCGAGCATTGGCTGCACCTATATCTACAGCGGGATGGGGAAGAGTCGACCAGCAAAACGGACGGAGGGATGATAACACACCTGATACAATATTGAGTCAGTCGGCTAATAACCCTGGGTGTATTTTTTTATTTTATTTTTTATTGCTGTGGAGAAAAACAATAAAGCCATCAGGATTCCCAGCCACACACACACACACACACACACACACACACACACACACACACACACACACACACACACACACACACACACACACACACACACACCAAAAAAAAAAGACATTCCCTTCATGATGAATTAAACGGACTATTTTCCATTAAAATACAATTATTTTTTTTCTAACTGTATAAAACATGCTTTAACCAAACAACCAGATTTTTATGATGAAATTTAGTGTTTAACACATCAGTTTAATAATGGAATAAAATATGCAATTTTTCTAGTTATTTTTTTTTAGTTTGTTTTCCCCTGGTGAGAACATTAAAAAGCTAAGATTTTCTTTTTATTATTGATTTCTAATGAGCTTTGAGACTCACACTTGTGAGCAGACCCCAGATCAGCTGAGTTGAGTTCGGCAGACTCTGATATGGTCTTATCCTGAAGGCAGACCGCCCCAGGTCACAATAGATTTAATCTGGGAGTACCCCATTAGTTATCATGCCTGTCCCACAGCGGAGAACCGAGACGGTCTTATTTAGAGGTAGATCAGCTCAACCAGCCCTGGGAATTACGCTGCCGCTAATCAACACACGATGGCAGAGATATGGCGGTGCGGAGCGTTATGAAGTGGATCCTAATCCGCAGATCAACCGGTGAACAAAAGAGGCTCACCTGTGTGTGTGCTATCTGCGTTCCCTGGCGCCCACAGATAACAAGCTTGATGGTCCTCGCCGGAGTCGCTCACTCTCAAAAATTGTACTGCTTGATTTAAAATATATTAAATGGCTCATGCAGGTGGGACCCAGCTTTATAGTTCCTACCGTTTCCAGTATCCGTGCACAAAATTGATTCCACTCTAACCACCAATTTCTTTCGTGCATAGTTTAAATTTGCGCATTTAATCTGAACAAGAGGAGGTTTAAAGCAAACGGGCGGTGGATACATGATCGAGCCTTATGATTTGTGAGCTGTCTGAGCTTGAGCACCAAAACCCTGGGGGTGCATTATCACCAACAACCTGCCCTGGACTCAACACCCTTCAGCTCTTGTCAAGGAGCAACAGGTGATGAGAGCACAACCCCCCGCCCTTTGCGTCGTCTGTACCTTCTACAGAAGGTAGCACCATGGACAGCGCCCTCACTAACGGCATCTCTCACTAACGGTGTCACTGTCCCCCCCAGGTAGGGGGGGGGAGCAGTGACACCTCAGGATGGACGGCCCTGCAGAGATGGGTGAGAGAATATCATCGACACCTCACCCCCATCTCTCAGAGACTTTACCCATGAACGCCGCTTGATTACCACCGTCAGCATTGTCAGAGACTCCACCCATTCTTTCCAAACCGCAAACTTATGGCGAAATAGTCTTAAGTGTCTCAGCTAACATAAACTCTCTCGCCACCATAAACCAATCCCAGATAAGCGGAAGAAAGTGGATGGAAGGACGGAAGGATGGAAGAATGGACCATAGGCAATAATAATATTTGCTGTAACCATAATGGGAAGTAAATTATTCAGATGCAACAATCCTGCTACTGTTTTTCTACCCGCGTGATTGACAATAAAGTTCATCCAGAACCCGGGCTGCATATACAAACTTGAAAGGACATTTTCATTTCATCATATTCATAATATATTCCATCAGAAAATTCTAGATGCAGGAGAACCGTGACTCTGAACACCTGGTTATGGTAATTGGTAGAAGTGGCCGCTGATTTGCATTTTGAATTTTCACAATTTTCCTTCTCTTGCAAAGCATGGCTTCAAAAAACATCTTCTCAGAGGCTGGCGGAGCAGGTGGGTGTTTATTTTGTTGTTGTTTTTTTAAGTTACAAGACGAGTAAATACTTTAATCATCCTTCTAAATCTCTGATGTTAAAGTGTAACTGCTGACACCACTGTGAACACTCATTCAGCACATTCACAGCTTTGTGTGGAGAAATGATAGACAATAGGCTCGCCTCTATCTCTGGACAGGAACAGAATGCGTCTGCTGCAGCTGGCCCGCCCCGGTCATCTGCTCAGAGTACTGTCAAACTTTTTTTTTTATTGTACTACAGTAAGTCGGCTTGCTTGCAGAGCAAGCTTTTCCTTGCTCCCCCTAGTGGACATAGGAGGGATTTTGCAGCCATAATCCCACTCTTGGGTTTATAATCCTACTTTTTGGCACATTTTAGGTACATTGTCTATAAAACTGGTCCAAATGGAGAGTCTTCCTGGTCCAATTCCACAAAAACTGGGTAGAATAACAAGAACTTTCTGGTATTTCGAAAAAATATTCCATGCAGCTGTTAACAAAGAGCTTCTGAGCAAATTCCGTGATTGTTTTGTTTCATGGTGTAACTAATATTATGATGTCATGTAATATTATGTCATAGAATCACGGCAGGATTTTTTTGTTTAATTACAGATTACTCACATATGTTACCCACACTGATATAAATGATCCTAGGTCTTAACTCTCCATAGACGGAAGGTTATGCAAATCCACATGACAGTTGTGGAGATATTTCAAATCTATTTTGTGGTATGTGATTCAGGCGAGGCCCAGCTTCAGTAGAACTGTCTGAACACTGAGATTCATCATTCATTCATCCTTGAAGGATTCTATCAATTTTGACAGAGGAAAAAAAAAAAAAGAAAGCTGCCAGATGAAAAGCAACTTCTTCTACTCAGCCAAGATGTGACACGGTTAGCGAGGCTCTGGGCTGGAGCCAGTATTGAGTTTGTTCAGCCAGTGAAGAACCAGTATATTTTTCCACTTGCTGGAGGCAGTAGAGCCACATCATTACGTCATAAAGGCACTAGAACTACATCATTACATCATAGAGGCACTAGAACTACATCATTAAGTCACAAAGGCACTAGAACTACATCATTACCTCACAGAGGCACTAGAACTACATCATTAGGTCACAAAGGCACTAGAACTACATCATCACGTCACAGAGGCACTAGAACTACCTCATTACGTCACACAGGCAATAGTGTCAAGTCATCACGTCACAGTAGAACCAGAGCCACTATTGCCTCAGTGCCTTTCTGTTTCATCATTTCCCCTTCAGGAGAAATTTAAGTCTCATCTTATCTTATCTGTCATCATTGTGTCAGAGGCACCAGAGCCGTGTCATTAGAACTAAAAGACACTTGAGCCATGTGATCACATCACAGAGGTATAAGAGCTGTGTCATAAGGCCAAAGAGGCACTAGAGCCACATCATTTTCCCTTCAGGATGGATCAAACATTATCTCATCTTATCTCTCATCATTGCATCAAAGAGGCACTGGAGGTCTGTTATTCGGTCTGAAAGGCACTAGAGCCACATCATTAAGTCACCGAGGTACTAGAACTATATCATGAAGCCATAATACTGAACTCAAACACACCGATCAGCAATAACAAGTTCTCCCCACTCACATTAAACGAGCCATCGCCATCCTCGACCACGTGACCAGTTCACCAGTTGTCCTTGCTTATACCTCTATGGTAGACTGGGAAAATCCAACTAGACCTGCAGTTCTGGAGATGCTCTGACCCATTCGTTTAGCCCTCATCAAAGTCGCTCAAATCCTCATGACTGTCCATTTTTCCTGCTTCAAACACATCAGGACACATTATATAATCCCGCCAGATGACATGTAATAATAATCAGTGTTATCCCCTCCACCTGTCCGTGGTTGTAATGTTATGGTTGATCAGTGAAGCTTCCAGAGCTTCTTGATAGTTCATCTTATAGAAAGAGGGGAGCTGCCTATGTTCAATCTCAAGTCAAACCAAATCGCCGCTTCCCCGGGAAAAACAGTATTGAATGAAACGAGCGTAAACGGAATTCATTTTTCCTTTCCTGCTCATTTACAGACATTTACATCTCTGAGAGCAGCGCTGGTTGCATTCGTCGTTTACGCCATTAGAGCCTGCAGGGACCTCAACGACGACTGGCCTTCGTTTCATCTCCGTCTTTGACGTGCCGCCGCTATTGCTCGAGGGGGGCGCTTCATCTGATCTGGTAAATTCTGCTCTTGGATCGGCCTTAGGAGAGAACGGATTTGCCTCGTCCTCGTGTGAACCGTCTAAGAAGTTCCCCGTTTATCAGTCACGCTTCCGTTAACGTGGAGCTGCAGGAGAAAAAAAACAACAACTGGCGATCCAGCGGCGAGCCCAGAGCGTCGGGAACAACTTACTGCGTCCCTTCCCTCGTTTCTCCCTCTCCTCTCACCCTTCCATCCACTCTTCTTCTCCCTTCTTCAATCCCACCTCCCTCCTCTATCTGGATCACTCAATCCCCCCCCCCCCTCCCCCCCTTCTGCCCCATCCCTCTATCTCTCTCCGTCCCCGGTGAATGCCTCTGTAATTCCTATTCTTATCTACGCCTCGGCGAGAGGATAAGAGCTTCTTTACTTATGTGCTCCTGCTCTCCACGGGGAGGAGGAGACAGAGAAAACATTTTAAAAAGCTGACAAAAAAAAAAGAATAGAAGAAGAAGAGAAGAGAGAGGGAGGAAGGCAGAGAACATATTCTACCGGAGTTCAATGCAGAGGAGCCGGGAGAGTCGAGGGTGATGGATGGGAGCGGACGATTCAAATAAGAGGGAAGATATTCTGGGTTTGGTCACTTCAAGTTGAGCTAATCCTGTTTTGTGGTGTTTTGAGTTCTCCTGGCATTTCCCAGAATCCTTTCCAGACGTCGGTTAAAGAAATGAGACTGGATGCTCACGAAACCAAAAACACACACACACACACTGAAACAGCACACACACTCGTATGTGCACACATGAAGTCATGCTGTGCAAGAAATACGCACATAACTTTGATTCTTGAAACTTCATTGTCAGCAACACACATATACACACACACACAAACACACACTCTCACACACTCTCACATGCACACACACACACACACACACACACACACACACACACACACACACACACACACACACACACACACACACACACACACACCTTCCAGAGGCTGCCATGCAGAGACTCCTCATTAAAAGATTTCATGACACTTCAATCAGGCTGTAAGTGGGCCGGTGTCACTGTCACAGACGGAATATGTGACTGAGACATGACTGCAGGAGACGTGATATAATCACAGAATCTGCATGTCTGTGTGTGTGTGTGTGTTTGTGTGTGTGTGTCACATTTTTACAGTGCGGTTTCACTGAAATATGACTGGAAGAGAAATGTAAAAGAAAATTAATTCCAATCACTGCTGAAGCATTTTCTCTCCTCTGCTGACAATTTAACGTGGGAAATGTCCACAGTGACTTTTCACAAAGGAAAAAAAACCCATTTGTAACTGGCAGAGCGTGGCACCATGCATGTGCAGCGATCAGCCGTAACATTATAACCACTGACAGGTGAATTTAGTTGATTATGTCCACAAATCGTACCTGTGACTGGGCAGGTTATATTACGTAGGAGTTGAACATTTTCCCCCGACGTTGATGTATTTAAAGCAGAAAAAAATTGTAAACCATGTAGATATGTAGTCACAATCGATTCCCATGATAGAAATCCTCAAATTAGTTGTGAAGATATGTCCAGAGTAGTTTTTTCATAAAAAAAAACTCCCCCTATAGAGTTAAATATGAATAATTAGGGTAAAGGGGGGTAAAATCTCTGTCCAGAAAACAGTGTACTTTGGGAAAAAAAAGCTCCCCCTAGTGAGTAACATATGAACTAATAGAGTAAAATATGGCATTTACATGACAGGTGCCCTCGAGTCGATTCATATGCACCAAGTTTGGACAAAATCAGACCAACGGTTGAGAAATTATGGCCTGAAAACGTCTGGAGACAAAGCTCCTCCTAGTGTGAGAAATATCCACTTCCCTGTTTTGTCTGATTCCCACCAACACCATCTGTTGGGTCAGAACACACAGCGGTTTCGGAGGCAAAAGGGTGACCTTCACAATATAAAGCAGGTGGTTTTAATGTTATGGCTGATTGAAGCGATCATGACCTCCACGAGTCGACATCCTCACGCACTTGAAAGTGATGAAGCCTAAACTAGGAGCAGATGGAAGAAATACTCCAGAGTGGGGATCGGGTTGCTTCCAGCGGGAAACGCAGAGAGGGCCGTAAATGATTGATATTGATGGAATTTGTTGAAAACACTGATGTTTATCCAGGGAAATAGAGCGAAGCATATAGTTTATCACCCTTTCCGGTTTCTTTTTTCATCAATTCTCAGATTTATGGGTTGCATCAATCTCCCATCTTGGTTGTCCCCACAAACACTTTTACTGTACACAGGGCAGAACTTTTCACACCTAAAATCAGAGGTGGACAAAAGGACACCGCGGAAGAAGTATTGATTTTTCTTTTCTTCTTTTTTTTAACCGAAGTAACAGGGAAAATGGAAAGGTTCTGAGATGTAGTCTAAGAAAAGCAAAAAGCAACCCTCTGAGGACATTTTCTACTGAGCCGTCACGTACAATCCTGACTGAACCTCGTCTCATATTGCTATATTATGAATATGAAAACGCATTTTGTGATCAGATTTTGTTGCTGCCTAAATCACTTCCGCTAAAAGGTCAAATCGTTGTGTTCAAAACATCAAGATGGCAGCGAGGAGTGAGATGTTTTGACTGCAACAAAAATGGCGACAATACAGGATGCTGCGACGACCCAGTGAATAAAAAATGCCATCGAAGTGCGTCTTTGAGGTCGTGAAATACATCCAGACTTCAGAGTTCCTTAACTTGTCACTTTTGATTTTTCATTGGGTTGGATTTTGGCTACACCGCCACACAACCTTTTTTTTTGCTAATACCGCTTTGAATCCGGCGTAGGGAGGGAAGACTCCGCCCATAAACGTATACATCTTTAAAACTGAGCAAACAGGAGCGTTTGGAGATGAGTTTGAGGAGCTTGGAGTAGAGCCGATTTTGCATTGGGTTAAAAGGGGCTTACTGTGCTGCTTGTGGAATCTTATTAAGATGCCTTCAGGGTGCTTCTTTGTGGAGGTTTTTTCCAGGCGTATGCAACTGCCAGGAGATGCTGGGGAAGACTCAGAATCCGCTGGAGGGACTGCATATCTCGTCTCGGATGGGAACGCATTGGGATCCCCAGGAGGAGCTGGAGAATGTTACTGTGGAGACTGTGGATAAGTATCAAAGTATCAAAGTATCGGGTCGGAAGATCGGTGCTCCTCTGGTTATACTTGTGAGCTTTTTTGTTTTTTATCCGCTCTTTGATGACAGAACTAAATTTTAGCGAACTTAAAGAGGGGTTCAGACAGAAGCCCTTTATGTAAGCCGAGTGATATCAGCCTACAGCTGAACAGGTGAAGGCATGAGGTTGCCAAACCACGCTGAGATGTCATCCCTCAGGTTGCTCTCTATTATGCTTGATGAAAGAGGAGCAACACTTTCATGTTGGCACCAAAGACCCACAGCCTACGGAGGAAATGTAGCCGCTGTTGGACCCTGGCACAGTCATGTTCCACTTGGGCACACCATGTTAACTTATTGGCAATTTGCATTCCAGAGTATCTATTAGGTTGGGAAATTATGGCCGAAAATATTAGGGACAAGCTCACCCTTCTGTTGTAAACATACAACCAACCTTTTCCCCAAATGACTCCATGATCAACTTTGCTGTTCATGGAGGATTCATTGTGCAAACTGCAGTTAAGTTAACACAAACCGGACTTCAACCAGCGTAAAGGAGTTCCTTCAATGCGAATGGTGTGTTTCAGACAAACACTTGTAAGCAGTAACAAATTCTTTCAAGACGGATTATTTTTGCAATCGCTGGAGTGATTTGATTATACGAGGACCAAAGGGCAGGATGCCAGATGAGCACTGTCCAAAAAACGCCCCCAAAAAAGAAAACAATATTCCGCCATTATCTGAAAACAAGTCTTAAAAACACCTTCGGGCGTAAATATTACCACCGAATGGATTTCTGTTCTATCGCAGCACCTCAGGAAAATACATTTAAAAGACAATATTCTTCCAAATCGCTCCGACACCAAACACCTGAAGGGCTCTGAATATTAATGGCCGAGCCCTTGGCTTCTGTTTGAGCATGTGGTGGCCGGAGGAAGGGCATATAGAAAAACAGTGCCAATACAAAATCCACAAGGACCCACAGGAGAAAGTCTGAGGTAATGCAAGGTGACAGTATCTGGAATGGGAAAACATGACTAAACTGGGTTACTGCAGATATAATGAGAGGAGGAAGAGGAGAGGGGAGGGAAGAAATAATAGGATAAAGAGAGTAGGAGAGAATGAAAAGTAATTAAAGAAGCAGGATGAGAAGTAAAGGAAGAGAGGGAAGAGGTCAGAGGTGAAGAAGAGGATAGAAATGGAACAAAAGATGATGAGTCGACGTGGAGGATGAAAAAAAGAGGAAGAATCAAGCGGGTAGGAAGAGAGAGTCGGAGGCAGCGAGGAGGAGGAGGAGGAGGAGAAGAAGTCAGGAGGTGGATGAAAAGGTAAGAGGAGAGCAGGGACTATAATAATGCCAAGGAATGAAAGAGTAATAAAGAAAGAAAGAAAGAGAGAGAGAGAAAGAGAGAGAGAGAGAGAGAGAGAGAGAGAGTGAGAGAGAGAGAGAGAGAGAGCGAGAGATGGCGAACACGAACAGCGAGGCAGGCGATGAGGAAAATAGATTGAAGAGGGCAGCAGAAGAAAAAAGAAATGCTATGAAGTGAAGCATAAATGAAGTGACAAAAGGAAAAGAAACGGAAGAAATGAAAAGGAATAAAAAAAAAGGGGGAAGGGAGAAAATGAAGAGAGACGATAACCTTCATGTATGGATTATGACTGGCCTGTTGCCGTAGCAACCAACCTCTCGGTGTCACCCTGACGGTGACGACTGTGTCACTGGGTGTTGGTGCAGCTAATTGTTTGATCAGGGTGGGTTCATTGTAGCGAAGAGCCGCTACGTCTGTGAAATACGCATCACAAAATGTCATCAGTGAGACCGAATGGATGGAAAACATTTTGAGTAGCGCAGCGGTGTAACCGTGACGATGTGTGTTTACACCTGGCTTAACAAATTGCTTGGAAAGAAAACAGTCAAAAAATAATGGACTCTAGAGAAGAACTCTGAACAAAAACGACATTAGCATCTGTTTGTGGGCATTTGTGAATAATCTGAAGTCACTGCAGTGGAAGATGAACGGCCGTTTGAAAAAATATCTACTCATAATTGAATGCAAAATTGAAATTAAAAAAAAAAGGGAGCAAACTAGACTCAAAAGTTCAAATTTGCCTATATATGTCAAAATAAAAAATATTTATGCCATCAGTTTTGGGTTCCACGGCTTCAGGGCCTCTTCAAAGCACCTGGGAAACTTCATTGATGGAGGGAAAATAACTACACAATGCCATCATACATATGCCTTTATGAAGGGACGTACAATAGAGCGCTGTGAACACGTGTCTGACTGATTAAACAGCCAACGTGTCACTGACAAAGACTTTCATGCCGCACATCAAATGCTTGCAAGTCGTCTTCATATTCAGAACAAGACATTTTTAGTTTCCATAACGCCTTAAGGATTAAACGGCAGTGGCGTTTCGACAAAACTGAGGATTTTATTTTTAGCTTTTTCTCTTTTTTTATCTACTTTTCCAGCATTGATTTGGAGCAGCTTTGTTTAAGCCAGGAATTTAATTTGGATTTATATCCGTCATCCAATTTTCCTGCTCGCAGCGAGTGTTTGCAGTTAGTCTGAGGCAGAGAATACAAACAATTCATTAATTGAATGTTCATTGAACTTATATTTGCATAATTTATTTCACTTACTTTAGTGAATGCCACCCGATACTCCCCAAACGCATGACTCACATTTTTTATCGATCTAACTTTTTAAAATGATCTTAGTCCCAGTGCTACCTCAAACTACCACTAGGGGCACATGAATTCACACGATTCAGAACCTCACCTTCGCTCAATACAAATTTAAATGTCAAAACGTGTAGCTGCCTGACGAACACACACACACACACACACACACACACACACACACACACACACACACACACACACACACACACACACACATGCTTAAGCATGTTTATTGCCTCTGTTTGATGGAAATTGGTTGGTATTTACAACTAGTGAAAGGCTCTTACCCTGAGGTGACCGCTTGCATTCTGATGTGACACCTCTGAACTGATTTGTGTCAAATCTGACATGAGACATCGAGTCAAATGTCAAACGCTGTGCTAACATTTGTCAGTCGGTCGTCATCTGAGCATTCCCAGATCACTGCTGGGATGGGAGAACACACAGCAGGTCATTGGAGTAAACACCAACTCTGGGCAGCTACAAAATGTAATTTAACGAATGTTATAATTTTAATTCATGCTGCATCTGTGATGTATAAACCAAAATTTGCACTTATGGTCAGCTCAAACAGTCATACATTTAAAATAGAAAGATTCAATGGCTACTTCCTGCTAACGTTGGGGTACATACAGTATGGTCTCAATAGCTTTCATCCACATCATATCTCCATGGCACTTTCAGACGATCGGTCTGCTTGATTCCCTTTTCCGATGTGGCCCGATGAAGAGGCTTTCGGTCTTGTGGAATGGATTCGTAGCATTTCAGACATGTCAGAAATTCATGCTAACGTCTCACTGCCTGCCAGTTGTTTGGGCAAAGAGTCCTCCTTGCCCCCCCCCCCCCCCCCCCCCCCCCCTTTATGCATCATGACAAGAAGAGTAATGGTTGTTCTAGAATAAATGGGAAAGAGTACTCGTTCCATTTCTCAGCTCCGGGTGCTGACAGTCAGAAGCAGTGAAAGGCTGACAGGAAACTGTTTGCTGTCTGTTTTATGTGCTGGTTCTATGCCCAGCTGTCCCGACTGATTACTTTCAGGATTTTTCTGCCTTGTTTCCCCTGATCTCTTCACATTCTGAGTTTCAATTACAATAGCGTATGTATTTACACATATCTGCCATAACATTATTACCACAGACGGGGGGGGGATGTTAGAAAATACTTGATTATGTCTTTGAGATACCGTGTATGCAATGACATCTTAAAGTGGGCGGGATATTTTAGGCAGCAATTGGACATTGTGCACTCTAAGTTGAGGAGATGGAAGTACAAAGAATGGAAACACATAGGGATTGGAGTAACTTTGGTAAAGACTATATTGCGATGGCTAGACCAGTGGGTTGGAGAATCTCCAAAACTGCGAGTTTTGTTGGCTGTTTTGGGTCTGCAGTGATTAGTACCTACCAGAGTTGGTCCAAGAAAGGACAATTGGTGAGCAATCAGTGGGATCGTGGGCGGCTAAGGCCTCTTGATGCACGTGAGGAATGAAAGCTAGTCCACAGAAAAACTTCTGTAGCACAAATCGCTGAAAAAAGTTCATGCTGGTGGCTAGTGGGTGGAACTGTCACCTCGACACGGGAGGGTGCCAGTTCCAAATCCACTAGGGAGCCCGCTGAGTTTGCATGGTGCACCGGTTCTCTACGAATGCTCTGGCTCCCCCCCCACTGTCCAAAAACATGCAAAATGGGGACCGACACAATATTAAGCTGGTGGTTTTAATGTTATGGCTGAGTGGTGTATTTGTATGTTCTAGACATAGATCTTCAACCTTCCTCCGTTGACATTTATGCCAATTAGATTGTGCAAAACACGGCGAGTTCCGTCACACCTTGAGATGAATGAATCTCCGCTCCTCATCTCAGCGGTCGGGGAGTGAATCCGCCGCGGCTGCAGATTTAGAAGACGCCTAATCAGCCAAATTTATAATCACCTGTGTGTTTCACCGCGGGTGAGCAGGGCTTCTGGGCAGATTAGAATATTTACCAGCATATTTCTGGTTCTGACTGTCGTCTGTCTGGTAGCGGATCACGTTTTTATTGTGTTAGGAGGACCACAGCGCTCATGTAATCTCATTACTCTCATTAATTTTTCATGAGGTAATTTCTCCAATACATTAGAGAAAGACAGCGGCCTACAAATGGGCCCGTAATCACGGGGAAATAAAATCAAGAGCACCTGTTGTTAGCGTAATATTCGGCACACGGGAGGATAAGAAGAATCTCTGAATATGAATATGTGAGTAAACAGAAACGCAGCATTTTATGTATTTATCTAAATCCTGTTATAAATATGGCTGCATGTAAATCGGTAGATACTTTAGAGATCCTGCTGGAAATTCTCCATCTATGTGCAAAAATGAAAACCTGTTGTTTCTAATGGTCATGTACTTCAATGTGGCCTTTACGTTGACACTGATGCGACCACAAGGGGGCAGAGATGAGTCAACGATTTAGACAAGAACAAAAATGGCGACAGTAGAAGGTACAAGTACACGGTAAGTAAAGAGTGTGAAAGTCAAGACCTTGCCATGGTGGCAGGTAATTATTATTTGGCCATTATATCATGATAAAGAGATAATTAACTCCTTATGACAAGAAAACAAGCTGCAGATTTCTTGCATTATTGATAGAAAAAACAGGCCTTTCACGTATCCAAACCAAGTTAAGGAAAACCCTCATGAGATAACAGTCTAATTGAAACCCAGATGGATCGTTTAACCTCTTTAGATCATTACACGTTGGTATTTCAGATTATTCTCTCACACACGGAGTCAGGAACTAAAATGAAACTGGGCTCCACAAGCGTTCGAAGGGGAAGTTTGGGCAGGGAATGTTTCATTTTGTTTTTATTTTCTAATCCTGCCAAAGCCCTCCTGAATTCTCCACGGTGTTAAAATGCTGCCGCCTGTCAGCATCTGATCACAGCCCAGACGCTAACCCCAAACTTTCTGCCGCAACGTCCTGGAATTCATTTAAAAATCATCCCTGTTGGCCAAGCGGTGAGAAAAGGTGTCTGTTTCATTCTAGCCTCACTGATAAAAGAAACAACTCTCTGATAATCATAAAAGATAATATCATTTCCATGAAGTTTTGTCCACAGTATTTTACGTTGAAAAAGTTCCCTGCTTAATCAATGTTATTATGTTATAAGTTATTATGGCTGGATAATAATAATAATTATAATAATACAATTGATTTATAGAGTGCTCTATCATAAATACTCAAAGTTACTTTACAGGTACATAAAAAAGAAAAGCTAAATCAAAAAACAGTTGAGAAACGGTTTGTCTCATTAAGCGCCCCCTAGTGATGGAAATATAAAACCGACCTTTCCCAAAACCAAACCAGTTCTTCCTCACACTAAGGTATATAACTTGAAAATGATCCATGATCTGATTTAGTCCAGATCTGGTGCAAAGGAATCGACTTCAGGAGATCTGTCTTTTATATATCATAAGTTACTGTAATAGTTCACATTTTACCCACTAGAGGGAGCAATTTTACAAAAAACCCTACTTTTGGACATAAGCTCATATTTAATTTGAGGACTTGTATCAGGTGGATCGCCTGTACCATGAAGGGGATTTGGGGGGCTTTTCCGGGACATAACCTTGCTGATAGGGACAAAAGTGTAGGCACCCTTATAGACCTTGTAGACCCTTATTGTCTTTTTTTTTAATATATATTATATTTTCTAAACCAACCATGATTTATTGGCGATGTCTTAGTCTCTAAATGGTGCACATTGGTCTCCTTTGTAATCTTCTTTGTTGCATTAATTGCTTGTAAAGCACCATGAATGGCGTGAAAATTGATTGAAAGGTGCTATAAAAATAAAGTTAAATTGACTGATTTTTTTTATAGCCCCACAAGTGCAAAAGCTGTCTGCTGCTCCCACCGCAGGCGCTACCAATGCGTTTCCTTTTCTTTTTCAATTTGCAAATTCAATGTTGAAAGTTTGAGGGGAAAAATGTAAGGCTTTGATGAATTATTATAAGCTCAAAGCTATTCAGGTTTAAAAGATGACGACTCTTTGACGCATTTCGTGTCCAAGCAGCGCCCCCACTCACGCTCTTTGTTTAACAATGCTGCCACGATAATCGCCATAAACAACTAAATCTGTTTATAGAACGAACCCTTAACACATCGGTTTATACCTTTTAATAAGAATATGCTGATTCTCCTCTTCGGCTTCACACGTGGTAAATATCATCAGTTTGTTAATACGGAGGCATCCTGTGGTGTTAAGGAGAATATTAAAGAACATTTCCCTAAGTGGTGGTGACCTCAGACCCAGCAGCCACACGGCGAAGGAGGGTTAAGCACATTTGCACGGAATACGAGAAGGTCTCCCCTGAGATGCAAGAGGTTAATTTCCTCGCTGTGGACCACCTCAGTGTGGAGCAAGAACATTATTAATTTCCTTCTAGGCGTAGATTTCCTCTGGGGAATCTGGCTTCATTACTAACTCTCACACTACCATCCGTAAGCAGGGGGATAAACTTTTCATTCCTTAGAAGTGACGGCTTCCCTTATTGACCTCTGCAGTTTAATCTATACCTGCAGATGACTCCCTGTCGGTGCCGAAGATGAACACTGCTAAAATTTTTCGAGGACATTACAGGAAGCAAATTCATGCAAGTGCGTCCCAGGAGCAGATGTACTGAATGGACTGAAGATGGCAACACAATAAAGGATTTTTAAATCTTAACCGGCTTTAAAAACGGTTTCAACCCATTTTTTTAACGTTCTAATATTCCGAACGCACGCTAGAGACCATTCAGCTGGACGGCGAGAACCACCCACATGCCTGTTTGTGGTGAGGATTTCACGGCGGCGATTCCAAAAGATCTCACAGAAACTCACGTGACCAAACGTGACCTCAGGAGAAAAAAACCAACATGGAGATACGATGGCCCTATTGTGATATATCTTGCGCAACGCTCGTATAGTTGTCGTACTTCCACAAGTGCTCTCTTCTTCTTCTTGTTCTTCTTCAATAATCCACCTGGCTCGGGGTACAGGTATGTTTGGGTTTGGGTTTGGATGGGCCGAAACCACTTTCAAACCCGTCAGGTATGAACAGACGACGTAGCGCCATCCAATCTATTCACGTATAATGTCTCCCAGAATGCTCTGCGGTTCATGACATTTATACAGCTGTGCGGATTCGGCTCTAAATTGCACTCCAAACCCTCTTTGAGTCGTTTGAGGGTGATTGATGACCACAGAGGTGAACCCATTGATCAGCCGATGAGCCGTCAGACGGTGGGCTTTTCGGCTGATGTTGAGTATCTCCTCAAGGTTCTGCCTGAAGTTTCTTGTCTGACTATACCAAACCACACACAACGTCTTCAGATAAATCCTTATTGGTAGCGTGAGATAGAATTCAGACAGCTGGAAGAATCCCGGCAACTCTAAGCTTATCTATGTCCATCACAGCCGTGATATTGGGCTTAAGTACGACATTAAAGTCCCCAATCCCTTGTGTTGTACAAACAAATCCCCTGAATCCACGTTGACTTTAAGCTGTTCCCCTTCGGGGTCGCCCCGGCGGATAATCTGTGTCCGTCCATAGCTTCCACCGGTACCCTCCTGGCTAACAGAACCAGTGATGTTCTTTGCTAACCCAAGCCTCAACGGATCTGGTTTGTAAAATAAGGTTTTTCTCTTGTCGATTTAGTATCAGTTTTACGCCGGATGCCCTCCCTGACGCAACCTTCCCCCGTTTATCCGGGCTTGTGTCCCAATAGTGGCTGGGTTCAACAATCACCCTGGTTGAACTCCTCAAATTCAATCTGAGGTTATCTCCACACTATTTTTCTCTAAAATGAAACTCCAGGAAATGAGGAAAATACAAACTATTAGAGTAAACTATGATAAATACATTATATATCTCCTTGTGTCGAATCATAGGCACCAGATTCGGACTAAATCGGACCAACGGTTTAGAACTTATGGCCAAAAAAATGTAGGAGAAAAATCTCCCCCTACTGTTGGATATATACAACTAACCTTTCCCTAAAATCAATCCAGGTCTTCCACGCACAAAAGCGTATGCGGGTATGAAGTTATAAAATGATCTGTGAAATTGTTTCTGTGTAAACACTTTACAAATGTCTAATGAGCTGCTATGACTAACGAGGTATGAAGGGTATCGGAGACCCCATGCTTGCCAAATAGTGAGCACACTAATCCGTACTGTTAACATGATATTGCCAAATAGTGAACCACATCGATAAATTGAAAGCTATCTTAAAAACTGTTTATTAACATTTACTAATGGCTTATAAAGTTTACAACCTTATTTATGATCCAATTATGATCCTTTATAAAGGTAGTCTGATTTTGAAGTGGTATCTTTTAATGATCTGCCATATTTCCAGTCCAACATAGTTGCCTACCATTCTCGTTTTCTTTGGAAAGGTGACATTTTTCTCCTCACCCCTTCATCTGTCCTCTCTCTGTTCTAAAAAAGAAGAAGAAAGTAGCAGAAATCAGGATAGTATTCACCCAACGTACGTGTAAATGACAGACGCAGAATGTCAAACACTGCACTCGTTGTCTTTTCCCTGTTTTTCATCTCATGGTGATTGACACGCCGAAACTCTCTATCTCTCTTGAGGTTCCGTCATGTTCGCCTCCTCTTCCTCCTCCTCCACCTTCCCTCTTTCTTTTCTGATGATTTACGCAGAAAGCTTCTCTCTGTACGCCCCTGTTTTTCTTTACATCCTTCCTCCCTCCTCCCTATGTCGGGTGATTGGTCCTTGAAAAGTAATTTCTGTTTAAAGAGTTTCCCTCTCTTTCAACACCCTTAAGGGCTCTCTTGGTAATGAAAACAAACATGTGTGTGTGTGTGTGTGTGTGTGTGTGTGTGTGTGTGTGTGTGTGTGTGTGTGTGTGTGTGTGTGTTTGTGTGAGAAAGAGAGTGGGTTTCGTCCATAAGGGGAGGTAGTCTAAATTACTTGCGAGTGAGAATCACTCTGAATAACTAATTTAAGTCCGCTGAATTGGATTTGTTCTCGTATTAAGGCGGCTGTTGTGAATCACAGGTACATAATGAGGTTTGGGTAATATGAATCGAAGAGACACTGGTAACAGATGATTTAATTTAAGACGTAGCGGGGGAATATGAAATAGGCATGGAGGAAGGAATGCAGCGGCTCGCACAAACAAATGCTAAAAAGTCTGTGTCTGTTTCTATTTCGTTTGTTTCTTCCCCTCGTATAATGCGATATGCAAACGCCTGTTTACTTCCACTCCTTGTTATACATCCTTCAAGGAGGGGTTCTGTCTCTCCACTTTCTGCTATGCTCTAATCTTTATCCCTCCCTGCCCCTGTGGGTTTTTCTATTTTTACTCCCAGCGAGGAACAAAGGACGATGACGAGAGGAACTTTCATTAGAGGCAGAATCATCAAGTTTCAGTGCAGCAGCTCAAAAATCCCAATTACAACTTTTCCAGCTTGCTGAGTTCTGCGGGGGCAGGGTTGAAAAAGGGGTGAAGTCAGATTTTAATCAGACTTTTTCTCGTTACAGTTTTTGTCGAATCATCGTCAAACCAGCCAGCAGAACAGAAGTTCTGGTTCTCTTCATACTGGTGTGTCTGGATTTTCCGGTTGACTCCTCTGCCAACAGTCCAGTACCTCAGGAATTATGACCATATTGGAGGGGGGGGGGGGGACCCGGTCCAGGCTCACCAGTTGTCCTTCCTAAGATCAGTCTATTAGGTTCTGTTGGGGAAATGAAGATACTACCTCTACCCCACTTGTTTCTGACGTCTCTCCTCATGTTCTGTCTGGGGGATGATGGGGGCAATGTTCTGTCTGGGGGACATGATAACCTGACCCGGTAGAGTGGCTGACATTGTAAGCATATAATGATCCTGATGGATCTGAATGGGAAGATTCTGGGATGAGACTCACACTCGGATATTCTCTGTCGAGTTTGTTCCTTTCTTCAAATAATCAGAAGACCAAATTTTTCTTCATCAGGTAGTAACCTCTGCAGACTGGGAATGACCGACAAAATCTTTTTGGCGCTGGTCAAAGTCGCTAAGACTGACAGATTGATTAGATTTGTAGTTTTAGATTTTTGCACGGCTACAGCAAAGACCTTTATTTGAGACGTGAATTCCGGTCCTACTTTTAATTGCTCCAGGTCTAACATAGATCCTTAGGCATGCCCATTTTCTGCTTCCAACACTACTTCAACTTCTAGACAAAATACAATACAGCCCACCAGCTGATAGGTGCCGTTGGAACAAGACAGTGAATGACTTGGCCTGTCAGCGGTCATAATGTTATGGCTGATCGGTGTATATCCATTTTAAATCTGACCTAATCAGTCATTCTAATGTTGGGTTTCCATGAAATGATTGCATCGTTTGGACTCATTTAGGGGATCCGATGTACTGTAATCACATCTCGCCTTCAGCGGCTTCGGGGAAAAGCGACGGCGCAGCGACTAAATCAAGGTCGGTAGAGAATACAGAGTTAAATTAAGGTCAGGGAGAGGTCATTTAATATTCAATCTACTCTAATATTCACAGGTATGAAACACTTTCTGCTCATTTCCATTTAGTAAAAGCGCTGTGGTTGCGTTTTGAGGTGCTCGGGTAACAACGGGGGTAATTTTTCATTTCCATACCATCTCCATACGATTATCACGGCCAACATCTGACGTGTCAAAGTCGATGAGGAGGAAGTCAGTAAAAACCATTAAACATTCATCCTTCATCTCGGCGATGGCAGCAGAAGCCTCTAACCGGACTTTTCTTAGAGATAAGTGTCACATGGTAAATGTTCAAATACCGCTTAGAATATCATCATCTACGTTAAATGTAGATTATCCAAACATTTAGAATCATTTATGTCCAATGTTGAAGAAACCAATTAACCTAAATGAGTATTTAAAAAAAAATCTTAACCCTTTTAATGCTGTCATTTTAGAGAAAGCGATAGAAAAATTATATTAAAGCTTGCAATATGAGAAAATGTGGGAAAAAAAAAAATCCACCCGATCCAGGATCCAATCCAGAGTTTGAATTTTATCACACATACTGATTTCCATTCAAATCCTTTAAGTGTTTTTTTTTGTTGTCTAATCCTGCACACATACAGACGAGGAAACCAACCTGATCATTAAAGCTCCGTGGCGGAGCCAACAGAACCACAACACCCGTCATGGGAGGATTTATCGTAGGACTGTTAAGTTGTGTTAGACTGCATTAGGTGAACCCACCGCAATAAATTGGCCACTATTATTATACCTGCCACGCTGTCAGATTGTTTATAGTGCCTTCTCCTGAGTGTCTAACCTTGTTACCTGATAGTTATAACTCTATATTTATTTGTTTTCTTTGCCTGGCTCCTTTCCTTTTTTTTGTTTGTTTGAGTTTAACTGCCTGAACTGATCAGTTGATGGTGGAATAATGCAGCTGTTTAAATCAGCATTTAAATAACATCCAATCATGGCAATGCTGAAGGCAATACTTCCTCTAGTACGTTCAATATACTTCCTTTAGTTCTCCATTGGCGTTCACTGAGAGTATACTAGTCAAAGCGTTTTTGTGGAAATGCTTTGTCTAGTATACTCTAGTATACTCTCTAGTAGTATACTAGTATACTCTCAGTGACACTCTTTTATACTGTCTAGTAGTATACTAGTATTACATTAATTCATTAATGCATGCATTCATGTATTAATTAATTCATTAATTAATTATTTATGCATTCATTCATTCATTTTCTGTAACCGCTCATACTGGACTGGAGCTGATTTACCAGAGACAGTCTTTATTGTCCGTCATTGATGTCTGTTAAAATGTTTTTCTTCCCTCTGCATTCATGTCTGTTTGTCATGTGACAAACAGCTGCAGCAGACTGAGCGGCTTTATTTCTGGTCAAATATCAATTTATATTTGCCTAACATTTGATATTTTTTCTCCTTTTTAATATCAGCTGATAGGTTTCATTTATATCAGCAAGAGGTTGTAGAACACATTATGTTTTTGGAGAATTGTTGACAGAGAAGTACACTCAAACAATACAAATAATGAACAACAACAAAAAAGAAACACAGAAAAATCTTTGAAACTTTCTTCTTTGTTTTCCGAGAGGACAAGAGATGACGGCTCAGCGGTACCGCCTGAGGGCTGGTGGGATATCCAGACAGAAAAAGCCTCACGTCTCCAAATGAGAAGGACAAATTTCCTGTTCATGATGAATTGGAACCCCGTCCTGGTCACCTGACCAACCAGCTTGCCGATTGAGATGTTGGAGTCATTGCTAGCTTCGACAGCCGGCGCCTCCGCCGATACGTCCGGTACCGCCAAAAATGTGACAGAAAGCAATATCGCTGGTGAAGGTGTAACTGATGTTAGTTATACTGTGTCGATAATAGTTTAACGGCAATTATACAAATTAATTAATATTAATATTAATATTTTTCGTTGCTTTCAATTTTTTTCTCAATGATTTTAATTTATTCGTTTTCTTTTTTCTTTTTTTATGCCCTTTTTTATTAATAGAAAAAAACAAAACAAACCCAAAGATTGTGCCAGTTTGTGAACATTAAGATAACGATAAACTGTACGGTTTTGTAGATTAGGTCGACGTACCATCAACAAACTCAAACGTCGGCGAAAAATCATGGGTGGAGACATTAAAATCATAACCGTCGGTCCATCGTCTGAGGTTGAGTGATGCCCTCCAGGCTACACCACCAAACCTCCACGTGATTCTTGCTCAGAGAGAGAATCAAACAGAACCCCATGCGATATCTTTGGATCGTAGTTGGAACACAAAATGTATCGCAGAACTGTTTCGGCAGCAAAAACGGCGACCCCCGAATTATTATGCAAAGGATTTAATGTCATGGCCGATCGATTATGTTGTTTCAGCTCTTTATGTACGGATAAGCAAAGACATCGGATGTTACCAAACATCTCTGGAGCAAGAGAGCGAGCAAAAAAGTACTCTTACTCCGATAACGCTGTGGAACAGTTGTTGCTGGAAGTCCATCTCTCTCCTGCTCCTCCTCTGTCTCCTAAGGTTCTCGATGGTTTCGCAGATTGCAGCCTCCTTCTTCGTCCCTGAATCTCTCTCTCTCTCTCCCTCTCTCTCTCTCTCTCTCTCTCTCTCCGGCGTCTCTCTACCTCGGTATCAAAGCTAACAATGGAAGTTAATTTGTCTCGCCGGTAGAATAGATGGCCCTCGCCGTTGGACTCCGTGGCGCCGTGCTCTTCCTCTCTCAGCAGATATGTGGCAGCATAATGAGAGACCGCACGACGGAATCAGCATAAAAGTGGACCTGCCAAGTTGAAAGGCTTTTTGCTCGCCAGACAGCGACAGGAAGAATGAGATGCAGACAAAGAGACTTGGCGAAATGGAGAGTGGAGAGGATGTGATAGGGGCCGTTGGCCGGCGGGACTAATTAAACTGTCATTGTCGGTTTGGATACAAGGGGAAGAGCGTTGATATTAAAACGTCTCATGGGCGCAGCAGCTCGCCAGTTTGTGTCACCGAGTTCGGTCATTTTGAGATACCTTCACGCTACGCTGTTTTAATAGTAACAATGGTAGCCATTACCTCCTATTACCGCTACCTTTATTTCAAAGACGCAACGGGTCAACTGCTCTTCATCATATTAGATGATCATGATTATCATAAGAGTGTGGGTCGATTTGGCTGCTACTGTTAGGGGTCACCACAGCGACCTCTAGTCCAAGTTTTACAACGAATGAATGCCCTTCCTGATGGAACACTGCTCAGTTTATCCCAACTTGAGACCCATACCATGACTATCCGGGATTATGGACCCCCAGTGGCTGAGTCTGGCGGCCCAATCAACGTTCAAACTCCCAATCCTTCGTTCACAAGCCCCTGAGCTTTGGGGCCTCAATAAAAGGTAGCAGTGTTGGAGTTCGTACGTTCTTTCCAGGTACTCCGGATTGCTCGTACTAGGTTTGCGGGATTACACTGGTAAGACGTACGAAGGGATATGTATTCCTTTACTTTTCGCAAAAACCGGCGTCTTCGGAAAACTTCGTCCACACTTGGTGACTTTGGACTTGGCCGGGAAGTCCCGCCTCTCTTACGCCGGTCAATAAATTCCTCCAAAATTAAAGGAGCTACATCTTTTACCAGACTTTACTCAGAGTTTGGCCTAAGAAGCTCTCAAACGACGGACTAATTGATAAAAAACATAAGTTTAACACCGACTAGATCATATCACCCGGAAAAGGTTGTGAGTCGTCTTGAAGACTCACAATTTTTTTGGTATGAATTAGGCTTCCTTAAATGAATCGCTCAACTGTTTTCCTGCCTCCTGTGTTATATTATTTACATTTTTATTACCGGAATTCAAAGTGTATAACTGAATATTGTGTATAAAGTGTGTCAAAATCTGTTTTTGCACTTAGAGGGGACATCTGCGTTTAAAAGAACCATAGGATGGGTCGATCACCGGAGGATTGCACCGTTTAATCCCACTCTAATTTTACACATTAACCTCGGCATAATGTTCAGATCAGCATTCCAGAGAGCTGCTTTACTCAACAGCCAGTCGTTTTTTAATTTCCCATACAGTGATTCACCCGCGGGAATGGCACAGGTAAGTCGTCACACTTTTGCCGTATAATCACTCTTACGTTAGAAGACCCAAATTAGCCATTACGTCCTACTTCAGAGGATTGGTTTTCGTCCGCTGTGAACAGGGGGGGACATCAAACGGTGTTAATGTGCAATGATCTTCTATCCATAAAATGAAACTAGCGTCCACAGTAGCAGGCAAAAAAAAAATCTTTTTTTTATTATCGTATCTTATGATTTTCCCGCTTAATGAGAGTCGGAACTAATGTTGGGTGTGAGTTGGAGATAATCTTTTTTTTTTTGATGCACCAGCTCAATCTGACTTCATTTGGGTCGTAATTTAAAAACTAGCCAAAAAAAGGAAAACTCACTGTGGAATCCCAAGACGGGGACAAAAAAGGTCATTCATAAATTCATATTCTACATACCAGATGGACATTTTTACTGATTTAAACAGGCGATTCAATCATAAATATTACAAAGCAACGTCTGAACCGGTGGCCAAAGCGCTGCCTGGAACCTGAAGAGGAGAAGAAGCCTTTATTTCTCACATACAATTGTTTGACACATCGTACAATAAAGTTCAATTTAGTTATCTGTATTTAAAACTTTCCACCGTTTCGCTCCATTTTAAAACATGACTGAAATAAACAACGCTGCTCAACAAAAAAAAATACTGAATTTCCTGTATTTGCAATGTCTTTCAAAGAACATTGTAAACATTTGTTGAGGTGCTTTAAAAAAAAAAAAAAAGAGGTTATTACATTGTTATTACTATTATTATTTGTCACGTAACCATAAATGGTTGAAAAAAAAAACCTATTCAATAAACTATATATGCATGAAAGCCCGGATATTCCCACTGCCTCTCTTGTTTGGTAAAGACATTTCACAGCATGATTCCCACTGCTGCGGATAAATCTTACACAATGACAACAAATTAGCCGGGTGTAAATTACATCGCAGTCAATATCGCTTATCCGTTAAGAGGCCTTGTTAATTAAGACGTTTTATTGTTAGTGCTATAGATGCATTTATGTCATTAATAACACAAAAAGTCATTGTTGGTGTTATCACAGGCTGTTAACCCATGTGAGATTTAAATAATTGAGATATAAAGACTTATAATGTATCTCATTATTTCACACACTCTCCCAGTAGAGAGCCGGCGACCGGGAGAACAGGCGGAATTAAAGGCGATAATCTCAGTTGAATGCTGTGATGAAACCTTGGAGCAATTATTATTTCTCTTAACGAGTGAGACTGTAACAAGGTCAGCTAATGGATAAACTGGATGAGTGTGTGTGTGTATGTCTGTGTGTATGTGTGTGTGTGTGTGTGAGTAATTGACTGCACCACATGGATCCAGTTTGCTCCTGCGTGTAATGTATTGATTGATGGGCAGATTCCCGTTGTTGAGGTTTGGTATTCGCAGCATTCCTTCGTATCCTAGTATTATTATACATTATTTTCTGTATGTAAATAAAAAAGAAAGGCGCAATTAGTGGCTCCGAATAATTATTAACATATCTGTGCCTTGTATTGATGAATCCGCGGAGCTTTTCTAGTTGTCACCGTATTTCAGAGGATTTTTTCCTGTCATACAAATCCGTGCACACAGGATTTTTTTTTACAATTATTAGAAATATTATTGGCAAAGAATTATGAAAGTATATAAAACCTTATGTTATATTTAAAAAATACTATTATTATTATTATTAGTTATATATTATTCAAAATGGATTTAGAATATATAAAATATTATAAAATATATAATAGTAATATCATTATTCATACATATATATATTCATATATGATAATTACTATCATATATGAATATCATATCACGATAATACTATGACTATTTCTGCCTCGTATCCTCGTACACCCTACGTACTGACAGGTGCCATGGTCACGTGACGTTATTCCGTCTTCACCTGTCACTGGTTATAATGTTACGGCCGATAAATGTAGGTGTAGGCTCCAGTCCCCTGCAACCCTGTGCAAGATAGGGGGTTTACAGAAAATGAAAATGAAATGTCCTGCAGAGGCGCGGTCTGTGTCATCCACCAATCAGTTTCAGTGTATATATAAATAAAAAACTCTCAGGGCGTCATCAGACTGTAAGAACGAGGTAGAATGACGCACGCATGCACCAAAACGCTAAAAAGTGTGCATGTAGTACACACTTCTACATAAACACGGATAGACGGGGTAATATGTGACCTCTCTGCACGATGTATATGATACGACATTTCAATTAATTGTGTTTTTCTCCCGGTCCATTTTTCGCGAACTTGACGAACGGCCTTATTGCAGAATAAAGAAGCGAAAAAATGCGAAAGACAAAAATAGAGGAGAAAGAGGTGGAGACAGGAAAAGACTTATCCAGCCGAAAAAAAAGAAAGAACATAAAAAACCCACCAAAAGGAGAAGGCAGCACCTTTCAACACATGACGGCATATAAATAAAGACCAGAGGTTGTTGTGTTTTTTTTAATTGCGGTAAACTCAAGAAAATGTTCAAAGCTCACAGATTTTTCTTTAGAAACAATCAAGTCCCCCCCCCCCCCCTCCTCCTATGTAGACACATTTTTCCCCCGTTAGCCCCAGACAGAATAAGATTTTACACCTCAGCTCTTGAGTAATGACACGTTGATGGGTATTTTTCAGGGTGCGCGTGTGCGTCCGTGAACTCGGAGATGTGGGAAGAGTTTGACTGAGTGTGAAAATGGAAAGAAGCATGGAGGTAGTGTAGTGTTGCAGCAGATGTGGTCCGTGATGTGTGATGACAGCAACAACTGAATTATGCTCTGTGCTTGCTATTTCCTTTTTGTCAGCCATCTTTCTTTCTTTTTTTTATTTCCCCACCCTCTCAGCATTAATATACTCCTTTTTCTTTTCCTTCACCTCAGTCGGTTCAGTCTTCTTGCTCTCTCTTTTTTCTTCTCCTCTCTCATCAGGAACCGAGGAGTCCTGAGTCAAAGACGGAGTTTGGACTCATTTTAATGAGATGGACAGCGACCGGTTTGAAGTAGAGCAACATTCCTGCACAGAGATGCTAAAAATAGATGCAGCCTTGACCTGGAAAAGCGATAATCTACGGGGACCCAACCTTCACGGAGGGTTTTTAGCCACACGGCTTCGGGTTGGTGTGATATCCGGTCCTGTCCCACGAGAAAACAAGATGTTGAGCCCCATTACGATTCCCTCGGCCACTTCTACGGGTTCAGAGTGTGATATCTTTACAGTCACACTTTTAATGTCCTTGCCGAGAAAAAACAAGGTATGGAAAAATGTTTGGGCCAAATCTTTAAATTTACTATAAAATGACAAATGGTCTTGAACCTCAGAGCCTAGTATTTCAAACCGGGCTAAAAGCCCCCCCGGCCCCGTGGTTGTTATTCCAGCCACTGAGTGGATGCAGATGGACAGGAGGCCATTATTGTTGAGAAATGCTGCTTTGAAAAAGTCACAACGGTAACCTTCTACTTAAGAGATTTATTTTGTTTGTTTGTTATGTTGTTTGGAGCTCGTCTGGCTGTTCTTTCACTCTCTACCACAGACCTTTGATATTCGTCGTGTGGGTTCTTCCAGGTGAATGTCTGAAAACCCGAAGGACTGAGGAAAAGGTTGCCTTTGTAAAAAAACAAGTCTCAAAACATTTTCTTTTCTTTTTAACCGTCTGGAAACAAACAGGCAGTGATCATTCATCCAACCGTCATCCATTCATTCATCTATCCATCTATTCATCCATCCATCCGTCCATTCATCTATCTTTCCATCAATCCATCCATCCATCCATCCATCCATCCATTCATCCATTCATCATTCATTCATTCATCTATCCATCCATCCATCCATCCATCCATCCATCCATCTATCCATCCATCCATTCATTCATTCATCATTCATTCATTCATCTATCCATCCATCCATCCATCCATCCATCCATCCATCGCTTCATTCATCTATCCATCTGTTCATCCATTCATTCATCCATCTATCTTTCCATCCATCCATCCATCCATCTTTCCATCCATCCATCCATCTTTCCATCAATCCATCCATCTTTCCATCAATCCATCATCCATCATGCATCTTTCCATCCATCCATCCATCCATCCATCCATCCATCCATCTTTCCATCAATCCATCATCCATCATGCATCTTTCCATCCATCCATCCATCCATCCATCCATCCATCCATCCATCCATCCATCCATCCATCCATCCATTCATCCATCCATCCATTCATCCATTCATCCATTCATCCATTTATCATATTTATCTGTTCATCTATATATGACAAAAATTGTAAATACTGTGAAAATATTAAAGGTACGGAGGATTTATTGGTTAAGTTCTCACAAATATTTACATGAGAAAGTCGGATTTGATAATCATTTCTCCATATTCTATTTTTCTTGGTGAGGGTAATAAAGGGTTATTCAGCACATTTTACGAATGCGTGTATGTGTGTGTGCGTTTGTGTGTGTGTTTGAGAGAGTGTGTGTGTTTGTGTGTCCGTGAGTGTGTGTGAGTTTGTGTTTAAACCTTCCAACATCCTCAAATCTGTCAATTTGGAAAAAGTCTACAGATGGTCTCTAAACACCTCATGACTTTCTCTCGCTCTCACACAAACACACTCAAACTCAAACGAACCAAAAAACCCTCAACTGCCAAAAATCTGTTCCATCTAAATTAAATGTGTGACATAAAATCCGCAATATTGCCTGGAAAATCCTGTTACTATTCGAATATTACACAGAAATACATCCTCGCTGGCGGCCACCCCTCACTTCTGACCAAATAACATGATATGAAGGTAAATACTCTCATCACCGGTGTTGTGTTTTCATCTGTTGATCTTCCCCTCAGTGTTCCATCGGCCGTGTCGGTGTCAGGGGTGTGCGCGGCGTCGGCAGAATGGATTCTGATGGACATGGTTGGATCAAACCAGCATCCACTGGTGGGATCTGCCTCGTCTTAGGCCACTGAGTGGGTGCTGCGAGAAACACCTGGCCTGATTCAGATGAATTAATGGAATCATTGCAGCTACACTCACATTACAAGCCTCATTATTCAATTTTTCATTTTTTTTCATTTTTGTTGCATAGTTAGTCACCTAGTCCACAAGAAAAAAACAGTTATATAATATACAATGTATATAATAATAAAACATTGACACATCCGTGTGTCAATTCATGGGAGCTAATCTTAGACTAGACTTCTGGTTGGGAAGTTACAGATGAAAAACTGTGTATTCTAACAAAAGGCTCCCCCTAATGGTTAAAATATGAACTATTAAAGTGAATTAATATAAATAAAAGAAAGATCACCTTGTGTAGATGCAGATGAGCCACTTTGGACACAATCGGGCAGATAGTTTGGAAATAAAAAAAATGTGTTTTTTTGCAAAACAAAAATCGTGAGTAAAATATAAATAAAATTATTAGGGTTAAATAAGACGTATAGACGAGATAGACCTCCTCCACTGGATTCATATGCAACAGACTAAAATCTGAGGAATTATGGTACGAAAACTTTTGGAGATGAATCGGACACAAGAGATCCCCTAGTGGTGGAAATCTGAAATTGAACTTACCCAAAATCAATCCAGTTCTTCCTCACACTAAGGTCTAACATTAGAAAATCATCTACGAAATGGTTTTTGAGTTATCAGGTTAATTTGAAGGATCTGCGGTAAATGTGGAGGCGACGTTTCCAGAATATCCGTGACTTTTCAGGGGTATCGATAGAGAGACAGCGAGAGAGAGAGAGAGAGAGTGAGAGAGAGATACGATACGCGTATCCTGAGGGAAATTCACGTGGCAAATTTGCTAAATTTATGCCTCCACTCTCAGCCACTGGAGGTGCATAATGAAATAATAGAATGTGTGTCATGGTGACATTTTGGAACCTGGAAAAATGGACAAAATTGCCATCTGGCATAAAATCTGTGCCAGTTCAACAATTTGGATGAGCCAAGATTTTTTTTTATCATCATTCTTTTTCATTAACTTGTCAAAAATAACAGTTGCCTTTTTATGCATTTCAGTGAAATGAAAAAAAACAAACACCGGCGGATAATTCATTACAAAAAAAAATAAATCTTGAATTAAAACAATCTAAATGAGAAGCAATTTATCTTCTAACCTTGAAAGTTTTAAATAATCGAAATAGCAGCCTGAGCTGTGACCACACCAGAAATACTGTTTCTCATTGCTTCCACAGATGAATATAAAAAAACAATGTTTTTAAGTTTAAACCTTTAATGTCCTCGATAAGTAAAAAAAAAAGGGAGGGGGGGAGGTAAAATAAGTCTTTAATATGTTATAAATTAAATGTATTATTATTATTATTATTAAACACTCTAAATGTACCATAAAATGACAAATCATTTTTTTGGTCAAGCATGTTGTTAAAACAGTAATTAAAAAAATCTGACCTGAAATTTACAAAAAAAAGTGGAATTATATTAGATGAACTTCTCGTTTTGGGTTGTACCAAGTGAAATAATTCTATTCTGACATGTTTTATAATGCCGGAAAAAAAGATTCCTACTTTTTGAGTACGTCTTCCTCAACAGCCACGACTAATGCCTCCTCCTCGGTGGCCCCTTTGACATGTGGTGTCCCTCAGCGCTCAATTCTGAGAAGAAATCCGTATAAAAGCCGGTACTTCACATCGGCACATAGCATTATTTCAATCCCTATAGCAAACACAGATTGAGACAGACTGTGCACTTAATTACTTCTCGATAAATTAAGGCGCAGTTCCTAGTTTGGGAAAACGTTCCTGCAGCAGCTGTTAGACAGAGAGAGCAGCCTTCCACTGCAACAACTCTAACATCTGTGTTGTGTTTCTAGGCTTCACAATCACCTCTCAGCGCTGGAGAGGGACAACGAGTCAACATCCAGCCTGAAAATGAATCCATGTCAGAGTGTGATTCAAGTCTTTTTCCTTGCAGATTATCTGGATATCTGGATGGAAAACTGCTACCCTTCAGGTTTTGCTGCCTCTCTTTTCATTTCCTCCCCCTCCCTGACGTCCCACCACCAATCCCCACAACGAACCACTCTGACTCTCGCCATGCCTCAGTCACTTCTCACGGCCCCATCAGAGTTGATTATGTGATGAGGAATATATTACCAGTTGAGGCTGTCAAGACGCAGGTGGCTGAGACGAATCTGAATTCACCGGTGACTTCTTCATCACCTTCTCCGCGACGACTCAGATTGAGATGCCGTTGCCGTGAAAAAGTATTGGAACCCCCTGCTGATTTTTTCAAGTACCCGTCAGTGATTAGAATTCAATTTAACTTAAAACAACAAAGACAAACTAAATTAACTCAAAATACATTTACCTTGGGTAAATTCATATGCATCAATTTTGGACTAAATTTTTACTAACTTTGAAAAGTTGTGGTCCGAAAGGTTTTGGAGATAAAGCTCCCCCTCAAGAATCGAGAACAGAATACACAACTGACCTTTCCCAACATCAATCCAATTCTTCCTTGCACCAAGATTTATTTTTGTGTAAAATTTGAAGATGATCCATGAAATTCTTTTTGAGTTATCGCATTTAACAAGAAGGATCTGCGGCGGCGGAAGATTCCATAACATCCCCAACTTTTCGGGGACATAATTAATATGAGCTATTAAATAGAACAAACACTGTTTAATAGAATCCAAGACTTTTTCACAATCTTGTACTGCTTCACGAATGAGGAGTCAGACTCGTGTTTCATATATCATATTATATATAACGATATCACAAAAACAAATGAGGTGCTCCATAATTGTCTTCATGACGCTAATGGAACGTGTTCGCTGAAGCTGTTGTGTCCAGCCGCCAGCTGCGTCTCTGTCTGCTTATGAAAAAAAATTAAACATCATGATGAGTAATGTGTTCCTCAGCGGCTGAGCAGAGCTTTGCTTTTAGATCGCTAACTGCAGCAACCGATAAGCCCCGCCGGTATAAGGTTTCGGACACCAGTCTGGCCTTTCTTCACACACACACACACACACACACACACACACACACACACACACACACACACACACACACACACACACACACACACACACACACCCACACACACACACACACACACGCACACACACACAACCCCACAATATCTCTGCTGCTCGACTTTGCGTCACTGTAAAAGGTTAACTGTTAATCAGGGTGTCATTCTGGCCGCTGGACTCCGGTGTCTTGGACTAATGATGATGTTTCATCCCCTCCTTCTGTCTCCTCTGTCGTTACACTTCCTGTAAACACTCCCAAATACGGCAAATGCCAGTAATCCCCCAAATTGGGGTCTTGAATACTGCAGGAGGTGCAGTAATTTATTTTTTGAAAATGACTTTACTCTGAAAATAAATGCTAAAATGCTTAAGTGGTGCTAAAAAAAAATTTGAATGTCGGGATTTTGATCAACCATGGGCCGTGACAGTGGAAACGGGTTTGATTACTGACTCGGCATTGATACTTCAGAGTTGTTGTTTTGCGGATCCATCTGCACGAAGATAGTTTTCACATTTATGTCAGGTGACAATAGTACGTTGGCTGACCCAAAGCCAAAACAAATGAGCTTTGGTATGTGGTGTTCTACCTGTCGTGCTCACGTTGCCATGGAAACACCTGAAGTCAGCGTGCGCGATGGTGATTAAGAGTTTTCTCATGCAAGTATAATATACCTTGTTTACTGCAGCTTTGGGGACTGTGCATTAAGTTTATTAGCTATTGGCTAGCATGGCTGATCAAAATATCATGAATTGTTGATGTATTTAATCTTTTTTATTCACTAAGTGAAGCAATAAAAATGCCTATATGCACATACTACCACTTTTGGCTGTGACATAAATCAATGTTGTTATTTTTTTTATTGAGCATTGATGCACTGAAAAGAAAAGAGCGTCTTGAAGACCTACTGTGTTTAATCGGTTGATACCTTAAAGTAGCTGCATCGGAATGAAGTAACTTGAAGAAATAAACCCCCTGATTCGCTGCTCTGATGTTGCACTTCCTGTAAACAAAACATAGCATGAGTGCTTTCTGCAGCAACTTGAAACCGAGCTATCTTTTTTCTTTAACGTTTGAAGACAGAACACACAGAGAGGTAGGGGATGAGTGGCGGTTCGAAGTTTTGATGACTGTGAAACTGGGTCACCATTAAACGAGATGCCAATCCCAGACAGGAAGTGACAAACCCCAGCGGTGTGGAGTATTGCTTCAAGCATCATCCTTACACCTGCAATGGCTCAATGGTTAATAGATGGTAATTTACTTTTATTGGTTACTTAATGGGAAAGGGAATTTGCATAATTCAGAAATGGATGGAAGCTGATTGGAGGGATCATAGGGCAGCAAAGCTTTGATTGCAGGGTAATGTGTTTGCGAGCGAAGGCAATCAGCAGCGTTAGAGAAAGCAGAGGTTCGGTGATTAAACTGAAGATAACTGTCGGGAACTTTAGACGCGGCTGCTGTCTCTCTTGTTCCTCACCATCTTGTCTTGTGTCTGCGCCCCGGACATTCACACTCAGTAATAATTCTCTCTGATGTTTTTCATTAATAGAATAAACATGACAGCACATGAGGGGGTGGGGCTTTGTGTGCTGATGCAGCGCTGACGGATTCAAGGATAAGGATATTTTAATGCCTGAGTAGATAACAATAAGCAAACTCTCAGTTTGCTTATTGTTCTCTATCACTTACTATAATTGAAAAATAGGACTTTGCAGAAAAAATAACTAATTTCTTAGCATTCAGACTAACAGCGTCAGTCAGTCAGTGTACTTCATGGATCATATTTGATCTTGTCTCAAACTGAACTAGTAGAAATTTCAGGAAGAGGCTATTCATAAAACATTGAATCCAAAGCCACTAAATGTGTTGTTTAAAGTAGAAGATGTTTCTAATCTGATCCAAGAGGCTGACTCAGTTGTAACTTACTGATGGGGTGTCAGGTACGTAACGTCCAGTAGGTATTTGATTCATAGAGACTCGTCAGGTAAGAGGTATACAGTTGACTGCGTATCACTAATGTGGGTGGGTAGTGGTCTATAGCAGTGGTTGTGCACACTGAGGTCTTGATTGTCTGATAGGTTTCGAGTGAGTCATTAGCATAATGTGAATCCAGGTCCGGATGAAGGTGACACCCAGTGGGTAGGGATGTTTAAACTAGATCGTTTCTTGGTATTCAAGTGGCGGCTTAGTCCTTCAACCCATAGATGGAGTAAAGGTGCTTCAGGCCACATTGAACCTGTTGTACTGCTGGGATTAGCGACAATAAAGCTTATTGTGCTGTGGTCTCTTGTTGTCAAAACTACTGCCCCGTGTGAGGCTCGAACTCACGACCTTCAGATTATGAGACTGACGCGCTGCCTACTGCGCCAACGAGGCTTGGCAAACAGTAAAGGTTCATAACCCGTGACATAATTACTCCCTTCTGCCTCAATTAAAAACTAAGTCTGACTCACGACTCTTTGCAAATGGTGCAGGAGAATAAATATTGTCCATTGTCAGACCAGTATTAACAGAATATAGAAATTAAATGGCAACGATGAACAAGAAAGTGACAGTGAGTTTGTTGCAGTCCCACTACAGTAGGGTAGAAAGTGATGAGGTTAATAGTTTCCTGGTTTATTGACTCAATGCAACAGTTTTTGTGACTGTTTTAATTGTTCTTCAGTGTGATGACCTGTGGGAAGAAGTTGTTCACAGGGCAATATGTCCTAGTGTGGAGAGCCCTGTAGCGGTATAAGTCCTCAAACTTCTTTGTGAGTCTCTCTGCAGGACTCAGGATGGGCCCTACTAGTACAGACTCTGCATCAGTGCTGTTTTTAAACTGGACTTTATGTGTTGAAAACACTGGCCATGTGTCTTTTAAAAAAAGTAAAAGATTTCCTGGAGAATACGGGCATTGATCCCGCTACCTCTTGCATGCTAAGCAAGCGCTCTACCACTTGAGCTAATTCCCCTCCTGATGGTTGCCCGCCCCCTGCTTTGGTGCCTTCGGTGAAGGAACATCATTTTCTCAGTGGTGGTGGTCTAAATGTACAGTAGATGAATGTTCTTAAGCCAAGGGAAAGAACGTGAAGAGAAACGTTGTGTCTGGACCAGATATTCATCAGAGAATGCAAGGACATCCAATCTGATTCACGAGAGCTGAGGTCTAAACAGACTAAAAGAGCAGTGAGCGACGAGGATGGGATTCGAACCCACGCGTGCTGAGCACAATGGATTAGCAGTCCATCGCCTTAACCACTCGGCCACCTCGTCTGAAAATTGTAAGATAATCACACAAACTCAGCCCCATCTTTTTGAGTCATTAGGCAGGACTCAAGTCGTGGCCTCACCAGCACAGACTCTGAGCTGTTTTCCGACTGGACCGGATTTGCTGCCAGAACTGCTTGCTGCACTTCTTTGTGAGTCTCTCTGCAGGACTCAGGATGGGCCCTACTAGTACAGACTCTGCGTCAGAGCTGTTTTTAAACTGGACTTTATTTGTTGAAAACACTGGCCAAGTGTCTTTTAAAAAAGTTAAAAGGTGTCTTGGAGAATACGGGCATTGATCCCGCTACCTCTTACATGCTAAGCAAGCGCTCTACCACTTGAGCTAATTCCCCTCCTGATGGTTGCCCGCCCCCTGCTTTGGTGCCTTTCGGTGAAGGAACATCATTTTCTCAGTGGTGGTGGTCTAAATGTACAGTAGATGAATGTTCTTAAGACATTAAGTCAGTTTATAAGTGGTCCTCAGGAGCCACTGGTCTATTAAAGGGAATCCTTAAAACTCTGCAGGGGAATTAGCTCAGATGGTAGAGCGCTCGCTTTGCATGTGAGAGGTAGCGGGATCGATGCCCGCATTCTCCAGAGAAAATTTAACTCTTGTCTTAGTCCATAAAACAACTCTCAGTTTGCTTATTGTTCTCTATCACTTACTATAATTGAAATATAGGACTTTGCTGAAAAATAACTAATTTCTTAGCATTCAGACTAACATTAGCAGTCAGTCAGTCCGTCTACTTCTTGGATCTTATCTGATCTTGTCTCAAACCAAACTAGATGAAAAATTCAGGAAGAGGCTATTCCTAAAATATTGAATCCAAAGCCACTAAATGTATTGTTTAAAGTAGAAGATGTTTCTAATCTGATCCAAGAGGCTGACTCAGTTGTAACTTACTGATGGGGTGTCAGGTACGTAACGTCCAGTAGGTATTTGATTCATAGAGACTCGTCAGGTAAGAGGTATACAGTTGACTGCGTATCACTAATGTGGGTGGGTAGTGGTCTATAGCAGTGGTTGTGCACACTGAGGTCTTGATTGTCTGATGGGTTTCGAGTGAGTCATTAGCATAATGTGAATCCCGGTCCGGATGAAGGTGACACCCAGTGGGTAGGGATGTTTAAACTAGATTGTTTCTTGGTATTCAAGTGGCGGCATAGTCCTTCAACCCATAGATGGAGTAAAGGCGCTTCAGGCCACATTGAACCTGTTGTACTGCTGGGATTAGCGACAATAAAGCTTATTGTGCTGTGGCCTCTTGTTGTCAAAACTACTGCCCCGTGTGAGGCTCGAACTCACGACCTTCAGATTATGAGACTGACGCGCTGCCTACTGCGCCAACGAGGCTTGGCAAACAGTAAAGGTTCATAACCCCTGACATAATTACTCCCTTCTGCCTCAATTAAAAACTAAGTCTGACTCACGACTCTTTGCAAATGGTGCAGGAGAATAAATATTGTCCATTGTCAGACCAGTATTAACAGAATACAGAAATTAAATGGCAACGATGAACAAGAAAGTGACAGTGAGTTTGTTGCAGTCCCACTACAGTAGGGTAGAAAGTGATGAGGTTAATAGTTTCCTGGTTTATTGACTCAATGCAACAGTTTTTGTGACTGTTTTAATTGTTCTTCAGTGTGATGACCTGTGGGAAGAAGTTGTTCACAGGGCAATATGTCCTAGTGTGGAGAGCCCTGTAGCGGTATAAGTCCTCAAACTTCTTTGTGAGTCTCTCTGCAGGACTCAGGATGGGCCCTACTAGTACAGACTCTGCATCAGTGCTGTTTTTAAACTGGACTTTATGTGTTGAAAACACTGGCCATGTGTCTTTTAAAAAAGTAAAAGATTTCCTGGAGAATACGGGCATTGATCCCGCTACCTCTTGCATGCTAAGCAAGCGCTCTACCACTTGAGCTAATTCCCCTCCTGATGGTTGCCCGCCCCCTGCTTTGGTGCCTTCGGTGAAGGAACATCATTTTCTCAGTGGTGGTGGTCTAAATGTACAGTAGATGAATGTTCTTAAGCCAAGGGAAAGAACGTGAAGAGAAACGTTGTGTCTGGACCAGATATTCATCAGAGAATGCAAGGACATCCAATCTGATTCACGAGAGCTGAGGTCTAAACAGACTAAAAGAGCAGTGAGCGACGAGGATGGGATTCGAACCCACGCGTGCTGAGCACAATGGATTAGCAGTCCATCGCCTTAACCACTCGGCCACCTCGTCTGAAAATTGTAAGATAATCACACAAACTCAGCCCCATCTTTTTGAGTCATTAGGCAGGACTCAAGTCGTGGCCTCACCGGCACAGACTCTGAGCTGTTTTCCGACTGGACAGGATGTGCTGCCAGAACTGCTAGCTGCACTTCTTTGTGAGTATCTCTGCAGGACTCAGGATGGGCCCTACTAGTACAGACTCTGCGTCAAAGCTGTTTTTAAACTGGACTTTATTTGTTGAAAACACTGGCCAAGTGTCTTTTAAAAAAGTTAAAAGGTGTCTTGGAGAATACGGGCATTGATCCCGCTACCTCTTACATGCTAAGCAAGCGCTCTACCACTTGAGCTAATTCCCCTCCTGATGGTTGCCCGCCCCCTGCTTTGGTGCCTTTCGGTGAAGGAACATCATTTTCTCAGTGGTGGTGGTCTAAATGTACAGTAGATGAATGTTCTTAAGACATTAAGTCAGTTTATAAGTGGTCCTCAGGAGCCACTGGTCTATTAAAGGGAATCCTTAAAACTCTGCAGGGGAATTAGCTCAGATGGTAGAGCGCTCGCTTTGCATGCGAGAGGTAGCGGGATCGATGCCCGCATTCTCCAGAGAAAATTTAACTGTTGTCTTAGTCCATAAAACAACTCTCAGTTTGCTTATTGTTCTCTATCACTTACTATAATTTAAATATAGGACTTTGCTGAAAAAATAACTAATTTCTTAGCATTCAGACTAACATCTGCAGTCAGTCAGTCCGTCTACTTCTTGGATCTTATCTGATCTTGTCTCAAACCAAACTAGATGAAAAATTCAGGAAGAGGCTATTCCTAAAATATTGAATCCAAAGCCACTAAATGTATTGTTTAAAGTAGAAGATGTTTCTAATCTGATCCAAGAGGCTGACTCAGTTGTAACTTACTGATGGGGTGTCAGCTACGTAACGTCCAGTAGGTATTTGATTCATAGAGACTCGTCAGGTAAGAGGTATACAGTTGACTGCGTATCACTAATGTGGGTGGGTAGTGGTCTATAGCAGTGGTTGTGCACACTGAGGTCTTGATTGTCTGATAGGTTTCGAGTGAGTCATTAGCATAATGTGAATCCAGGTCCGGATGAAGGTGACACCCAGTGGGTAGGGATTTTTAAACTAGATCGTTCCTGGGTATTCAAGTGGCGGCTTAGTCCTTCAACCCATAGATGGAGTAAAGGCGCTTCAGGCCACATTGAACCTGTTGTACTGCTGGGATTAGCGACAATAAAGATTATTGTGCTGTGGTCTCTTGTTGTCAAAACTACTGCCCCGTGTGAGGCTCGAACTCACGACCTTCAGATTATGAGACTGACGCGCTGCCTACTGCGCCAACGAGGCTTGGCAAACAGCAAAGGTTCATAACCCCTGACATAAATACTCCCTTCTGCCTCAATTAAAAACTAAGTCTGACTCACGACTCTTTGCAAATGGTGCAGGAGAATAAATATTGTCCATTGTCAGACCAGTATTAACAGAATACAGAAATGAAATGGCAACGATGAACAAGAAAGTGACAGTGAGTTTGTTGCAGTCCCACTACAGTAGGGTAGAAAGTGATGAGGTTAATGGTTTCCTGGTTTATTGACTCAATGCAACAGTTTTTGTGACTGTTTTAATTGTTCTTCAGTGTGATGGCCTGTGGGAAGAAGTTGTTGACAGCGCAATATGTCCTAGTTTGGAGAGTCCTGTAGCGCTATAAGTCCTCAAACTTCTTTGTGAGTCTCCCTGCAGGACTCAGGATGGGCCCTACTAGTACAGACTCTGCGTCTGTGCTGTTTTTAAACTGGACTTTATGTTTTGAAAACACTGGCCATGTGTCTTTTAAAAAAGTTAAAGATTTCCTGGAGAATACGGGCATTGATCCCGCTACCTCTTGCATGCTAAGCAAGCACTCTACCACTTGAGCTAATTCCCCTCCTGATGGTTTCCCGCCCCCTGCTTTGGTGCCTTTCAGTAAAGGAACATCATTGTCTCAGGGGTGGTGGTCTAAATGTACAGTAGATGAATGTTCTTAAGACATTAAGTCAGTTCATAAGTGGTCCTCAGGAGCCACTGGTCTATTAAAGGGAATCCTCAAAACTCTGCAGGGGAATTAGCTCAGATGGTACAGCGCTCGCTTTGCATGCGAGAGGTAGCGGGATCGATGTCCACATTCTCCAGAGAATATTTAACTGTTGTCTTAGTCCATAAAACAACTCTGTTTGCTTATTGTTCTCTATCACTTACTATAATTGAAATATAGGACTTTGCTGAAAAAATAACTAATTTCTTAGCATTCAGACTAACATCTGCAGTCAGTCAGTCAGTGTACTTCTTGGATCTTATCTGATCTTGTCTCAAACCAAACTAGATGAAAAATTCAGGAAGAGGCTATTCCTAAAACATTGAATCCAAAGCCACTAAATGTATTGTTTAAAGTAGAAGATGTTTCTAATCTGATCCAAGAGGCTGACTCAGTTGTAACTTACTGATGGGGTGTCAGGTACGTAAGGTCCAGTAGGTATTTGATTCATAGAGACTCGTCAGGTAAGAGGTATACAGTTGACTGCGTATCACTAATGTGGGTGGGTAGTGGTCTATAGCAGTGGTTGTGCACACTGAGGTCTTGATTGTCTGATAGGTTTCGAGTGAGTCATTAGCATAATGTGAATCCAGGTCCGGATGAAGGTGACACCCAGTGGGTAGGGATGTTTAAACTAGATCGTTTCTTGGTATTCAAGTGGCGGCTTAGTCCTTCAACCCATAGATGGAGTAAAGGCGCTTCAGGCCACATTGAACCTGTTGTACTGCTGGGATTAGCGACAATAAAGCTTATTGTGCTGTGGTCTCTTGTTGTCAAAACTACTGCCCCGTGTGAGGCTCGAACTCACGACCTTCAGATTATGAGACTGACGCGCTGCCTACTGCGCCAACGAGGCTTGGCAAACAGCAAAGGTTCATAACCCCTGACATAATTACTCCCTTCTGCCTCAATTAAAAACTAAGTCTGACTCACGACTCTTTGCAAATGGTGCAGGAGAATAAATATTGTCCATTGTCAGACCAGTATTAACAGAATACAGAAATGAAATGGCAACGATGAACAAGAAAGTGACAGTGAGTTTGTTGCAGTCCCACTACAGTAGGGTAGAAAGTGATGAGGTTAATGGTTTCCTGGTTTATTGACTCAATGCAACAGTTTTTGTGACTGTTTTAATTGTTCTTCAGTGTGATGGCCTGTGGGAAGAAGTTGTTGACAGCGCAATATGTCCTAGTTTGGAGAGTCCTTTAGCGCTATAAGTCCTCAAACTTCTTTGTGAGTCTCCCTGCAGGACTCAGGATGGGCCCTACTAGTACAGACTCTGCGTCTGTGCTGTTTTTAAACTGGACTTTATGTGTTGAAAACACTGGCCATGTGTCTTTTAAAAAAGTTAAAGATTTCCTGGAGAATACGGGCATTGATCCCGCTACCTCTTGCATGCCAAGCAAGCGCTCTACCACTTGAGCTAATTCCCCTCCTGATGGTTGCCCGCCCCCTGCTTTGGTGCCTTTCGGTGAAGGAACATCATTTTCTCAGGGGTGGTGGTCTAAATGTACAGTAGATGAATGTTCTTAAGCCAAGGGATAGGACGTGAAGAGAAAAGTTGGACCAGATATTCATCAGAGAATGCAAGGACATCCAATCTGATTCACGAGAGCTGAGGTCTAAACAGATTAAAAGAACAGTGAGCGACGAGGATGGGATTCGAACCCACGCGTGCTGAGCACAATGGATTAGCAGTCCATCGCCTTAACCACTCGGCCACCTCGTCTGAAAATTGTAGGATAATCACACAAACTCAGCCCCATCTTTTTGAGTCATTAGGCAGGACTCAAGTCGTGGCCTCACCGGCACCGACTCTGAGCTGCTTTCCGACTGGACAGGATGTGCTGCCAGAACTGCTAGCTGTACTTCTTTGTGAGTATCTCTGCAGGACTCAGGATTGGCCCTACTAGTACAGACTCTGCGTCAGAGCTGTTTTTAAACTGGACTTTATGTGTTGAAAACACTGGCCAAGTGTCTTTTAAAAAAGTTAAAAGGTGTCTTGGAGAATACGGGCATTGATCCCGCTACCTCTTACATGCTAAGCAAGCGCTCTACCACTTGAGCTAATTCCCCTCCTGATGGTTGCCCACCCCCCGGCCTTTGGTGCCTTTCAGTAAAGGAACATCATTGTCTCAGGGGTGGTGGTCTAAATGTACAGTAGATGAATGTTCTTAGACATTAAGTCAGTTCATAAGTGGTCCTCAGGAGCCACTGGTCTATTAAAGGTAATCCTCAAAACTCTGCAGGGGAATTAGCTCAGATGGTAGAGCGCTCGCTTTGCATGCGAGAGGTAGCGGGATCGATGCCCGCATTCTCCAGAGAATATTTAACTGGTGTCTTAGTCCATAAAACAACTCTCAGTTTGCTTATTGTTCTCTATCACTTACTATAATTGAAATATAGGACTTTGCTGAAAAAATAACTAATTTCTTAGCATTCAGACTAGCATCTGCAGTCAGTCAGTCAGTCAGTGTACTTCTTGGATCTTATCTGATCTTGTCTCAAACCAAACTAGATGAAAAATTCAGGAAGAGGCTATTCCTAAAACATTGAATCCAAAGCCACTAAATGTATTGTTTAAAGTAGAAGATGTTTCTAATCTGATCCAAGAGGCTGACTCAGTTGTAACTTACTGATGGGGTGTCAGGTACGTAAGGTCCAGTAGGTATTTGATTCATAGAGACTCGTCAGGTAAGAGGTATACAGTTGACTGCATATCACTAATGTGGGTGGGTAGTGGTCTATAGCAGTGGTTGTGCACACTGAGGTCTTGATTGTCTGATAGGTTTCGAGTGAGGCATTAGCATAATGTGAATCCAGGTCCGGATGAAGGTGGCTCCCAGTGGGTAGGGATGTTTAAACTAGATCGTTTCTTGGTATTCAAGTGGCGGCTTAGTCCTTCAACCCATAGATGGAGTAAAGGCGCTTCAGGCCACATTGAACCTGTTGTACTGCTGGGATTAGCGACAATAAAGCTTATTGTGCTGTGGTCTCTTGTTGTCAAAACTACTGCCCCGTGTGAGGCTCGAACTCACGACCTTCAGATTATGAGACTGACGCGCTGCCTACTGCGCCAACGAGGCTTGGCAAACAGCAAAGGTTCATAACCCCTGACATAATTACTCCCTTCTGCCTCAATTAAAAACTAAGGCTGACTCACGACTCTTTGCAAATGGTGCAGGAGAATAAATATTGTCCATTGTCAGACCAGTATTAACAGAATACAGAAATTAAATGGCAACGATGAACAAGAAAGTGACAGTGAGTTTGTTGCAGTCCCACTACAGTAGGGTAGAAAGTGATGAGGTTAACGGTTTCCTGGTTTATCGACTCAATGCAACAGTTTTTGTGACTGTTTTAATTGTTCTTCAGTGTGATGGCCTGTGGGAAGAAGTTGTTGACAGGGCAATATGTCCTAGTTTGGAGAGTCCTGTGGCGCTATAAGTCCTCAAACTTCTTTCTGAGTCTCTCTGCAGGACTCAGGATGGGCCCTACTAGTACAGACTCTGCGTCTGTGCTGTTTTTAAACTGGACTTTATGTGTTGAAAACACTGGCCATGTGTCTTTTAAAAAAGTTAAAGATTTCCTGGAGAATACGGGCATTGATCCCGCTACCTCTTGCATGCTAAGCAAGCGCTCTACCACTTGAGCTAATTCCCCTCCTGATGGTTGCCCGCCCCCTGCTTTGGTGCCTTTCAGTAAAGGAACATCATTGTCTCAGGGGTGGTGGTCTAAATGTACAGTAGATGAATGTTCTTAAGCCAAGGGATAGAACGTGAAGAGAAACGTTGTGTATGGACCAGATATTCATCAGAGAATGCAAGGACATCCAATCTGATTCACGAGAGCTGAGGTCTAAACAGACTAAAAGAACAGTGAGCGACGAGGATGGGATTCGAACCCACGCGTGCTGAGCACAATGGATTAGCAGTCCATCGCCTTAACCACTCGGCCACCTCATCTGAAAATTGTAGGATAATCACACAAACTCAGCCCCATCTTTTTGAGTCATTAGGCAGGACTCAAGTCGTGGCCTCACCGGCACAGACTCTGAGCTGTTTTCTGACTGGACAGGATGTGCTGCCAGAACTGCTAGCTGCACTTCTTTGTGAGTATCTCTGCAGGACTCGTGATGGGCCCTACTAGTACAGACTCTGCGTCAGAGCTGTTTTTAAACTGGACTTTATGTGTTGAAAACCATGGCCAAGTGTCTTTTAAAAAAAGTTAAAAGGTGTCTTGGAGAATACGGGCATTGATCCCGCTACCTCTTACACGCTAAGCAAGCGCTCTACCACTTGAGCTAATTCCCCTCCTGATGGTTGCCTACCCCCCGGTCTTTGGTGCCTTTCAGTAAAGGAACATCATTGTCTCAGGGGTGGTGGTCTAAATGTACAGTAGATGAATGTTCTTAAGACATTAAGTCAGTTCATAAGTGGTCCTCAGGAGCCACTGGTCTATTAAAGGGAATCCTCAAAACTCTGCAGGGGAATTAGCTCAGATGGTAGAGCGCTCGCTTTGCATGCGAGAGGTAGCGGGATCGATGCCCGCATTCTCCAGAGAATATTTAACTGTTGTCTTAGTCCATAAAACGACTCTCAGTTTGCTCATTGTTCTCTATCACTTACTATAATTGAAATATAGGACTTTGCTGAAAAAATAACTAATTTCTTAGCATTCAGACTAACATCTGCAGTCAGTCAGTCCGTCTACTTCCTGGATCTTATCTGATCTTGTCTCAAACCAAACTAGATGAAAAATTCAGGAAGAGGCTATTCCTAAAACATTGAATCCAAAGCCACTAAATGCATTGTTTAAAGTAGAAGATGTTTCTAATCTGATCCAAGAGGCTGACTCAGTTGTAACTTACTGATGGGGTGTCAGGTACGTAAGGTCCAGTAGGTATTTGATTCATAGAGACTCGTCAGGTAAGAGGTATACAGTTGACTGCATATCACTAATGTGGGTGGGTAGTGGTCTATAGCAGTGGTTGTGCACACTGAGGTCTTTATTGTCTGATAGGTTTCGAGTGAGTCATTAGCATAATGTGAATCCAGGTCCGGATGAAAGTGACACCCAGTGGGTAGGGATGTTTAAACTAGATTGTTTCTTGGTATTCAAGTGGCGGCTTAGTCCTTCAACCCATAGATGGAGTAAAGGCGCTTCAGGCCACATTGAACCTGTTGTACTGCTGGGATTAGCGACAATAAAGCTTATTGTGCTGTGGCCTCTTGTTGTCAAAACTATTGCCCCGTGTGAGGCTCGAACTCACGACCTTCAGATTATGAGACTGACGCGCTGCCTACTGCGCCAACGAGGCTTGGCAAACAGCAAAGGTTCAAAACCCCTGACATAATTACTCCCTTCTGCCTCAATTAAAAACTAAGGCTGACTCACGACTCTTTGCAAATGGTGCAGGAGAATAAATATTGTCCATTGTCAGACCAGTATTAACAGAATACAGAAATTAAATGGCAACGATGAACAAGAAAGTGACAGTGAGTTTGTTGCAGTCCCACTACAGTAGGGTAAAAAGTGATGAGGTTAATAGTTTCCTGGTTTATTGACTCAATGCAACAGTTTTTGTGACTGTTTTAATTGTTCTTCAGTGTGATGGCCTGTGGGAAGAAGTTGTTGACAGGGAAATATGTCCTAGTTTGGAGAGTCCTGTAGCGGTATAAGTCCTCAAACTTCTTTGTGAGTCTCTCTGCAGGACTCAGGATGGGCCCTACTAGTACAGACTCTGCGTCAGTGCTGTTTTTAAACTGGACTTTATGGGTTGAAAACACTGGCCATGTGTCTTTTAAAGAAGTTAAAGATTTCCTGGAGAATACGGGCATTGATCCCGCTACCTCTTGCATGCTAAGCAAGCGCTCTACCACTTGAGCTAATTCCCCTACTGATGGTTGCCCGCCCCCTGCTTGGTGCCTTTCGGTGAAGGAACATCATTTTCTCAGTGGTGGTGGTCTAAATGTACAGTAGATGAATATTCTTAAGCCAAGGGATAGAACGTGAAGAGAAACGTTGTGTCTGGACCAGATATTCATCAGAGAATGCAAGGACATCCAATCTGATTCACGAGAGCTTAGGTCTAAACAGATAAAAGAACAGTGAGCGACGAGGATGGGATTCGAACCCACGCGTGCTGAGCACAATGGATTAGCAGTCCATCGCCTTAACCACTCGGCCACCTCGTCTGAAAATTGTAGGATAATCACACAAAATCAGCCCCATCTTTTTGAGTCATTAGGCAGGACTCAAGTCGTGGCCTCACCGGCACAGACTCTGAGCTGTTTTCCGACTGGACAGGATGTGCTGCCAGAACTGCTAGCTGCACTTCTTTGTTAGCATCTCTGCAGGACTCAGGATGGGCCCTACTAGTACAGACTCTGCGTCAGAGCTGTTTTTAAACTGGACTTTATGTGTTGAAAACACTGGCCAAGTGTCTTTTAAAAAAGTTAAAAAGTGTCTTGGAGAATACGGGCATTGATCCCGCTACCTCTTACATGCTAAGCAAGCGCTCTACCACTTGAGCTAATTCCCCTCCTGATGGTTGCCCATCCTCCGGCCTTTGGTGCCTTTCAGTAAAGGAACATCATTGTCTCAGGGGTGGTGGTCTAAATGTACAGTAGATGAATGTTCTTAAGACATTAAGTCAGTTCATAAGTGGTCCTCAGGAGCCACTGGTCTATTAAAGGGAATCCTCAAAAACTCTGCAGGGGAATTAGCTCAGATGGTAGAGCGCTCGCTTTGCATGCGAGAGGTAGCGGGATCGATGCCCGCATTCTCCAGAGAATATTTAACTGGTGTCTTAGTCCATAAAACGACTCTCAGTTTGCTTATTGTTCTCTGTCACTTACTATAATTGAAATATAGGACTTTGCTGAAAAAATAACTAATTTCTTAGCATTCAGACTAACATCTGCAGTCAGTCAGTCCGTCTACTTCCTGGATCTTATCTGATCTTGTCTCAAACCAAACTAGATGAAAAATTCAGGAAGAGGCTATTCCTAAAACATTGAATCCAAAGCCACTAAATGTATTGTTTAAAGTAGAAGATGTTTCTAACCTGATCCAAGAGGCTGACTCAGTTGTAACTTACTGATGGGGTGTCAGGTACGTAAGGTCCAGTAGGTATTTGATTCATAGAGACTCGTCAGGTAAGAGGTATACAGTTGACTGCGTATCACTAATGTGGGTGGGTAGTGGTCTATAGCAGTGGTTGTGCACACTGAGGTCTTGATTGTCTGATAGGTTTCGAGTGAGTCATTAGCATAATGTGAATCCAGGTCCGGATGAAGGTGACACCCAGTGGGTAGGGATGTTTAAACTAGATTGTTTCTTGGTATTCAAATGGCGGCTTAGTCCTTCAACCCATAGATGGAGTAAAGGCGCTTCAGGCCACATTGAACCTGTTGTACTGCTGGGATTAGCGACAATAAAGCTTATTGAGCTGTGGTCTCTTGTTGTCAAAACTACTGCCCCGTGTGAGGCTCGAACTCACGACCTTCAGATTATGAGACTGACGCGCTGCCTAATGCCCCAACAAGGCTTGGCAAACAGCAAAGGTTCATAACCCCTGACATAATTACTCCCTTCTGCCTCAATTAAAAACTAAGTCTGACTAACGACTCTTTGCAAATTGTGCAGGAGAATAAATATTGTCCATTGTCAGACCAGTATTAACAGAATACAGAAATTAAATGGCAACGATGAACAAGAAAGTGACAGTGAGTTTGTTGCAGTCCCACTACAGTAGGGTAGAAAGTGATGAGGTTAATGGTTTCCTGGTTTATTGACTCAATGCAACAGATTTTGTGACTGTTTTAATTGTTCTTCAGTGTGATGGCCTGTGGGAAGAAGTTGTTGACAGGGCAATATGTCCTAGTTTGGAGAGTCCTGTAGCTCTATAAGTCCTCAAACTTCTTTGTGAGTCTCTCTGCAGGACTCAGGATGGGCCCTACTAGTACAGACTCTGCGTCAGTGCTGTTTTTAAACTGGACTTTATGTTTTGAAAACACTGGCCATATGTCTTTTAAAAAAGTTAAAGATTTCCTGGAGAATACGGGCATTGATACCGCTACCTCTTGCATGCTAAGCAAGCGCTCTACCACTTGAGCTAATTCCCCTCCTGATGGTTGCCCGCCCCCTGCTTTGGTGCCTTTCGGTGAAGGAACATCATTTTCTCAGGGGTGGTGGTCTAAATGTACAGTAGATGAATGTTCTTAAGCCAAGGGATAGAACGTGAAGAGAAACGTTGTGTCTGGACCAGATATTCATCAGAGAATGCAAGGACATCCAATATGATTCACGAGAGCTGAGGTCTAAACAGACTAAAAGAACAGTGAGCGACGAGGATGGGATTCGAACCCACGCGTGCTGAGCACAATGGATTAGCAGTCCATCGCCTTAACCACTCGGCCACCTCGTCTGAAAATTGTAGGATAATCACACAACCTCAGCCCCATCTTTTTGAGTCATTAGGCAGGACTCAAGTCGTGGCCTCACCGGCACCGACTCTGAGGTGTTTTCCGACTGGACAGGATGTGCTGCCAGAACTGCTAGCTGCACTTCTTTGTGAGTATCTCTGCAGGACTCAGGATGGGCCCTACTAGTACAGACTCTGCGTCAGAGCTGTTTTTAAACTGGACTTTATGTGTTGAAAACACTGGCCAAGCGTCTTTTAAAAAAGTTAAAAGGTGTCTTGGAGAATACGGGCATTGATCCCGCTACCTCTTACATGCGAAGCAAGCGCTCTACCACTTGAGCTAATTCCCCTCCTGATGGTTGCCTACCCCCCGGCCTTTGGTGCCTTTCAGTAAAGGAACATCATTGTCTCAGGGGTGGTGGTCTAAATGTACAGTAGATGAATGTTCTTAAGACATTAAGTCAGTTCATAAGTGGTCCTCAGGAGCCACTGGTCTATTAAAGGGAATCCTCAAAGCTCTGCAGGGGAATTAGCTCAGATGGTAGAGCGCTCGCTTTGCATGCGAGAGGTAGCGGGATCGATGCCCGCATTCTCCAGAGAATATTTAACTGTTGTCTTAGTCCATAAAACGACTCTCAGTTTGCTTATTGTTCTCTATCACTTACTATAATTTAAATATAGGACTTTGCTGAAAAAATAACTAATTTCTTAGCATTCAGACTAACATCTGCAGTCAGTCAGTCAGTCTACTTCTTGGATCTTATCTGATCTTGTCTCAAACTAAACTAGATGAAAAATTCAGGAAGAGGCTATTCCTAAAACATTGAATCCAAAGCCACTAAATGTATTGTTTAAAGTAGAAGATGTTTCTAATCTGATCCAAGAGGCTGACTCAGTTGTAACTTACTGATGGGGTGTCAGGTACGTAACGTCCAGTAGGTATTTGATTCATAGAGACTCGTCAGGTAAGAGGTATACAGTTGACTGCGTATCACTAATGTGGGTGGGTAGTGGTCTATAGCAGTGGTTGTGCACACTGAGGTCTTGATTGTCTGATAGGTTTCGAGTGAGTCATTAGCATAATGTGAATCCAGGTCCGGATGAAGGTGACACCCAGTGGGTAGGGATATTTAAACTAGATCGTTTCTTGGTATTCAAGTGGCGGCTTAGTCCTTCAACCCATAGCTGGACTAAAGGCGCTTCAGGCCACATCGAACCTGTTGTACTGCTGGGATTAGCGACAATAAAGCTTATTGTGCTGTGGTCTCTTGTTGTCAAAACTACTGCCCCGTGTGAGGCTCGAACTCACGACCTTCAGATTATGAGACTGACGCGCTGCCTACTGCGCCAACGAGGCTTTGCAAACAGCAAAGGTTCATAACCCCTGACATAATTACTCCCTTCTGCCTCAATTAAAAACTAAGGCTGACTCACGACTCTTTGCAAATGGTGCAGGAGAATAAATATTGTCCATTGTCAGACCAGTATTAACAGAATACAGAAATTAAATGGCAACGATGAACAAGAAAGTGACAGTGAGTTTGTTGCAGTCCCACTACAGTAGGGTAGAAAGTGATGAGGTTAATGGTTTCCTGGTTTATTGACTCAATGCAACAGTTTTTGTGACTGTTTTAATTGTTCTTCAGTGTGATGGCCTGTGGGAAGAAGTTGTTGACAGGGCAATATGTCCTAGTTTGGAGAGTCCTGTAGCGCTATAAGTCCTCAAACTTCTTTGTGAGTCTCTCTGCAGGACTCAGGATGGGCCCTACTAGTACAGAATCTGCGTCAGTGCTGTTTTTAAACTGGACTTTATGTGTTGAAAACACTGGCCATGTGTCTTTTAAAAAAGTAAAAGATTTCCTGGAGAATACGGGCATTGATCCCGCTACCTCTTGCATGCTAAGCAAGCGCTCTACCACTTGAGCTAATTCCCCTCCTGATGGTTGCCCGCCCCCTGCTTTGGTGCCTTTCGGTGAAGGAACATCATTTTCTCAGTGGTGGTGGTCTAAATGTACAGTAGATGAATGTTCTTAAGCCAAGGGATAGAACGTGAAGAGAAACGTTGTGTCTGGACCAGATATTCATCAGAGAATGCAAGGACATCCAATATGATTCACGAGAGCTTAGGTCTAAACAGACTAAAAGAACAGTGAGCGACAAGGATGGGATTCGAACCCACGCGTGCTGAGCACAATGGATTAGCAGTCCATCGCCTTAACCACTCGGCCACCTCGTCTGAAAATTGTAGGATAATAATACAAACTCAGCCCCATCTTTTTGAGTCATTAGGCAGGACTCAAGTCGTGGCCTCACCGGCACAGACTCTGAGCTGTTTTCCGACTGGACAGGATGTGCTGCCAGAACTGCTAGCTGCACTTCTTTGTGAGTCTCTCTGCAGGACTCAGGATGGGCCCTACTAGTACAGACTCTGCGTCAGAGCTATTGTTAAACTGGACTTTATGTGTTGAAAACACTGGCCAAGTGTCTTTTAAAAAAGTTAAAAGGTGTCTTGGAGAATACGGGCATTGATCCCGCTACCTCTTACATGCTAAGCAAGCGCTCTACCACTTGAGCTAATTCCCCTCCTGATGGTTGCCCACCCCTCGGCCTTTGGTGCCTTTCAGTAAAGGAACATCATTGTCTCAGGGCTGGTGGTCTAAATGTACAGTAGATGAATGTTCTTAAGACATTAAGTCCGTTCATAAGTGGTCCTCAGGAGCCACTGGTCTATTAAAGGGAATCCTCAAAACTCTGCAGGGGAATTAGCTCAGATGGTAGAGCGCTCGCTTTGCATGCGAGAGGTAGCGGGATCGATGCCCGCATTCTCCAGAGAATATTTAACTGGTGTCTTAGTCCATAAAACGACTCTCAGTTTTCTTATTGTTCTCTATCACTTACTATAATTGAAATATAGGACTTTGCTGAAAAAATAACTAATTTCTTAGCATTCAGACTAACATCTGCAGTCAGTCAGTCCGTCTACTTCCTGGATCTTATCTGATCTTGTCTCAAACCAAACTAGATGAAAAATTCAGGAAGAGGCTATTCCTAAAACATTGAATCCAAAGCCACTAAATGTATTGTTTAAAGTAGAAGAGGTTTCTAATCTGATCCAAGAGGCTGACTCAGTTGTAACTTACTGATGGGGTGTCAGGTACGTAAGGTCCAGTAGGTATTTGATTCATAGAGACTCGTCAGGTAAGAGGTATACAGTTGACTGCATATCACTAATGTGGGTGGGTAGTGGTCTATAGCAGTGGTTGTGCACACTGAGGTCTTGATTGTCTGATAGGTTTCGAGTGAGTCATTAGCATAATGTGAATCCAGGTCCGGATGAAGGTGACACCCATTGGGTAGGGAGGTTTAAACTAGATTGTTTCTTGGTATTCAAATGGCGGCTTAGTCCTTCAACCCATAGATGGAGTAAAGGCGCTTCAGGCCACATTGAACCTGTTGTACTGCTGGGATTAGCGTCAATAAAGCTTATTGTGCTGTGGTCTCTTGTTGTCAAAACTACTGCCCGTGTGAGGCTCGAACTCACGACCTTCAGATTATGAGACTGACGCGCTGCCTACGGCGCCAACGAGGCTTGGCAAACAGCAAAGGTTCAAAACCCCTGACATAATTACTCCCTTCTGCCTCAATTAAAAACTAAGGCTGACTCACGACTCTTTGCAAATGGTGCAGGAGAATAAATATTGTCCATTGTCAGACCAGTATTAACAGAATACAGAAATTAAATGGCAACGATGAACAAGAAAGTGACAGTGAGTTTGTTGCAGTCCCACTACAGTAGGGTAGAAAGTGATGAGTTTAATAGTTTCCTGGTTTATTGACCCAATGCAACAGTTTTTGTGACTGTTTTAATTGTTCTTCAGTGTGATGGCCTGTGGGAAGAAGTTGTTGACAGGGCAATATGTCCTAGTTTGGAGAGTCCTGTAGCGGTATAAGTCCTCAAACTTCTTTGTGAGTCTCTCTGCAGGACTCAGGATGGGCCCTACTAGTACAGACTCTGCGTCAGTGCTGTTTTTAAACTGGACTTTATGTGTTGAAAATACTGGCCATGTGTCTTTTAAAAAAGTTAAAGATTTCCTGGAGAATACGGGCATTGATCCCGCTACCTCTTGCATGCTAAGCAAGCGCTCTACCACTTGAGCTAATTCCCCTCCTGATCGTTGCCCGCCCCCTGCTTTGGTGCCTTTCGGTGAAGGAACATCATTTTCTCAGTGGTGGTGGTCTAAATGTACAGTAGATGAATGTTCTTAAGCCAAGGGATAGAACGTGAAGAGAAACGGTGTGTATGGACCAGATATTCATCAGAGAATGCAAGGACATCCAATCTGATTCACGAGAGCTGAGGTCTAAACAGACTAAAAGAACAGTGAGCGACGAGGATGGGATTCGAACCCACGCGTGCTGAGCACAATGGATTAGCAGTCCATCGCCTTAACCACTCGGCCACCTCGTCTGTAAATTGTAGGATAATCACACAAACTCAGCCCCATCTTTTTGAGTCATTAGGCAGGACTCAAGTCGTGGCCTCACCGGCACAGACTCTGAGCTGTTTTCCGACTGGACAGGATGTGCTGCCAGAACTGCTAGCTGCACTTCTTTGTGAGTATCTCTGCAGGACTCAGGATGGGCCCTACTAGTACAGACTCTGCATCAGAGCTGTTTTTAAACTGGACTTTATGTGTTGAAAACCATGGCCAAGTGTCTTTTAAAAAAAGTTAAAAGGTGTCTTGGAGAATACGGGCATTGATCCCGCTACCTCTTACACGCTAAGCAAGCGCTCTACCACTTGAGCTAATTCCCCTCCTGATGGTTGCCTACCCCCCGGTCTTTGGTGCCTTTCAGTAAAGGAACATCATTGTCTCAGGGGTGGTGGTCTAAATGTACAGTAGATGAATGTTCTTAAGACATTAAGTCAGTTCATAAGTGGTCCTCAGGAGCCACTGGTCTATTAAAGGGAATCCTCAAAACTCTGCAGGGGAATTAGCTCAGATGGTAGAGCGCTCGCTTTGCATGCGAGAGGTAGCGGGATCGATGCCCGCATTCTCCAGAGAATATTTAACTGGTGTCTTAGTCCATAAAATGACTCTCAGTTTGCTTATTGTTCTCTATCACTTACTATAATTGAAATATAGGACTTTGCTGAAAAAATAACTAATTTCTTAGCATTCAGACTAACATCTGCAGTCAGTCAGTCCGTCTACTTCCTGGATCTTATCTGATCTTGTCTCAAACCAAACTAGATGAAAAATTCAGGAAGAGGCTATTCCTAAAACATTGAATCCAAAGCCACTAAATGCATTGTTTAAAGTAGAAGATGTTTCTAATCTGATCCAAGAGGCTGACTCAGTTGTAACTTACTGATGGGGTGTCAGGTACGTAAGGTCCAGTAGGTATTTGATTCATAGAGACTCGTCAGGTAAGAGGTATACAGTTGACTGCATATCACTAATGTGGGTGGGTAGTGGTCTATAGCAGTGGTTGTGCACACTGAGGTCTTTATTGTCTGATAGGTTTCGAGTGAGTCATTAGCATAATGTGAATCCAGGTCCGGATGAAGGTGACACCCAGTGGGTAGGGATGTTTAAACTAGATTGTTTCTTGGTATTCAAGTGGCGGCTTAGTCCTTCAACCCATAGATGGAGTAAAGGCGCTTCAGGCCACATTGAACCTGTTGTACTGCTGCGATTTGCGACAATAAAGCTTATTGAGCTGTGGTCTCTTGTTGTCAAAACTACTGCCCCGTGTGAGGCTCGAACTCACGACCTTCAGATTATGAGACTGACGCGCTGCCTACTGCGCCAACGAGGCTTGGCAAACAGCAAAGGTTCATAACCCCTGACATAATTACTCCCTTCTGCCTCAATTAAAAACTAAGGCTGACTCACGACTCTTTGCAAATGGTGCAGGAGAATAAATATTGTCCATTGTCAGACCAGTATTAACAGAATACAGAAATTAAATGGCAACGATGAACAAGAAAGTGACAGTGAGTTTGTTGCAGTCCCACTACAGTAGGGTAGAAAGTGATGAGGTTAATGGTTTCCTGGTTTATCCACTCAATGCAACAGTTTTTGTGACTGTTTTAATTGTTCTTCAGTGTGATGGCCTGTGGGAAGAAGTTGTTGACAGGGCAATATGTCCTAGTTTGGAGAGTCCTGTGGCGCTATAAGTCCTCAAACTTCTTTCTGAGTCTCTCTGCAGGACTCAGGATGGGCCCTACTAGTACAGACTCTGCGTCTGTGCTGTTTTTAAACTGGACTTTATGTGTTGAAAACACTGGCCATGTGTCTTTTAAAAAAGTTAAAGATTTCCTGGAGAATACGGGCATTGATCCCGCTACCTCTTGCATGCTAAGCAAGCGCTCTACCACTTGAGCTAATTCCCCTCCTGATGGTTGCCCGCCCCCTGCTTTGGTGCCTTTCAGTAAAGGAACATCATTGTCTCAGGGGTGGTGGTCTAAATGTACAGTAGATGAATGTTCTTAAGCCAAGGGATAGAACGTGAAGAGAAACGTTGTGTATGGACCAGATATTCATCAGAGAATGCAAGGACATCCAATCTGATTCACGAGAGCTGAGGTCTAAACAGACTAAAATAACAGTGAGCGACGAGGATGGGATTCGAACCCACGCGTGCTGAGCACAATGGATTAGCAGTCCATCGCCTTAACCACTCGGCCACCTCGTCTGAAAATTGTAGGATAATCACACAAACTCAGCCCCATCTTTTTGAGTCATTAGGCAGGACTCAAGTCGTGGTCTCACCGGCACAGACTCTGAGCTGTTTTCCGACTGGACAGGATGTGCTGCCAGAACTGCTAGCTGCACTTCTTTGTGAGTATCTCTGCAGGACTCAGGATGGGCCCTACTAGTACAGACTCTGCATCAGAGCTGTTTTTAAACTGGACTTTATGTGTTGAAAACCATGGCCAAGTGTCTTTTAAAAAAAGTTAAAAGGTGTCTTGGAGAATACGGGCATTGATCCCGCTACCTCTTACATGCTAAGCAAGCGCTCTACCACTTGAGCTAATTCCCCTCCTGATGGTTGCCTACCCCCCGGTCTTTGGGTGCCTTTCAGTAAAGGAACATCATTGTCTCAGGGGTGGTGGTCTAAATGTACAGTAGATGAATGTTCTTAAGACATTAAGTCAGTTCATAAGTGGTCCTCAGGAGCCACTGGTCTATTAAAGGGAATCCTCAAAAACTCTGCAGGGGAATTAGCTCAGATGGTAGAGCGCTCGCTTTGCATGCGAGAGGTAGCGGGATCGATGCCCGCATTCTCCAGAGAATATTTAACTGGTGTCTTAGTCCATAAAACAACTCTCAGTTTGCTTATTGTTCTCTATCACTTACTATAATTGAAATATAGGACTTTGCTGAAAAAATAACTAATTTCTTAGCATTCAGACTAACATCTGCAGTCAGTCAGTCCGTCTACTTCCTGGATCTTATCTGATCTTGTCTCAAACCAAACTAGATGAAAAATTCAGGAAGAGGCTATTCCTAAAACATTGAATCCAAAGCCACTAAATGCATTGTTTAAAGTAGAAGATGTTTCTAATCTGATCCAAGAGGCTGACTCAGTTGTAACTTACTGATGGGGTGTCAGGTACGTAAGGTCCAGTAGGTATTTGATTCATAGAGACTCGTCAGGTAAGAGGTATACAGTTGACTGCATATCACTAATGTGGGTGGGTAGTGGTCTATAGCAGTGGTTGTGCACACTGAGGTCTTTATTGTCTGATAGGTTTCGAGTGAGTCATTAGCATAATGTGAATCCAGGTCCGGATGAAGGTGACACCCAGTGGGTAGGGATGTTTGAACTAGATTGTTTCTTGGTATTCAAATGGCGGCTTAGTCCTTCAACCCATAGCTGGAGTAAAGGCGCTTCAGGCCACATTGAACCTGTTGTACTGCTGGGATTAGCGACAATAAAGCTTATTGTGCTGTGGCCTCTTGTTGTCAAAACTATTGCCGCGTGTGAGGCTCGAACTCACGACCTTCAGATTATGAGACTGACGCGCTGCCTACTGCGCCAACGAGGCTTGGCAAACAGCAAAGGTTCAAAACCCCTGACATAATTACTCCCTTCTGCCTCAATTAAAAACTAAGGCTGACTCACGACTCTTTGCAAATGGTGCAGGAGAATAAATATTGTCCATTGTCAGACCAGTATTAACAGAATACAGAAATTAAATGGCAACGATGAACAAGAAAGTGACAGTGAGTTTGTTGCAGTCCCACTACAGTAGGGTAAAAAGTGATGAGGTTAATAGTTTCCTGGTTTATTGACTCAATGCAACAGTTTTTGTGACTGTTTTAATTGTTCTTCAGTGTGATGGCCTGTGGGAAGAAGTTGTTGACAGGGCAATATGTCCTAGTTTGGAGAGTCCTGTAGCGGTATAAGTCCTCAAACTTCTTTGTGAGTCTCTCTGCAGGACTCAGGATGGGCCCTACTAGTACAGACTCTGCGTCAGTGCTGTTTTTAAACTGGACTTTATGTGTTGAAAACACTGGCCATGTGTCTTTTAAAGAAGTTAAAGATTTCCTGGAGAATACGGGCATTGATCCCGCTACCTCTTGCATGCTAAGCAAGCGCTCTACCACTTGAGCTAATTCCCCTACTGATGGTTGCCCGCCCCCTGCTTGGTGCCTTTCGGTGAAGGAACATCATTTTCTCAGTGGTGGTGGTCTAAATGTACAGTAGATGAATATTCTTAAGCCAAGGGATAGAACGTGAAGAGAAACGTTGTGTCTGGACCAGATATTCATCAGAGAATGCAAGGACATCCAATCTGATTCACGAGAGCTTAGGTCTAAACAGACTAAAAGAACAGTGAGCGACGAGGACGGGATTCGAACCCACGCGTGCTGAGCACAATGGATTAGCAGTCCATCGCCTTAACCACTCGGCCACCTCGTCTGAAAATTGTAGGATAATCACACAAAATCAGCCCCATCTTTTTGAGTCATTAGGCAGGACTCAAGTCGTGGCCTCACCGGCACAGACTCTGAGCTGTTTTCCGACTGGACAGGATGTGCTGCCAGAACTGCTAGCTGCACTTCTTTGTTAGCATCTCTGCAGGACTCAGGATGGGCCCTACTAGTACAGACTCTGCGTCAGAGCTGTTTTTAAACTGGACTTTATGTGTTGAAAACACTGGCCAAGTGTCTTTTAAAAAAGTTAAAAAGTGTCTTGGAGAATACGGGCATTGATCCCGCTACCTCTTACATGCTAAGCAAGCGCTCTACCACTTGAGCTAATTCCCCTCCTGATGGTTGCCCATCCTCCGGCCTTTGGTGCCTTTCAGTAAAGGAACATCATTGTCTCAGTGGTGGTGGTCTAAATGTACAGTAGATGAATGTTCTTAAGACATTAAGTCAGTTCATAAGTGGTCCTCAGGAGCCACTGGTCTATTAAAGGGAATCCTCAAAAACTCTGCAGGGGAATTAGCTCAGATGGTAGAGCGCTCGCTTTGCATGCAAGAGGTAGCGGGATCGATGCCTGCATTCTCCAGAGAATATTTAACTGGTGTCTTAGTCCATAAAACGACTCTCAGTTTGCTTATTGTTCTCTGTCACTTACTATAATTGAAATATAGGACTTTGCTGAAAAAATAACTAATTTCTTAGCATTCAGACTAACATCTGCAGTCAGTCAGTCCGTCTACTTCCTGGATCTTATCTGATCTTGTCTCAAACCAAACTAGATGAAAAATTCAGGAAGAGGCTATTCCTAAAACATTGAATCCAAAGCCACTAAATGTATTGTTTAAAGTAGAAGATGTTTCTAATCTGATCCAAGAGGCTGACTCAGTTGTAACTTACTGATGGGGTGTCTGGTACGTAAGGTCCAGTAGGTATTTGATTCATAGAGACTCGTCAGGTAAGAGGTATACAGTTGACTGCATATCACTAATGTGGGTGGGTAGTGGTCTATAGCAGTGGTTGTGCACACTGAGGTCTTGATTGTCTGATAGGTTTCGAGTGAGTCATTAGCATAATGTGAATCCAGGTCCGGATGAAGGTGACACCCAGTGGGTAGGGATGTTTAAACTAGATTGTTTCTTGGTATTCAAATGGCGGCTTAGTCCTTCAACCCATAGATGGAGTAAAGGCGCTTCAGGCCACATTGAACCTGTTGTACTGCTGGGATTAGCGACAATAAAGCTTATTGTGCTGTGGCCTCTTGTTGTCAAAACTATTGCCCCGTGTGAGGCTCGAACTCACGACCTTCAGATTATGAGACTGACGCGCTGCCTACTGCGCCAACGAGGCTTGGCAAACAGCAAAGGTTCAAAACCCCTTACATAATTACTCCCTTCTGCCTCAATTAAAAACTAAGGCTGACTCACGACTCTTTGCAAATGGTGCAGGAGAATAAATATTGTCCATTGTCAAACCAGTATTAACAGAATACAGAAATTAAATGGCAACGATGAACAAGAAAGTGACAGTGAGTTTGTTGCAGTCCCACTACAGTAGGGTAAAAAGTGATGAGGTTAATAGTTTCCTGGTTTATTGACTCAATGCAACAGTTTTTGTGACTGTTTTAATTTTTCTTCAGTGTTATGGCCTGTGGAAAGAAGTTGTTGACAGGGCAATATGTCCTAGTTTGGAGAGTCCTGTAGCGGTATAAGTCCTCAAACTCCTTTGTGAGTCTCTCTGCAGGACTCAGGATGGGCCCTACTAGTACAGACTCTGCATCTGTGCTTTTTTTAAACTGGACTTTATGTGTTGAAAACACTGGCCATGTGTCTTTTAAAAAAGTTAAAGATTTCCTGGAGAATACGGGCATTGATCCCGCTACCTCTTACATGCTAAGCAAGCGCTCTACCACTTGAGCTAATTCCCCTCCTGATGGTTGCCCGCCCCCTGCTTTGGTGCCTTTCGGTGAAGGAACATCATTTTCTCAGTGGTTGTGGTCTAAATGTACAGTAGATGAATGTTCTTAAGCCAAGGGATAGAACGTGAAGAGAAAAGTTGTGTCTGGACCAGATATTCATCAGAGAATGCAAGGACATCCAATCTGATTCACGAGAGCTGAGGTCTAAACAGACTAAAAGAACAGAGAGCGACGAGGATGGGATTTGAACCCACGCGTGCTGAGCACAATGGATTAGCAGTCCATCGCCTTAACCACTCGGCCACCTCGTCTGAAAATTGTAGGCTAATCACACAAACTCAGCCCCATCTTTTTGAGTCATTAGGCAGGACTCAAGTCGTGGCCTCACCGGCACCGACTCTGAGCTGTTTTCCGACTGGACAGGATGTGCTGCCAGAACTGCTAGCTGCACTTCTTTGTGAGTATCTCTGCAGGACTCAGGATGGGCCCTACTAGTACAGACTCTGCGTCAGAGCTGTTTTTAAACTGGACTTTATGTGTTGAAAACACTGGCCAAGCGTCTTTTAAAAAAGTTAAAAGGTGTCTTGGAGAATACGGGCATTGATCCCGCTACCTCTTACATGCGAAGCAAGCGCTCTACCACTTGAGCTAATTCCCCTCCTGATGGTTGCCTACCCCCCGGCCTTTGGTGCCTTTCAGTAAAGGAACATCATTGTCTCAGGGGTGGTGGTCTAAATGTACAGTAGATGAATGTTCTTAAGACATTAAGTCAGTTCATAAGTGGTCCTCAGGAGCCACTGGTCTATTAAAGGGAATCCTCAAAGCTCTGCAGGGGAATTAGCTCAGATGGTAGAGCGCTTGCTTTGTATGTGAGAGGTAGCGGGATCGATGCCCGCATTCTCCAGAGAATATTTAACTGTTGTCTTAGTCCATAAAACGACTCTCAGTTTGCTTATTGTTCTCTATCACTTACTATAATTGAAATATAGGACTTTGCTGAAAAAATAACTAATTTCTTAGCATTCAGACTAACATCTGCAGTCAGTCAGTCCGTCTACTTCCTGGATCTTATCTGATCTTGTCTCAAACTAAACTAGATGAAAAATTCAGGAAGAGACTATTCCTAAAACATTGAATCCAAAGTCACTAAATGTATTGTTTAAAGTAGAAGATGTTTCTAATCTGATCCAAGAGGCTGACTCAGTTGTAACTTACTGATGGGGTTTCAGGTACGTAACGTCCAGTAGGTATTTGATTCATAGAGACTCGTCAGGTAAGAGGTATACAGTTGACTGCGTATCACTAATGTGGGTGGGTAGTGGTCTATAGCAGTGGTTGTTCCCACTGAGGTCTTGATTGTCTGATAGGTTTCGAGTGAGTCATTAGCATAATGTGAATCCAGGTCCGGATGAAGGTGACACCCAGTGGGTAGGGATGTTTTAACTAGATTGTTCCTTGGTATTCAAGTGGCGGCTTAGTCCTTCAACCCATAGATGGAGTAAAGGCGCTTCAGGCCACATTGAACCTGTTGTACTGCTGGGATTAGCGACAATAAAGCTTATTGTGCTGTGGTCTCTTGTTGTCAAAACTATTGCCCCGTGTGAGGCTCGAACTCACGACCTTCAGATTATGAGACTGACGCGCTGCCTACTGCGCCAACGAGGCTTGGCAAACAGCAAAGGTTCAAAACCCCTTACATAATTACTCCCTTCTGCCTCAATTAAAAACTAAGGCTGACTCACGACTCTTTGCAAATGGTGCAGGAGAATAAATATTGTCCATTGTCAAACCAGTATTAACAGAATACAGAAATTAAATGGCAACGATGAACAAGAAAGTGACAGTGAGTTTGTTGCAGTCCCACTACAGTAGGGTAAAAAGTGATGAGGTTAATAGTTTCCTGGTTTATTGACTCAATGCAACAGTTTTTGTGACTGTTTTAATTTTTCTTCAGTGTTATGGCCTGTGGAAAGAAGTTGTTGACAGGGCAATATGTCCTAGTTTGGAGAGTCCTGTAGCGGTATAAGTCCTCAAACTCCTTTGTGAGTCTCTCTGCAGGACTCAGGATGGGCCCTACTAGTACAGACTCTGCGTCTGTGCTGTTTTTCAACTGGACTTTATGTGTTGAAAACACTGGCCATGTGTCTTTTAAAAAAGTAAAAGATTTCCTGGAGAATACGGGCATTGATCCCGCTACCTCTTGCATGCTAAGCAAGCGCTCTACCACTTGAGCTAATTCCCCTCCTGATGGTTGCCCGCCCCCTGCTTTGGTGCCTTTCAGTAAAGGAACATCATTGTCTCAGGGGTGGTGGTCTAAATGTACAGTAGATGAATGTTCTTAAGCCAAGGGATAGAACGTGAAGAGAAACGTTGTGTATGGACCAGATATTCATCAGAGAATGCAAGGACATCCAATCTGATTCACGAGAGCTGAGGTCTAAACAGACTAAAATAACAGTGAGCGACGAGGATGGGATTCGAACCCACGCGTGCTGAGCACAATGGATTAGCAGTCCATCGCCTTAACCACTCGGCCACCTCGTCTGAAAATTGTAGGATAATCACACAAACTCAGCCCCATCTTTTTGAGTCATTAGGCAGGACTCAAGTCGTGGCCTCACCGGCACAGACTCTGAGCTGTTTTCCGACTGGATAGGATGTGCTGCCAGAACTGCTAGCTGCACTTCTTTGTTAGCATCTCTGCAGGACTCTGGGTGGGCCCTACTAGTACAGACTCTGCGTCAGAGCTGTTTTTAAACTGGACTTTATGTGTTGAAAACACTGGCCAAGTGTCTTTTAAAAAAGTTAAAAGGTGTCTTGGAGAATACGGGCATTGATCCCGCTACCTCTTACATGCGAAGCAAGCGCTCTACCACTTGAGCTAATTCCCCTCCTGATGGTTGCCTACCCCCCGGCCTTTGGTGCCTTTCAGTAAAGGAACATCATTGTCTCAGGGGTGGTGGTCTAAATGTACAGTAGATGAATGTTCTTAAGACATTAAGTCAGTTCATAAGTGGTCCTCAGGAGCCACTGGTCTATTAAAGGGAATCCTCAAAGCTCTGCAGGGGAATTAGCTCAGATGGTAGAGCGCTCGCTTTGCATGCGAGAGGTAGCGGGATCGATGCCCGCATTCTCCAGAGAATATTTAACTGGTGTCTTAGTCCATAAAACGACTCTCAGTTTGCTTATTGTTCTCTATCACTTACTATAATTGAAATATAGGACTTTGCTGAAAAAATAACTAATTTCTTAGCATTCAGACTAACATCTGCAGTCAGTCAGTCAGTCTACTTCTTGGATCTTATCTGATCTTGTCTCAAACTAAACTAGATGAAAAATTCAGGAAGAGGCTATTCCTAAAACATTGAATCCAAAGCCACTAAATGTATTGTTTAAAGTAGAAGATGTTTCTAATCTGATCCAAGAGGCTGACTCAGTTGTAACTTACTGATGGGGTGTCAGGTACGTAACGTCCAGTAGGTATTTGATTCATAGAGACTCGTCAGGTAAGAGGTATACAGTTGACTGCGTATCACTAATGTGGGTGGGTAGTGGTCTATAGCAGTGGTTGTGCACACTGAGGTCTTGATTGTCTGATAGGTTTCGAGTGAGTCATTAGCATAATGTGAATCCAGGTCCGGATGAAGGTGACACCCAGTGGGTAGGGATGTTTAAACTAGATCGTTTCTTGGTATTCAAGTGGCGGCTTAGTCCTTCAACCCATAGCTGGACTAAAGGCGCTTCAGGCCACATTGAACCTGTTGTACTGCTGGGATTAGCGACAATAAAGCTTATTGTGCTGTGGTCTCTTGTTGTCAAAACTACTGCCCCGTGTGAGGCTCGAACTCACGACCTTCAGATTATGAGACTGACGCGCTGCCTACTGCGCCAACGAGGCTTGGCAAACATCAAAAGTTCAAAACCCCTGACATAATTACTCCCTTCTGCCTCAATTAAAAACTAAGGCTGACTCACGACTCTTTGCAAATGGTGCAGGAGAATAAATATTGTCCATTGTCAGACTAGTATTAACAGAATACAGAAATTAAATGGCAACGATGAACAAGAAAGTGACAGTGAGTTTGTTGCAGTCCCACTACAGTAGGGTAAAAAGTGATGAGGTTAATCGTTTCCTGGTTTATTGACTCAATGCAGCAGTTTTTGTGACTGTTTTAATTGTTCTTCAGTGTGATGGCCTGTGGGAAGAAGTTGTTGACAGGGCAATATGTCCTAGTTTGGAGAGTCCTCTAGCGCTATAAGTCCTAAAACTTCTTTATGAGTCTCTCTGCAGGAGTCAGAATGGGCCCTACTAGTACAGACTCTGCGTCAGTGCTGTTTTTAAACTGGACTTTATGTGTTGAAAACACTGGCCATGTGTCTTTTAAAAAAGTTAAAGATTTCCTGGAGAATACGGGCATTGATCCCGCTACCTCTTGCATGCTAAGCAAGCGCTCTACCACTTGAGCTAATTCCCCTCCTGATGGTTGCCCGCCCCCTGCTTTGGTGCCTTTCAGTAAAGGAACATCATTGTCTCAGGGGTGGTGGTCTAAATGTACAGTAGATGAATGTTCTTAAGCCAAGGGATAGAACGTGAAGAGAAACGTTGTGTCTGGACCAGATATTCATCAGAGAATGCAAGGACATCCAATCTGATTCACGAGAGCTGAGGTCTAAACAGACTAAAAGAACAGTGAGCGACGAGGATGGGATTCGAACCCACGCGTGCTGAGCACAATGGATTAGCAGTCCATCGCCTTAACCACTCGGCCACCTCGTCTGAAAATTGTAGGATAATCACACAAACTCAGCCCCATCTTCTTGAGTCATTAGGCAGGACTCAAGTCGTGGCCTCACCAGCACAGACTCTGAGGTGTTTTCCGACAGGACAGGATGTGCTGCCAGAACTGCTAGCTGCACTTCTTTGTGAGTATCTCTGCAGGACTCAGGATGGGCCCTACTAGTACAGACTCTGCGTCAGTGCTGTTTTTAAACTGGACTTTATGTGTTGAAAACACTGGCCATGTGTCTTTTAAAAAAGTAAAAGATTTCCTGGAGAATACGGGCATTGATCCCGCTACCTCTTGCATGCTAAGCAAGCGCTCTACCACTTGAGCTAATTCCCCTCCTGATGGTTGCCCGCCCCCTGCTTTGGTGCCTTTCGGTGAAGGAACATCATTTTCTCAGTGGTGGTGGTCTAAATGTACAGTAGATGAATGTTCTTAAGACATTAAGTCAGTTCATAAGTGGTCCTCAGGAGCCACTGGTCTATTAAAGGGAATCCTCAAAGCTTTGCAGGGGAATTAGCTCAAATGGTAGAGCGCTCGCTTTGCATGCGAGAGGTAGCGGGATCGATACCCGCATTCTCCAGAGAATATTTAACTGTTGTCTTAGTCCATAAAACGACTCTCAGTTTGCTTATTGTTCTCTATCACTTACTATAATTGAAATATAGGACTTTGCTGAAAAAATAACTAATTTCTTAGCATTCAGACTAACATCTGCAGTCAGTCAGTCAGTCTACTTCTTGGATCTTATCTGATCTTGTCTCAAACTAAACTAGATGAAAAATTCAGGAAGAGGCTATTCCTAAAACATTGAATCCAAAGCCACTAAATGTATTGTTTAAAGTAGAAGATGTTTCTATCTGATCCAAGAGGCTGACTCAGTTGTAACTTACTGATGGGGTGTCAGGTACGTAACGTCCAGTAGGTATTTGATTCATAGAGACTCGTCAGGTAAGAGGTATACAGTTGACTGCGTATCACTAATGTGGGTGGGTAGTGGTCTATAGCAGTGGTTGTGCACACTGAGGTCTTGATTGTCTGATAGGTTTCGAGTGAGTCATTAGCATAATGTGAATCCAGGTCCGGATGAAGGTGACACCCAGTGGGTAGGGATGTTTAAACTAGATTGTTTCTTGGTATTCAAATGGCGGCTTAGTCCTTCAACCCATAGATGGAGTAAAGGCGCTTCAGGCCACATTGAACCTGTTGTACTGCTGGGATTTGCGACAATAAAGCTTATTGTGCTGTGGTCTCTTGTTGTCAAAACTACTGCCCCGTGTGAGGCTCGAACTCACGACCTTCAGATTATGAGACTGACGCGCTGCCTACTGCGCCAACGAGGCTTGGCAAACAGCAAAGGTTCATAACCCCTGACATAATTACTCCCTTCTGCCTCAATTAAAAACTAAGGCTGACTCACGACTCTTTGCAAATGGTGCAGGAGAATAAATATTGTCCATTGTCAGACCAGTATTAACAGAATACAGAAATTAAATGGCAACGATGAACAAGAAAGTGACAGTGAGTTTGTTGCAGTCCCACTACAGTAGGGTAGAAAGTGATGAGGTTAATGGTTTCCTGGTTTATTGACTCAATGCAACAGTTTTTGTCACTGTTTTAATTGTTCTTCAGTGTGATGGCCTGTGGGAAGAAGTTGTTGACAGGGCAATATGTCCTAGTTTGGAGAGTCCTGTGGCGCTATAAGTCCTCAAACTTCTTTCTGAGTCTCTCTGCAGGACTCAGGATGGGCCCTACTAGTACAGACTCTGCGTCTGTGCTGTTTTTCAACTGGACTTTATGTGTTGAAAACACTGGCCATGTGTCTTTTAAAAAAGTAAAAGATTTCCTGGAGAATACGGGCATTGATCCCGCTACCTCTTGCATGCTAAGCAAGCGCTCTACCACTTGAGCTAATTCCCCTCCTGATGGTTGCCCGCCCCCTGCTTTGGTGCCTTTCAGTAAAGGAACATCATTGTCTCAGGGGTGGTGGTCTAAATGTACAGTAGATGAATGTTCTTAAGCCAAGGGAAAGAACGTGAAGAGAAACGTTGTGTATGGACCAGATATTCATCAGAGAATGCAAGGACATCCAATCTGATTCACGAGAGCTGAGGTCTAAACAGACTAAAATAACAGTGAGCGACGAGGATGGGATTCGAACCCACGCGTGCTGAGCACAATGGATTAGCAGTCCATCGCCTTAACCACTCGGCCACCTCGTCTGAAAATTGTAGGATAATCACACAAACTCAGCCCCATTTTTTTGAGTCATTAGGCAGGACTCAAGTCGTGGCCTCACCGGCACAGACTCTGAGCTGTTTTCCGACTGGACAGGATGTGCTGCCAGAACTGCTAGCTGCACTTCTTTGTGAGTCTCTCTGCAGGACTCAGGATGGGCCCTACTAGTACAGACTCTGCGTCAGTGCTGTTTTTAAACTGGACTTTATGTGTTGAAAACACTGGCCATGTGTCTTTTAAAAAAGTAAAAGATTTCCTGGAGAATACGGGTATTGATCCCGCTACCTCTTGCATGCTAAGCAAGCGCTCTACCACTTGAGCTAATTCCCCTCCTGATGGTTGCCCGCCCCCTGCTTTGGTGCCTTTCGGTGAAGGAACATCATTTTCTCAGTGGTGGTGGTCTAAATGTACAGTAGATGAATGTTCTTAAGACATTAAGTCAGTTCATAAGTGGTCCTCAGGAGCCACTGGTCTATTAAAGGGAATCCTCAAAGCTCTGCAGGGGAATTAGCTCAGATGGTAGAGCGCTCGCTTTGCATGCGAGAGGTAGCGGGATCGATGCCCGCATTCTCCAGAGAATATTTAACTGTTGTCTTAGTCCATAAAACAACTCTCAGTTTGCTTATTGTTCTCTATCACTTACTATAATTGAAATATAGGACTTTGCTGAAAAAATAACTAATTTCTTAGCATTCAGACTAACATCTGCAGTCAGTCAGTCAGTCTACTTCTTGGATCTTATCTGATCTTGTCTCAAACTAAACTAGATGAAAAATTCAGGAAGAGGCTATTCCTAAAACATTGAATCCAAAGCCACTAAATGTATTGTTTAAAGTAGAAGATGTTTCTAATCTGATCCAAGAGGCTGACTCAGTTGTAACTTACTGATGGGGTGTCAGGTACGTAACGTCCAGTAGGTATTTGATTCATAGAGACTCGTCAGGTAAGAGGTATACAGTTGACTGCGTATCACTAATGTGGGTGGGTAGTGGTCTATAGCAGTGGTTGTGCACACTGAGGTCTTGATTGTCTGATAGGTTTCGAGTGAGTCATTAGCATAATGTGAATCCCGGTCCGGATGAAGGTGACACCCAGTGGGTAGGGATGTTTAAACTAGATTGTTTCTTGGTATTCAAGTGGCGGCTTAGTCCTTCAACCCATAGATGGAGTAAAGGCGCTTCAGGCCACATTGAACCTGTTGTACTGCTGGGATTTGCGACAATAAAGCTTATTGAGCTGTGGTCTCTGGTTGTCAAAACTACTGCCCCGTGTGAGGCTCGAACTCACGACCTTCAGATTATGAGACTGACGCGCTGCCTACTGCGCCAACGAGGCTTGGCAAACAGCAAAGGTTCATAACCCCTGACATAATTACTCCCTTCTGCCTCAATTAAAAACTAAGTCTGACTAACGACTCTTTGCAAATGGTGCAGGAGAATAAATATTGTCCATTGTCAGACCAGTATTAACAGAATACAGAAATTAAATGGCAACGATGAACAAGAAAGTGACAGTGAGTTTGTTGCAGTCCCACTACAGTAGGGTAGAAAGTGATGAGGTTAATGGTTTCCTGGTTTATTGACTCAATGCAACAGATTTTGTGACTGTTTTAATTGTTCTTCAGTGTGATGGCCTGTGGGAAGAAGTTGTTGACAGGGCAATATGTCCTAGTTTGGAGAGTCCTGTAGCGCTATAAGTCCTCAAACTTCTTTGTGAGTCTCTCTGCAGGACTCAGGATGGGCCCTACTAGTACAGACTCTGCGTCAGTGCTGTTTTTAAACTGGACTTTATGTGTTGAAAACACTGGCCATGTGTCTTTTAAAAAAGTAAAAGATTTCCTGGAGAATACGGGCATTGATCCTGCTACCTCTTGCATGCTAAGCAAGCGCTCTACCACTTGAGCTAATTCCCCTCCTGATGGTTGCTCGCCCCCTGCTTTGGTGCCTTTCGGTGAAGGAACATCATTTTCTCAGTGGTGGTGGTCTAAATGTACAGTAGATGAATGTTCTTAAGCCAAGGGATAGAACGTGAAGAGAAACGTTGTGTCTGGACCAGATATTCATCAGAGAATGCAAGGACATCCAATATAATTCACGAGAGCTGAGGTCTAAACAGACTAAAATACCAGTGAGCGACGAGGATGGGATTCGAACCCACGCGTGCTGAGCACAATGGATTAGCAGTCCATCGCCTTAACCACTCGGCCACCTCATCTGAAAATTGTAGGATAATCACACAAACTCAGCCCCATCTTTTTAAGTCATTAGGCAGGACTCAAGTCGTGGCCTCACCGGCACAGACTCTGAGGTGTTTTCCGACTGGACAGGATGTGCTGCCAGAACTGCTAGCTGCACTTCTTTGTGAGTATCTCTGCAGGACTCAGGATGGGCCCTACTAGTACAGACTCTGCGTCAGTGCTGTTTTTAAACTTGACTTTATGTGTTGAAAACACTGGCCAAGCGTCTTTTAAAAAAGTTAAAAGGTGTCTTGGAGAATACGGGCATTGATCCCGCTACCTCTTACATGCGAAGCAAGCGCTCTACCACTTGAGCTAATTCCCCTCCTGATGGTTGCCTACCCCCCGGCCTTTGGTGCCTTTCAGTAAAGGAACATCATTGTCTCAGGGGTGGTGGTCTAAATGTACAGTAGATGAATGTTCTTAAGACATTAAGTCAGTTCATAAGTGGTCCTCAGGAGCAACTGGTCTATTAAAGGGAATCCTCAAAGCTCTGCAGGGGAATTAGCTCAGATGGTAGAGCGCTCGCTTTGCATGCGAGAGGTAGCGGGATCGATGCCCGCATTCTCCAGAGAATATTTAACTGTTGTCTTAGTCCATAAAACGACTCTCAGTTTGCTTATTGTTCTCTATCACTTACTATAATTGAAATATAGGACTTTGCTGAAAAAATAACTAATTTCTTAGCATTCAGACTAACATCTGCAGTCAGTCAGTCAGTCTACTTCTTGGATCTTATCTGATCTTGTCTCAAACTAAACTAGATGAAAAATTCAGGAAGAGGCTATTCCAAAAACATTGAATCCAAAGCCACTAAATGTATTGTTTAAAGTAGAAGATGTTTCTAATCTGATCCAAGAGGCTGACTCAGTTGTAACTTACTGATGGGGTGTCAGGTACGTAACGTCCAGTAGGTATTTTATTCATAGAGACTCGTCAGGTAAGAGGTATACAGTTGACTGCGTATCACAAATGTGGGTGGCTAGTGGTCTATAGCAGTGGTTGTGCACACTGAGGTCTTGATTGTCTGATAGGTTTCGAGTGAGTCATTAGCATTATGTGAATCCAGGTCCGGATGAAGGTGACACCCAGTGGGTAGGGATGTTTAAACTAGATCAATTCTTGGTATTCAAGTGGCGGCTTAGTCCTTCAACCCATAGATGGAGTAAAGGCGCTTCAGGCCACATTGAACCTGTTGTACTGCTGGGATTAGCACAATAGCTTTATTGACCACAGCACAATAAAGCTTTTTGTGCTGTGGTCTCTTGTTGTCAAAACTACTGCCCCGTGTGAGGCTCGAACTCACGACCTTCAGATTATGAGACTGACGCGCTGCCTACTGCGCCAACGAGGCTTGGCAAACAGCAAAGGTTCATAACCCCTGACATAATTACTCCCTTCTGCCTCAATTAAAAACTAAGTCTGACTCACGACTCTTTGCAAATGGTGCAGGAGAATAAATATTGTCCATTGTCAGACCAGTATTAACAGAATACAGAAATGAAATGGCAACGATGAACAAGAAAGTGACAGTGAGTTTGTTGCAGTCCCACTACAGTAGGGTAGAAAGTGATGAGGTTAATGGTTTCCTGGTTTATTGACTCAATGCAACAGTTTTTGTGACTGTTTTAATTGTTCTTCAGTGTGATGGCCTGTGGGAAGAAGTTGTTGACAGCGCAATATGTCCTAGTTTGGAGAGTTCTTTAGCGCTATAAGTCCTCAAACTTCTTTGTGAGTCTCCCTGTAGGACTCAGGATGGGCCCTACTAGTACAGACTCTGCGTCTGTGCTGTTTTTAAACTGGACTTTATGTGTTGAAAACACTGGCCATGTGTCTTTTAAAAAAGTTAAAGATTTCCTGGAGAATACGGGCATTGATCCCGCTACCTCTTGCATGCTAAGCAAGCGCTCTACCACTTGAGCTAATTCCCCTCCTGATGGTTGCCCGCCCCCTGCTTTGGTGCCTTTCGGTGAAGGAACATCATTTTCTCAGTGGTGGTGGTCTAAATGTACAGTAGATGAATGTTCTTAAGCCAAGGGATAGAACGTGAAGAGAAAAGTTGGACCAGATATTCATCAGAGAATGCAAGGACATCCAATCTGATTCACGAGAGCTGAGGTCTAAACAGACTAAAAGAACAGTGAGCGACGAGGACGGGATTCAAACGCACGCGTGCTGAGCACAATGGATTAGCAGTCCATCGCCTTAACCACTCGGCCACCTCGTCTTAAAATTGTAGGATAATCACACAAACTCAGCCCCATCTTTTTGAGTCATTAGGCAGGACTCAAGTCGTGGCCCCACCGGCACCGACTCTGAGCTGTTTTCCGACTGGACAGGATGTGCTGCCAGAACTGCTAGCTGCACTTCTTTGTTAGCATCTCTGCAGGACTCAGGATGGGCCCTACTAGTACAGACTCTGCGTCAGAGCTGTTTTTAAACTGGACTTTATGTGTTGAAAACACTGACCAAGTGTCTTTTAAAAAAGTTAAAAGGTGTCTTGGAGAATACGGGCATTGATCCCGCTACCTCTTACATGCGAAGCAAGCGCTCTACCACTTGAGCTAATTCCCCTCCTGATGGTTGCCCATCCCTCGGCCTTTGGTGCCTTTCAGTAAAGGAACATCATTGTCTCAGGGGTGGTGGTCTAAATGTACAGTAGATGAATGTTCTTAAGACATTAAGTCAGTTCATAAGTGGTCCTCAGGAGCCATTGGTCTATTAAAGGGAATCCTCAAAACTCTGCAGGGGAATTAGCTCAGATGGTACAGCGCTCGCTTTGCATGCGAGAGGTAGCGGGATCGATGCCCGCATTCTCCAGAGAATATTTAACTGGTGTCTTAGTCCATAAAACGACTCTCAGTTTGCTTATTGTTCTCTGTCACTTACTATAATTGAAATATAGGACTTTGCTGAAAAAATAACTAATTTCTTAGCATTCAGACTAACATCTGCAGTCAGTCAGTCCGTCTACTTCCTGGATCTTATCTGATCTTGTCTCAAACCAAACTAGATGAAAAATTCAGGAAGAGGCTATTCCTAAAACAATGAATCCAAAGCCACTAAATGTATTGTTTAAAGTAGAAGATGTTTCTAATCTGATCCAAGAGGCTGACTCAGTTGTAACTTACTGATGGGGTGTCAGGTACGTAAGGTCCAGTAGGTATTTGATTCATAGAGACTCGTCAGGTAAGAGGTATACAGTTGACTGCATATCACTAATGTGGGTGGGTAGTGGTCTATAGCAGTGGTTGTGCACACTGAGGTCTTGATTGTCTGATAGGTTTCGAGTGAGTCATTAGCATAATGTGAATCCAGGTCCGGATGAAGGTGACACCCAGTGGGTAGGGATGTTTAAACTAGATTGTTTCTTGGTATTCAAATGGCGGCTTAGTCCTTCAACCCATAGATGGAGTAAAGGCGCTTCAGGCCACATTGAACCTGTTGTACTGCTGGGATTAGCGACAATAAAGCTTATTGTGCTGTGGCCTCTTGTTGTCAAAACTATTGCCCCGTGTGAGGCTCGAACTCACGACCTTCAGATTATGAGACTGACGCGCTGCCTACTGCGCCAACGAGGCTTGGCAAACAGCAAAGGTTCAAAACCCCTTACATAATTACTCCCTTCTGCCTCAATTAAAAACTAAGGCTGACTCACGACTCTTTGCAAATGGTGCAGGAGAATAAATATTGTCCATTGTCAAACCAGTATTAACAGAATACAGAAATTAAATGGCAACGATGAACAAGAAAGTGACAGTGAGTTTGTTGCAGTCCCACTACAGTAGGGTAAAAAGTGATGAGGTTAATAGTTTCCTGGTTTATTGACTCAATGCAACAGTTTTTGTGACTGTTTTAATTTTTCTTCAGTGTTATGGCCTGTGGAAAGAAGTTGTTGACAGGGCAATATGTCCTAGTTTGGAGAGTCCTGTAGCGGTATAAGTCCTCAAACTCCTTTGTGAGTCTCTCTGCAGGACTCAGGATGGGCCCTACTAGTACAGACTCTGCATCTGTGCTTTTTTTAAACTGGACTTTATGTGTTGAAAACACTGGCCATGTGTCTTTTAAAAAAGTTAAAGATTTCCTGGAGAATACGGGCATTGATCCCGCTACCTCTTACATGCTAAGCAAGCGCGCTACCACTTGAGCTAATTCCCCTCCTGATGGTTGCCCGCCCCCTGCTTTGGTGCCTTTCGGTGAAGGAATATCATTTTCTCAGTGGTTGTGGTCTAAATGTACAGTAGATGAATGTTCTTAAGCCAAGGGATAGAACGTGAAGAGAAAAGTTGTGTCTGGACCAGATATTCATCAGAGAATGCAAGGACATCCAATCTGATTCACGAGAGCTGAGGTCTAAACAGACTAAAAGAACAGAGAGCGACGAGGATGGGATTTGAACCCACGCGTGCTGAGCACAATGGATTAGCAGTCCATCGCCTTAACCACTCGGCCACCTCGTCTGAAAATTGTAGGCTAATCACACAAACTCAGCCCCATCTTTTTGAGTCATTAGGCAGGACTCAAGTCGTGGCCTCACCGGCACCGACTCTGAGCTGTTTTCCGACTGGACAGGATGTGCTGCCAGAACTGCTAGCTGCACTTCTTTGTGAGTATCTCTGCAGGACTCAGGATGGGCCCTACTAGTACAGACTCTGCGTCAGAGCTGTTTTTAAACTGGACTTTATGTGTTGAAAACACTGGCCAAGCGTCTTTTAAAAAAGTTAAAAGGTGTCTTGGAGAATACGGGCATTGATCCCGCTACCTCTTACATGCGAAGCAAGCGCTCTACCACTTGAGCTAATTCCCCTCCTGATGGTTGCCTACCCCCCGGCCTTTGGTGCCTTTCAGTAAAGGAACATCATTGTCTCAGGGGTGGTGGTCTAAATGTACAGTAGATGAATGTTCTTAAGACATTAAGTCAGTTCATAAGTGGTCCTCAGGAGCCACTGGTCTATTAAAGGGAATCCTCAAAGCTCTGCAGGGGAATTAGCTCAGATGGTAGAGCGCTTGCTTTGCATGTGAGAGGTAGCGGGATCGATGGCTGCATTCTCCAGAGAATATTTAACTGTTGTCTTAGTCCATAAAACGACTCTCAGTTTGCTTATTGTTCTCTATCACTTACTATAATTGAAATATAGGACTTTGCTGAAAAAATAACTAATTTCTTAGCATTCAGACTAACATCTGCAGTCAGTCAGTCAGTCAGTCTACTTCTTGGATCTTATCTGATCTTGTCTCAAACTAAACTAGATGAAAAATTCAGGAAGAGACTATTCCTAAAACATTGAATCCAAAGTCACTAAATGTATTGTTTAAAGTAGAAGATGTTTCTAATCTGATCCAAGAGGCTGACTCAGTTGTAACTTACTGATGGGGTTTCAGGTACGTAACGTCCAGTAGGTATTTGATTCATAGAGACTCGTCAGGTAAGAGGTATACAGTTGACTGCGTATCACTAATGTGGGTGGGTAGTGGTCTATAGCAGTGGTTGTTCACACTGAGGTCTTGATTGTCTGATAGGTTTCGAGTGAGTCATTAGCATAATGTGAATCCAGGTCCGGATGAAGGTGACACCCAGTGGGTAGGGATGTTTAAACTAGATTGTTTCTTGGTATTCAAGTGGCGGCTTAGTCCTTCAACCCATAGATGGAGTAAAGGCGCTTCAGGCCACATTGAACCTGTTGTACTGCTGGGATTAGCGACAATAAAGCTTATTGTGCTGTGGTCTCTTGTTGTCAAAACTACTGCCCCGTGTGAAGCTCGAACTCACGACCTTCAGATTATGAGACTGACGCGCTGCCTACTGCGCCAACGAGGCTTTGCAAACAGCAAAGGTTCATAACCCCTGACATAATTACTCCCTTCTGCCTCAATTAAAAACTAAGTCTGACTAACGACTCTTTGCAAATGGTGCAGGAGAATAAATATTGTCCATTGTCAGACCAGTATTAACAGAATACAGAAATTAAATGGCAACGATGAACAAGAAAGTGACAGTGAGTTTGTTGCAGTCCCACTACAGTAGGGTAGAAAGTGATGAGGTTAATGGTTTCCTGGTTTATTGACTCAATGCAACAGATTTTGTGACTGTTTTAATTGTTCTTCAGTGTGATGACCTGTGGGAAGAAGTTGTTGACAGGGCAATATGTCCTAGTTTGGAGAGTTCTTTAGCGCTATAAGTCCTCAAACTTCTTTGTGAGTCTCTCTGCAGGACTCAGGATGGGCCCTACTAGTACAGACTCTGCGTCTGTGCTGTTTTTCAACTGGACTTTATGTGTTGAAAACACTGGCCATGTGTCTTTTAAAAAAGTAAAAGTTTTCCTGGAGAATACGGGCATTGATCCCGCTACCTCTTGCATGCTAAGCAAGCGCTCTACCACTTGAGCTAATTCCCCTCCTGATGGTTGCCCGCCCCCTGCTTTGGTGCCTTTCGGTGAAGGAACATCATTTTCTCAGTGGTGGTGGTCTAAATGTACAGTAGATGAATGTTCTTAAGCCAAGGGATAGAACGTGAAGAGAAACGTTGTGTCTGGACCAGATATTCATCAGAGAATGCAAGGACATCTAATCTGATTCACGAGAGCTGAGGTCTAAACAGACTAAAAGAACAGTGAGCGACGAGGATGGGATTCGAACCCACGCGTGCTGAGCACAATGGATTAGCAGTCCATCGCCTTAACCACTCGGCCACCTCGTCTGAAAATTGTAGGCTAATCACACAAACTCAGCCCCATCTTTTTGAGTCATTAGGCAGGACTCAAGTCGTGGCCTCACCGGCACAGACTCTGAGCTGTTTTCCGACTGGATAGGATGTGCTGCCAGAACTGCTAGCTGCACTTCTTTGTTAGCATCTCTGCAGGACTCAGGGTGGGCCCTACTAGTACAGACTCTGCGTCAGAGCTGTTTTTAAACTGGACTTTATGTGTTGAAAACACTGGCCAAGTGTCTTTTAAAAAAGTTAAAAGGTGTCTTGGAGAATACGGGCATTGATCCCGCTACCTCTTACATGCGAAGCAAGCGCTCTACCACTTGAGCTAATTCCCCTCCTGATGGTTGCCTACCCCCCGGCCTTTGGTGCCTTTCAGTAAAGGAACATCATTGTCTCAGGGGTGGTGGTCTAAATGTACAGTAGATGAATGTTCTTAAGACATTAAGTCAGTTCATAAGTGGTCCTCAGGAGCCACTGGTCTATTAAAGGGAATCCTCAAAGCTCTGCAGGGGAATTAGCTCAGATGGTAGAGCGCTCGCTTTGCATGCGAGAGGTAGCGGGATCGATGCCCGCATTCTCCAGAGAATATTTAACTGTTGTCTTAGTCCATAAAACGACTCTCAGTTTGCTTATTGTTCTCTATCACTTACTATAATTGAAATATAGGACTTTCCTGAAAAAATAACTAATTTCTTAGCATTCAGACTAACATCTGCAGTCAGTCAGTCAGTCTACTTCTTGGATCTTATCTGATCTTGTCTCAAACTAAACTAGATGAAAAATTCAGGAAGAGGCTATTCCTAAAACATTGAATCCAAAGCCACTAAATGTATTGTTTAAAGTAGAAGATGTTTCTAATCTGATCCAAGAGGCTGACTCAGTTGTAACTTACTGATGGTGTCAGGTACGTAACGTCCAGTAGGTATTTGATTCATAGAGACTCGTCAGGTAAGAGGTATACAGTTGACTGCGTATCACTAATGTGGGTGGGTAGTGGTCTATAGCAGTGGTTGTGCACACTGAGGTCTTGATTGTCTGATAGGTTTCGAGTGAGTCATTAGCATAATGTGAATCCAGGTCCGGATGAAGGTGACACCCAGTGGGTAGGGATGTTTAAACTAGATCGTTTCTTGGTATTCAAGTGGCGGCTTAGTCCTTCAACCCATAGCTGGACTAAAGGCGCTTCAGGCCACATTGAACCTGTTGTACTGCTGGGATTAGCGACAATAAAGCTTATTGTGCTGTGGTCTCTTGTTGTCAAAACTACTGCCCCGTGTGAGGCTCGAACTCACGACCTTCAGATTATGAGACTGACGCGCTGCCTACTGCGCCAACGAGGCTTGGCAAACAGCAAAGGTTCATAACCCCTGACATAATTACTCCCTTCTGCCTCAATTAAAAACTAAGTCTGACTCACGACTCTTTGCAAATGGTGCAGGAGAATAAATATTGTCCATTGTCAGACCAGTATTAACAGAATACAGAAATTAAATGGCAACGATGAACAAGAAAGTGACAGTGAGTTTGTTGCAGTCCCACTACAGTAGGGTAGAAAGTGATGAGGTTAATGGTTTCCTGGTTTATTGACTCAATGCAACAGTTTTTGTGACTGTTTTAATTGTTCTTCAGTGTGATGGCCTGTGGGAAGAAGTTGTTGACAGGGCAATATGTCCTAGTTTGGAGAGTCTTGTAGCGCTATAAGTCCTCAAACTTCTTTGTGAGTCTCTCTACAGGACTCAGGATGGGCCTTACTAGTACAGAATCTGCGTCAGTGCTGTTTTTAAACTGGACTTTATGTGTTGAAAACACTGGCCATGTGTCTTTTAAAAAAGTAAAAGATTTCCTGGAGAATACGGGCATTGATCCCGCTACCTCTTGCATGCTAAGCAAGCGCTCTACCACTTGAGCTAATTCCCCTCCTGATGGTTGCCCGCCCCCTGCTTTGGTGCCTTTCGGTGAAGGAACATCATTTTCTCAGTGGTGGTGGTCTAAATGTACAGTAGATGAATGTTCTTAAGCCAAGGGATAGAACGTGAAGAGAAAAGTTGTGTCTGGACCAGATATTCATCAGAGAATGCAAGGACATCCAATCTGATTCACGAGAGCTGAGGTCTAAACAGACTAAAAGAACAGAGAGCGACGAGGATGGGATTCGAACCCACGCGTGCTGAGCACAATGGATTAGCAGTCCATCGCCTTAACCACTCGGCCACCTCGTCTGAAAATTGTAGGCTAATCACACAAACTCAGCCCCATCTTTTTGAGTCATTAGGCAGGACTCAAGTCGTGGCCTCACCGGCACCGACTCTGAGCTGTTTTCCGACTGGACAGGATGTGCTGCCAGAACTGCTAGCTGCACTTCTTTGTGAGTATCTCTGCAGGACTCAGGATGGGCCCTACTAGTACAGACTCTGCGTCAGAGCTGTTTTTAAACTGGACTTTATGTGTTGAAAACACTGGCCAAGTGTCTTTTAAAAAAGTTAAAAGGTGTCTTGGAGAATACGGGCATTGATCCCGCTACCTCTTACATGCTAAGCAAGCGCTCTACCACTTGAGCTAATTCCCCTCCTGATGGTTGCCTACCCCCCGGCCTTTGGTGCCTTTCAGTAAAGGAACATCATTGTCTCAGGGGTGGTGGTCTAAATGTACAGTAGATGAATGTTCTTAAGACATTAAGTCAGTTCATAAGTGGTCCTCAGGAGCCACTGGTCTATTAAAGGGAATCCTCAAAAACTCTGCAGGGGAATTAGCTCAGATGGTAGAGCGCTCGCTTTGCATGCGAGAGGTAGCGGGATCGATGCCCGCATTCTCCAGAGAATATTTAACTGGTGTCTTAGTCCATAAAACAACTCTCAGTTTGCTTATTGTTCTCTATCACTTACTATAATTGAAATATAGGACTTTGCTGAAAAAATAACTAATTTCTTAGCATTCAGACTAACATCTGCAGTCAGTCAGTCCGTCTACTTCCTGGATCTTATCTGATCTTGTCTCAAACCAAACTAGATGAAAAATTCAGGAAGAGGCTATTCCTAAAACATTGAATCCAAAGCCACTAAATGTATTGTTTAAAGTAGAAGATGTTTCTAATCTGATCCAAGAGGCTGACTCAGTTGTAACTTACTGATGGGGTGTCAGGTACGTAAGGTCCAGTAGGTATTTGATTCATAGAGACTCGTCAGGTAAGAGGTATTCAGTTGACTGCATATCACTAATGTGGGTGGGTAGTGGTCTATAGCAGTGGTTGTGCACACTGAGGTCTTGATTGTCTGATAGGTTTCGAGTGAATCATTAGCATAATGTGAATCCAGGTCCGGATGAAGGTGACACCCAGTTGGTAGGGAGGTTTAAACTAGATTGTTTCTTGGTATTCAAATGGCGGCTTAGTCCTTCAACCCATAGATGGAGTAAAGGCGCTTCAGGCCACATTGAACCTGTTGTACTGCTGGGATTAGCGACAATAAAGCTTATTGTGCTGTGGTCTCTTGTTGTCAAATCTACTGCCCCGTGTGAGGCTCGAACTCACAACCTTCAGATTATGAGACTGACGCGCTGCCTACTGCGCCAACGAGGCTTGGCAAACAGCAAAGGTTCAAAACCCCTGACATAATTACTCCCTTCTGCCTCAATTAAAAACTAAGGCTGACTCACGACTCTTTGCAAATGGTGCAGGAGAATAAATATTGTCCATTGTCAGACCAGTATTAACAGAATACAGAAATTAAATGGCAACGATGAACAAGAAAGTGACAGTGAGTTTGTTGCAGTCCCACTACAGTAGGGTAAAAAGTGATGAGGTTAATAGTTTCCTGGTTTATTGACTCAATGCAGCAGTTTTTGTGACTGTTTTAATTGTTCTTCAGTGTGATGGCCTGTGGGAAGAAGTTGTTGACAGGGCAATATGTCCTAGTTTGGAGAGTCCTCTAGCGCTATAAGTCCTAAAACTTCTTTGTGAGTCTCTCTGCAGGAGTCAGAATGGGCCCTACTAGTACAGACTCTGCGTCAGTGCTGTTTTTAAACTGGACTTTATGTGTTGAAAACACTGGCCATGTGTCTTTTAAAAAAGTTAAAGATTTCCTGGAGAATACGGGCATTGATCCCGCTACCTCTTGCATGCTAAGCAAGCGCTCTACCACTTGAGCTAATTCCCCTCCTGGTGGTTGCCCGCCCCCTGCTTTGGTGCCTTTCGGTGAAGGAACATCATTTTCTCAGTGGTGGTGGTCTAAATGTACAGTAGATGAATGTTCTTAAGCCAAGGGATAGAACGTGAAGAGAGAAGTTGTGTCTGGACCAGATATTCATCAGAGAATGCAAGGACATCCAATCTGATTCACGAGAGCTGAGGTCTAAACAGACTAAAAGAACAGAGAGCAACGAGGATGGGATTCGAACCCACGCGTGCTGAGCACAATGGATTAGCAGTCCATCCCCTTAACCACTCGGCCACCTCGTCTGAAAATTGTAGGCTAATCACACAAACTCAGCCCCATCTTTTTGAGTCATTAGGCAGGACTCAAGTCGTGGCCTCACCGGCACCGACTCTGAGCTGTTTTCCGACTGGACAGGATGTGCTGCCAGAACTGCTAGCTGCACTTCTTTGTGAGTATCTCTGCAGGACTCAGGATGGGCCCTACTAGTACAGACTCTGCGTCAGAGCTGTTTTTAAACTGGACTTTATGTGTTGAAAACACTGGCTAAGTGTCTTTTAAAAAAGTTAAAAGGTGTCTTGGAGAATACGGGCATTGATCCCGCTACCTCTTACATGCTAAGCAAGCGCTCTACCACTTGAGCTAATTCCCCTCCTGATGGTTGCCCACCCCCCGGCCTTTGGTGCCTTTCAGTAAAGGAACATCATTGTCTCAGGGGTGGTGGTCTAAATGTACAGTAGATGAATGTTCTTAAGACATTAAGTCAGTTCATAGTCAGTTCCTCAGGAGCCACTGGTCTATTAAAGGGAATCCTCAAGACTCTGCAGGGGAATTAGCTCAGATGGTAGAGTGCTTGCTTTGCATGCGAGAGGTAGCGGGATCGATGCCCGCATTCTCCAGAGAATATTTAACTGTTGTCTTAGTCCATAAAACGACTCTCAGTTTGCTTATTGTTCTCTATCACTTACTATAATTGAAATATAGGACTTTGCTGAAAAAATAACTAATTTCTTAGCATTCAGACTAACATCTGCAGTCAGTCAGTCAGTCTAATTCCTGGATCTTATCTGATCTTGTCTCAAACCAAACTAGATGAAAAATTCAGGAAGAGGCTATTCCTAAAACATTGAATCCAAAGCCACTAAATGTGTTGTTTAAAGTAGAAGATGTTTCTAATCTGATCCAAGAGGCTGACTCAGTTGTAACTTACTGATGGGGTGTCAGGTACGTAAGGTCCAGTAGGTATTTGCTTCATAGAGACTCGTCAGGTAAGAGGTATACAGTTGACTGCGTATCACTAATGTGGGTGGGTAGTGGTCTATAGCAGTGGTTGTGCACACTGAGGTCTTGATTGTCTGATAGGTTTCGAGTGAGTCATTAGCATAATGTGAATCCAGGTCCGGATGAAGGTGACATCCAGTGGGTAGGGATGTTTAAACTAGATTGTTTCTTGGTATTCAAGTGGCGGCTTAGTCCTTCAACCCATAGATGGAGTAAAGGCGCTTCAGGCCACATTGAACCTGTTGTACTGCTGGGATTAGCGACAATAAAGCTTATTGTGCTGTGGTCTCTTGTTGTCAAAACTACTGCCCCGTGTGAGGCTCGAACTCACGACCTTCAGATTATGAGACTGACGCGCTGCCTACTGCGCCAACGAGGCTTGGCAAACAACAAAGGTTCATAACCCCTGACATAATTACTCCCTTCTGCCTCAATTAAAAACTAAGTCTGACTCACGACTCTTTGCAAATGGTGCAGGAGAATAAATATTGTCCATTGTCAGACCAGTATTAACAGAATACAGAAATGAAATAGCAACGATGAACAAGAAAGTGACAGTGAGTTTGTTGCAGTCCCACTACAGTAGGGTAGAAAGTGATGAGGTTAATGGTTTCCTGGTTTATTGACTCAATGCAACAGTTTTTGTGACTGTTTTAATTGTTCTTCAGTGTGATGACCTGTGGGAAGAAGTTGTTGACAGGGCAATATGTCCTAGTTTGGAGAGTCCTGTAGCGGTATAAGTCCTCAAACTTTTTTGTGAGTCTCTCTGCAGGACTCAGGATGGGCCCTACTAGTACAGACTCTGCGTCAGTGCTGTTTTTAAACTGGACTTTATGTGTTGAAAACACTGGCCATGTGTCTTTTAAAAAAGTTAAAGATTTCCTGGAGAATACAGGCATTGATCCCGCTACCTCTTGCATGCTAAGCAAGCGCTCTACCACTTGAGCTAATTCCCCTCCTGATGGTTGCCCGCCCCCTGCTTTGGTGCCTTTCGGTGAAGGAACATCATTTTCTCAGTGGTGGTGGTCTAAATGTACAGTAGATGAATATTCTTAAGCCAAGGGATAGAACTTGAAGAGAAACGTTGTGTCTGGACCAGATATTCATCAGAGAATGCAAGGACATCCAATCTGATTCACGAGAGCTTAGGTCTAAACAGACTAAAAGAACAGTGAGCGACGAGGATGGGATTCAAACCCACGCGTGCTGAGCACAATGGATTAGCAGTCCATCGCCTTAACCACTCGGCCACCTCGTCTGAAAATTGTAGGATAATCACACAAACTCAGCCCCATCTTTTTGAGTCATTAGGCAGGACTCAAGTCGTGGCCTCACCGGCACCGACTCTGAGGTGTTTTCCGACTGGACAGGATGTGCTGCCAAAACTGCTAGCTGCACTTCTTTGTGAGTCTCTCTGCAGGACTCAGGATGGGCCCTACTAGTACAGACTCTGCGTCAGAGCTGTTTTTAAACTGGACTTTATGTGTTGAAACAACTGACCAAGTGTCTTTTAAAAAAGTTAAAGATTTCCTGGAGAATACAGGCATTGATCCCGCTACCTCTTACATGCTAAGCAAGCGCTCTACCACTTGAGCTAATTCCCCTCCTGATGGTTGCCCACCCCCCGGCCTTTGGTGCCTTTCAGTAAAGGAACATCATTGTCTCAGGGGTGGTGGTCTAAATGTACAGTAGATGAATGTTCTTAAGACATTAAGTCAGTTCATAAGTGGTCCTCAGGAGCCACTGGTCTATTAAAGGGAATCCTCAAAACTCTGCAGGGGAATTAGCTCAGATGGTAGAGCGCTCGCTTTGCATGCGAGAGGTAGCGGGATCGATGCCCGCATTCTCCAGAGAATATTTAACTGTTGTCTTAGTCCATAAAACAACTCTCAATTTGCTTATTGTTCTCTATCACTTACTATAATTGAAATATAGGACTTTGCTGAAAAAATAACTAATTTCTTAGCATTCAGACTAACATCTGCAGTCAGTCAGTCAGTCAGTCTACTTCCTGGATCTTATCTGATCTTGTCTCAAACCAAACTAGATGAAAAATTCAGGAAGAGGCTATTCCTAAAACATTGAATCCAAAGCCACTAAATGTATTGTTTAAAGTAGAAGATGTTTCTAATCTGATCCAAGAGGCTGACTCAGTTGTAACTTACTGATGGGGTGTCAGGTACGTAAGGTCCAGTAGGTATTTGATTCATAGAGACTCGTCAGGTAAGAGGTATACAGTTGACTGCATATCACTAATGTGGGTGGGTTACTGGTCTATAGCAGTGGTTGTGCACACTGAGGTCTTGATTGTCTGATAGGTTTCGAGTGAGTCATTTGCATAATGTGAATCCAGGTCCGGATGAAGGTGGCACCCAGTGGGTAGGGATGTTTAAACTAGATCGTTTCTTGGTATTCAAGTGGCGGCTTAGTCCTTCAACCCATAGATGGAGTAAAGGCGCTTCAGTCCACATTGAACCTGTTGTACTGCTGGGATTAGCGACAATAAAGCTTATTGTGCTGTGGTCTCTTGTTGTCAAAACTACTGCCCCGTGTGAGGCTCGAACTCACGACCTTCAGATTATGAGACTGACGCGCTGCCTACTGCGCCAACGAGGCTTGGCAAACAGTAAAGGTTCATAACCCCTCACATAACTACTCCCTTCTGCCTCAATTAAAAACTAAGTCTGACTCACGACTCTTTGCAAATGGTGCAGGAGAATAAATATTTTCCATTGTCAGACCAGTATTAACAGAATACAGAAATGAAATGGCAACGATGAACAAGAAAGTGACAGTGAGTTTGTTGCAGTCCCACTACAGTAGGGTAGAAAGTGATGAGGTTAATAGTTTCCTGGTTTATTGACTCAATGCAACAGTTTTTGTGACTGTTTTAATTGTTCTTCAGTGTGATGGCCTGTGGGAAGAAGTTGTTGACAGGGCAATATGTCCTAGTTTGGAGAGTCCTGTAGCGCTATAAGTCCTCAAACTTCTTTGTGAGTCTCTCTGCAGGACTCAGGATAAGCGCTACTAGTACAGACTCTGCGTCAGTGCTGTTTTTAAACTGGACTTTATGTGTTGAAAACACTGGCCATGTGTCTTTTAAAAAAGTTAAAGATTTCCTGGAGAATACGGGCATTGATCCCGCTACCTCTTGCATGCTAAGCAAGCGCTCTACCACTTGAGCTAATTCCCTTCCTGATGGTTGCCCGCCCCCTGCTTTGGTGCCTTTCGGTGAAGGAACATCATTTTCTCAGTGGTGGTCTAAATGTACAGTTGATGAATGTTCTTAAGCCAAGGGATAGAACGTGAAGAGAAACGTTGTGTCTGGACCAGATATTCATCAGAGAATGCAAGGACATCCAATCTGATTCACGAGAGCTGAGGTCTAAACAGACTAAAAGAACAGTGAGCGACGAGGATGGGATTTGATCCCACGCATGCTGAGCACAATGGATTAGCAGTCCATCGCCTTAACCACTCGGCCACCTCGTCTGAAAATTGTAGGATAATCACACAAACTCAGCCCCATCTTTTTGAGTCATTAGGCAGGACTCAAGTTGTGGCCTCACCGGCACCGACTCTGAGGTGTTTTCCAACTGGACAGGATGTGCTGCCAAAACTGCTAGCTGCACTTCTTTGTGAGTCTCTCTGCAGGACTCAGGAAGGGCCCTACTAGTACAGACTCTGCGTCAGAGCTGTTTTTAAACTGGACTTTATGTGTTGAAAACACTGACCAAGTGTCTTTTAAAAAAGTTAAAAGGTGTCTTGGAGAATACGGGTATTGATCCCGCTACCTCTTACATGCTAAGCAAGCGCTCTACCACTTGAGCTAATTCCCCTCCTGATGGTTGCCCACCCACTGGCCTTTGGTGCCTTTCAGTAAAGGAACATCATTGTCTCAGGGGTGTTGGTCTAAATGTACAGTAGATGAATGTTCTTAAGACATTAAGTCAGTTCATAAGTGGTCCTCAGGAGCCACTGGTCTATTATAGGGAATCCTCAAAACTGTGCAGGGGAATTAGCTCAGATGGTAGAGCGCTCGCTTTGCATGCGAGAGGTAGCGGGATCGATGCCCGCATTCTCCAGAGAATATTTAACTGTTGTCTTAGTCCGAAAAAAGGCTCTCAGTTTGCTTATTGTTCTCTATCACTTACTATAATTGAAATATAGGACTTTGCTGAAAAAATAACTAATTTCTTAGCATTCAGACTAACATCTGCAGTCAGTCAGTCAGTCAGTCTACTTCCTGGATCTTATCTGATCTTGTCTCAAACCAAACTAGATGAAAAATTCAGGAAGAGGCTATTCCTAAAACATTGAATCCAAAGCCACTAAATGTATTGTTTAAAGTAGAAGATGTTTCTAATCTGATCCAAGAGGCATACTCAGTTGTAACTTACTGATGGGGTGTCAGGTACGTAACGTCCAGTAGGTATTTGATTCATAGAGACTCGTCAGGTAAGAGTTATACAGTTGACTGCGTATCACCAATGTGGGTGGCTAGTGGTCTATAGCAGTGGTTGTGCACACTGAGGTCTTGATTGTCTGATAGGTTTCGATTGAGTCATTAGCATAATGTCAATCCAGGTCCGGATGAAGGTGACACCCATTGGGTAGGGATGTTTAAACTAGATCGTTTCTTGGTATTCAAGTGGCGGCTTAGTCCTTCAACCCATAGATGGAGTAAAGGCGCATTCAGGCCACATTGAACCTGTTGTACTGCTGGGATTAGCGACAATAAGTCCTTCAACCCATAGATGGAGTAAAGGCGCATTCAGGCCACATTGAACCTGTTGTACTGCTGGGATTAGCGACAATAAAGCTTATTGTGCTGTGGTCTCTTGTTGTCAAAACTACTGCCCCGTGTGAGGCTCGAACTCACGACCTTCAGATTATGAGACTGACGCGCTGCCTACTGCGCCAACGAGGCTTGGCAAACAGCAAAGGTTCATAACCCCTGACATAATTACTCCCTTCTGCCTCAATTAAAAACTAAGTCTGACTCACGACTCTTTGCAAATGGTGCAGGAGAATAAATATTGTCCATTGTCAGACCAGTATTAACAGAATACAGAAATGAAATGGCAACGATGAACAAGAAAGTGACAGTGAGTTTGTTGCAGTCCCACTACAGTAGGGTAGAAAGTGATGAGGTTAATAGTTTCCTGGTTTATTGACTCAATGCAACAGTTTTTGTGACTGTTTTAATTGTTCTTCAGTGTGATGGCCTGTGGGAAGAAGTTGTTGACAGGGCAATATGTCCTAGTTTGGAGAGTCCTGTAGCGCTATAAGTCCTCAAACTTCTTTGTGAGTCTCTCTGCAGGACTCAGGATAAGCGCTACTAGTACAGACTCTGCGTCAGTGCTGTTTTTAAACTGGACTTTATGTGTTGAAAACATTGGCCATGTGTCTTTTAAAAAAGTTAAAGATTTCCTGGAGAATACGGGCATTGATCCCACTACCTCTTGCATGCTAAGCAAGCGCTCTACCACTTGAGGTAATTCCCTTCCTGATGGTTGCCCGCCCCCTGCTTTGGTGCCTTTCGGTGAAGGAACATCATTTTCTCAGTGGTGGTCTAAATGTACAGTTGATGAATGTTCTTAAGCCAAGGGATAGAACGTGAAGAGAAACGTTGTGTCTGGACCAGATATTCATCAGAGAATGCAAGGACATCCAATCTGATTCACGAGAGCTGAGGTCTAAACAGACTAAAAGAACAGTGAGCGACGAGGATGGGATTTGATCCCACGCATGCTGAGCACAATGGATTAGCAGTCCATCGCCTTAACCACTCGGCCACCTCGTCTGAAAATTGTAGGATAATCACACAAACTCAGCCCCATCTTTTTGAGTCATTAGGCAGGACTCAAGTTGTGGCCTCACCGGCACCGACTCTGAGGTGTTTTCCAACTGGACAGGATGTGCTGCCAAAACTGCTAGCTGCACTTCTTTGTGAGTCTCTCTGCAGGACTCAGGAAGGGCCCTACTAGTACAGACTCTGCGTCAGAGCTGTTTTTAAACTGGACTTTATGTGTTGAAAACACTGACCAAGTGTCTTTTAAAAAAGTTAAAAGGTGTCTTGGAGAATACGGGTATTGATCCCGCTACCTCTTACATGCTAAGCAAGCGCTCTACCAATTGAGCTAATTCCCCTCCTGATGGTTGCCCACCCACTGGCCTTTGGTGCCTTTCAGTAAAGGAACATCATTGTCTCAGGGGTGTTGGTCTAAATGTACAGTAGATGAATGTTCTTAAGACATTAAGTCAGTTCATAAGTGGTCCTCAGGAGCCACTGGTCTATTATAGGGAATCCTCAAAACTGTGCAGGGGAATTAGCTCAGATGGTAGAGCGCTCGCTTTGCATGCGAGAGGTAGCGGGATCGATGCCCGCATTCTCCAGAGAATATTTAACTGTTGTCTTAGTCCATAAAACAACTCTCAGTTTGCCTATTGTTCTCTATCACTTACTATAATTGAAATATAGGACTTTGCTGAAAAAATAACTAATTTCTTAGCATTCAGACTAACATCTGCAGTCAGTCAGTCAGTCAGTCTACTTCCTGGATCTTATCTGATCTTGTCTCAAACCAAACTAGATGAAAAATTCAGGAAGAGGCTATTCCTAAAACATTGAATCCAAAGCCACTAAATGTATTGTTTAAAGTAGAAGATGTTTCTAATCTGATCCAAGAGGCTTACTCAGTTGTAACTTACTGATGGGGTGTCAGGTACGTAACGTCCAGTAGGTATTTGATTCATAGAGACTCGTCAGGTAAGAGTTATACAGTTGACTGCGTATCACCAATGTGGGTGGCTAGTGGTCTATAGCAGTGGTTGTGCACACTGAGGTCTTGATTGTCTGATAGGTTTCGATTGAGTCATTAGCATAATGTCAATCCAGGTCCGGATGAAGGTGACACCCATTGGGTAGGGATGTTTAAACTAGATCGTTTCTTGGTATTCAAGTGGCGGCTTAGTCCTTCAACCCATAGATGGAGTAAAGGCGCATTCAGGCCACATTGAACCTGTTGTACTGCTGGGATTAGCGACAATAAGTCCTTCAACCCATAGATGGAGTAAAGGCGCATTCAGGCCACATTGAACCTGTTGTACTGCTGGGATTAGCGACAATAAAGCTTATTGTGCTGTGGTCTCTTGTTGTCAAAACTACTGCCCCGTGTGAGGCTCGAACTCACGACCTTCAGATTATGAGACTGACGCGCTGCCTACTGCGCCAACGAGGCTTGGCAAACAGCAAAGGTTCATAACCCCTGACATAATTACTCCCTTCTGCCTCAATTAAAAACTAAGTCTGACTCACGACTCTTTGCAAATGGTGCAGGAGAATAAATATTGTCCATTGTCAGACCAGTATTAACAGAATACAGAAATTAAATGGCAACGATGAACAAGAAAGTGACAGTGAGTTTGTTGCAGTCCCACTACAGTAGGGTAGAAAGTGATGAGGTTAATGGTTTCCTGGTTTATTGACTCAATGCAACAGTTTTTGTGACTGTTTTAATTGTTCTTCAGTGTGATGGCCTGTGGGAAGAAGTTGTTGACAGCGCAATATGTCCTAGTTTGGAGAGTCCTGTAGCGCTATAAGTCCTCAAACTTCTTTGTGAGTCTCCCTGCAGGACTCAGGATGGGCCCTACTAGTACAGACCCTGCGTCTGTGCTGTTTTTAAACTGGACTTTATGTGTTGAAAACACTGGCCATGTGTCTTTTAAAAAAGTTAAAGATTTCCTGGAGAATACGGGCATTGATCCCGCTACCTCTTGCATGCTAAGCAAGCGCTCTACCACTTGAGCTAATTCCCCTCCTGATGGTTGCCCGCCCCCTGCTTTGGTGCCTTTCGGTGAAGGAACATCATTTTCTCAGTGGTGGTGGTCTAAATGTACAGTAGATGAATGTTCTTAAGCCAAGGGATAGGACGTGAAGAGAAAAGTTGGACCAGATATTCATCAGAGAATGCAAGGACATCCAATCTGATTCACGAGAGCTGAGGTCTAAACAGACTAAAAGAACAGTGAGCGACGAGGATGGGATTCAAACCCACGCGTGCTGAGCACAATGGATTAGCAGTCCATCGCCTTAACCACTCGGCCACCTCGTCTGAAAATTGTAGGATAATCACACAAACTCAGCCCCATCTTTTTGAGTCATTAGGCAGGACTCAAGTCGTGGCCTCACCGGCACCGACTCTGAGCTGTTTTCCGACTGGACAGGATGTGCTGCCAGAACTGCTAGCTGCACTTCTTTGTTAGCATCTCTGCAGGACTCAGGATGGGCCCTACTAGTACAGACTCTGCGTCAGAGCTGTTTTTAAACTGGACTTTATGTGTTGAAAACACTGACCAAGTGTCTTTTAAAAAAGTTAAAAGGTGTCTTGGAGAATACGGGCATTGATCCCGCTACCTCTTGCATGCTAAGCAAGCACTCTACCACTTGAGCTAATTCCCCTCCTGATGGTGCCCCACCCCCCGGCGTTTGGTGCCTTTCAGTAAAGGAACATCATTGTCTCAGGGGTGGTGGTCTAAATGTACAGTAGATGAATGTTCTTAAGACATTAAGTCAGTTCATAAGTGGTCCTCAGGAGCCACTGGTCTATTAAAGGGAATCCTCAAAACTCTGCAGGGGAATTAGCTCAGATGGTAGAGCGCTCGCTTTGCATGCGAGAGGTAGCGGGATCGATGCCCGTATTCTCCAGAGAATATTTAACTGTTGTCTTAGTCCATAAAACAACTCTCAGTTTTCTTATTGTTCTCTATCACTTACTATAATTGAAATATAGGACTTTGCTGAAAAAATAACTAATTTCTTAGCATTCAGACTAACATCTGCAGTCAGTCAGTCAGTCTACTTCTTGGATCTTATCTGATCTTGTCTCAAACCAAACTAGATGAAAAATTCAGGAAGAGGCTATTCCTAAAACATTGAATCCAAAGCCACTAAATGTATTGTTTAAAGTAGAAGATGTTTCTAATCTGATCCAAGAGGCTGACTCAGTTGTAACTTACTGATGGGGTGTCAGGTACGTAACGTCCAGTAGGTATTTTATTCATAGAGACTCGTCAGGTAAGAGGTATACAGTTGACTGCGTATCACTAATGTGGGTGGGTAGTGGTCTATAGCAGTGGTTGTGCACACTGAGGTCTTGATTGTCTGATAGGTTTCGAGTGAGTCATTAGCATAATGTGAATCCAGGTCCGGATGAAGGTGACACCCAGTGGATAGGGATTTTTAAACTAGATCGTTTCTGGGTATTCAAGTGGCGGCTTAGTCCTTCAACCCATAGTTGGAGTAAAGGCGCTTCAGGCCACATTGAACCTGTTGTACTGCTGGGATTAGCGACAATAAAGCTTATTGTGCTGTGGTCTCTTGTTGTCAAAACTACTGCCCCGTGTGAGGCTCGAACTCACGACCTTCAGATTATGAGACTGACGCGCTGCCTACTGCGCCAACGAGGCTTGGCAAACAGCAAAGGTTCATAACCCCTGACATAATTACTCCCTTCTGCCTCAATTAAAAACTAAGTCTGACTCACGACTCTTTGCAAATGGTGCAGGAGAATAAATATTGTCCATTGTCAGACCAGTATTAACAGAATACAGAAATGAAATGGCAACGATGAACAAGAAAGTTACAGTGAGTTTGTTGCAGTCCCACTACAGTAGGGTAGAAAGTGATGAGGTTAATGGTTTCCTGGTTTATTGACTCAATGCAACAGTTTTTGTGACTGTTTTAATTGTTCTTCAGTGTGATGGCCTGTGGGAAGAAGTTGTTGACAGTGCAATATGTCCTAGTTTGGAGAGTCCTGTAGCGCTATAAGTCCTCAAACTTCTTTGTGAGTCTCCCTGCAGGACTCAGGATGGGCCCTACTAGTACAGACTCTGCGTCTGTGCTGTTTTTAAACTGGACTTTATGTGTTGAAAACACTGGCCATGTGTCTTTTAAAAAAGTTAAAGATTTCCTGGAGAATACGGGCATTGATCCCACTACCTCTTGCATGCTAAGCAAGCGCTCTACCACTTGAGCTAATTCCCCTCCTCATGGTTGCCCGCCCCCTGCTTTGGTGCCTTTCGGTGAAGGAACATCATTTTCTCAGTGGTGGTGGTCTAAATCTACAGTGGATGAATGTTCTTAAGCCAAGGGATAGGACGTGAAGAGAAAAGTTGGACCAGATATTCATCAGAGAATGCAAGGACATCCAATCTGATTCACGAGAGCTGAGGTCTAAACAGACTAAAAGAACAGTGAGCGACGAGGATGGGATTCGAACCCACGCGTGCTGAGCACAATGGATTAGCAGTCCATCGCCTTAACCACTCGGCCACCTCGTCTGAAAATTGTAGGATAATCACACAAACTCAGCCCCATCTTTTTGAGTCATTAGGCAGGACTCAAGTCGTGGCCTCACCGGCACCGACTCTGAGCTGTTTTCCGACTGGACAGGATGTGCTGCCAGAACTGCTAGCTGCACTTCTTTGTGAGTATCTCTGCAGGACTCAGGATGGGCCCTACTAGTACAGACTCTGCGTCAGAGCTGTTTTTAAACTGGACTTTATGTGTTGAAAACACTGGCCAAGTGTCTTTTAAAAAAGTTAAAAGGTGTCTTGGAGAATACGGGCATTGATCCCGCTACCTCTTACATGCTAAGCAAGCGCTCTACCACTTGAGCTAATTCCCCTCCTGATGGTTGCCCACTCCCCGGCCTTTGGTGCCTTTCAGTAAAGGAACATCATTGTCTCAGGGGTGGTGGTCTAAATGTACAGTAGATGAATGTTCTTAAGATGTTAAGTCAGTTCATAAGTGGTCCTCAGGAGCCACTGGTCTATTAAAGGGAATCCTCAAAGCTCTGCAGGGGAATTAGCCCAGATGGTAGAGCGCTCGCTTTGCATGCGAGAGGTAGCGGGTTCGATGCCCGCATTCTCCAGAGAATATTTAACTGTTGTCTTAGTCCATAAAACAACTCTCAGTTTGCTTATTGTTCTCTATCACTTACTATAATTGAAATATAGGACATTGCTGAAAAATTAACTAATTTCTTAGCATTCAGACTAACATCTGCAGTCAGTCAGTCAGTCAGTTTACTTCTTGGATCTTATCTGATCTTGTCTCAAACCAAACTAGATGAAAAATTCAGGAAGAGGCTATTCCTAAAACATTGAATCCAAAGCCACTAAATGTATTGTTTAAAGTAGAAGATGTTTCTAATCTGATCCAAAAGGCTGACTCAGTTGTAACTTACTGATGGGGTGTCAGGTACGTAACGTCCAGTAGGTATTTGATTCATAGAGACTCGTCAGGTAAGAGTTATACAGTTGACTGCGTATCACAAATGTGGGTGGCTAGTGGTCTATAGCAGTGGTTGTGCACACTGAGGTCTTGATTGTCTGATAGGTTTCGATTGAGTCATTAGCATAATGTCAATCCAGGTCCGGATGAAGGTGACACCCAGTGGGTAGGGATGTTTAAACTAGATCGTTTCTTGGTATTCAAGTGGCGGCTTAGTCCTTCAACCCATAGATGGAGTAAAGGCGCTTCAGGCCACATTGAACCTGTTGTACTGCTGCGATTTGCGACAATAAAGCTTATTGTCCTGTGGTCTCTTGTTGTCAAAACTACTGCCCCGTGTGAGGCTCGAACTCACGACCTTCAGATTATGAGACTGATGCACTGCCTACTGCGCCAACGAGGCTTGGCAAACAGCAAAGGTTCATAACCCCTGACATAATTACTCCCTTCTGCCTCAATTAAAAACTAAGTCTGACTCACGACTCTTTGCAAATGGTGCAGGAGAATAAATATTGTCCATTGTCAGACCAGTATTAACAGAATACAGAAATGAAATGGCAACGATGAACAAGAAAGTGACAGTGAGTTTGTTGCAGTCCCACTACAGTAGGGTAGAAAGTGATGAGTTTAATAGTTTCCTGGTTTATTGACCCAATGCAACAGTTTTTGTGACTGTTGTAATTGTTCTTCAGTGTGATGGCCTGTGGGAAGAAGTTGTTGACAGGGCAATATGTCCTAGTTTGGAGAGTCCTGTAGCGCTATAAGTCCTCAAACTTCTTTGTGAGTCTCTCTGCAGGACTCAGGATGGGCCCTACTAGTACAGACTCTGCGTCAGTGCTGTTTTTAAACTGGACTTTATGTGTTGAAAACACTGGCCATGTGTCTTTTAAAAAAGTTAAAGATTTCCTGGAGAATACGGGCATTGATCCCGCTACCTCTTACATGCTAAACAAGCGCTCTACCACTTGAGCTAATTCCCCTCCTGATGGTTGCCCGCCCCCTGCTTTGGTGCCTTTCGGTGAAGGAACATCATTTTCTCAGTGGTGGTGGTCTAAATGTACAGTAGATGAATGTTCTTAAGCCAAGGGATAGAACGTGAAGAGAAACGTTGTGTCTGGACCAGATATTCATCAGAGAATGCAAGGACATCCAATCTGATTCACGAGAGCTGAGGTCTAAACAGACTAAAAGAACAGAGAGCGACGAGGATGGGATTCGAACCCACGCGTGCTGAGCACAATGGATTAGCAGTCCATCGCCTTAACCACTCGGCCACCTCGTCTGAAAATTGTAGGCTAATCACACAAACTCAGCCCCATCTTTTTGAGTCATTAGGCAGGACTCAAATCGTGGCCTCACTGGCACCGACTATGAGCTGTTTTCCGACTGGACAGGATGTGCTGCCAGAACTGCTAGCTGCACTTTTTTGTGAGTATCTCTGCAGGACTCAGGATGGGCCCTACTAGTACAGACTCTGCGTCAGAGCTGTTTTTAAACTGGACTTTATGTGTTGAAAACACTGGCCAAGTGTCTTTTAAAAAAGTTAAAAGGTGTCTTGGAGAATACGGGCATTGATCCCGCTACCTCTTGCATGCTAAGCAAGCGCTCTACCTCTTGAGCTAATTCCCCTCCTGATGGTTGCCCACCCCCCGGCCTTTGGTGCCTTTCAGTAAAGGAACATCATTGTCTCAGGGGTGGTGGTCTAAATGTACAGTAGATGAATGTTCTTAAGACGTTAAGTCAGTTCATAAGTGGTCCTCAGGAGCCACTGGTCTATTAAAGGGAATCCTCAAAGCTCTGCAGGGGAATTAGCCCAGATGGTAGAGCGCTCGCTTTGCATGCGAGAGGTAGCGGGATCGATGGCCGCATTCTCCAGAGAATATTTAACTGTTGTCTTAGTCCATAAAACAACTCTCAGTTTTCTTATTGTTCTCTATCACTTACTATAATTGAAATATAGGACTTTGCTGAAAAAATAACTAATTTCTTAGCATTCAGACTAACATCTGCAGTCAGTCAGTCAGTCAGTGTACTTCTTGGATCTTATCTGATCTTGTCTCAAACCAAACTAGATGAAAAATTCAGGAAGAGGCTATTCCTAAAACATTGAATCCAAAGCCACTAAATGTATTGTTTAAAGTAGAAGATGTTTCTAATCTGATCCAAGAGGCTGACTCAGTTGTAACTTACTGATGGGGTGTCAGGTACGTAACGTCCAGTAGGTATTTGATTCATAGAGACTCGTCAGGTAAGAGGTATACAGTTGACTGCGTATCACTAATGTGGGTGGGTAGTGGTCTATAGCAGTGGTTGTGCACACTGAGGTCTTGATTGTCTGATAGGTTTCGAGTGAGTCATTAGAATAATGTGAATCCAGGTCCGGATGAAGGTGACACCCAGTGGGTAGGGATGTTTAAACTAGATCGTTTCTTGGTATTCAAGTGGCGGCTTAGTCCTTCAACCCATAGATGGAGTAAAGGCGCTTCAGGCCACATTGAACCTGTTGTACTGCTGGGATTAGCAACAATAAAGCTTATTGTGCTGTGGTCTCTTGTTGTTAAAACTACTGCCGCGTGTGAGGCTCGAACTCACGACCTTCAGATTATGAGACTGACGCGCTGCCTACTGCGCCAACGAGGCTTGGCAAACAGCAAAGGTTCATAACCCCTGACATAATTACTCCCTTCTGCCTCAATTAAAAACTAAGTCTGACTCACGACTCTTTGCAAATGGTGCAGGAGAATAAATATTGTCCATTGTCACACCAGTATGAACAGAATACAGAAATTAAATGGCAACGATGAACAAGAAAGTGACAGTGAGTTTGTTGCAGTCCCACTACAGTAGGGTAGAAAGTGATGAGTTTAATAGTTTCCTGGTTTATTGACCCAATGCAACAGTTTTTGTGACTGTTGTAATTGTTCTTCAGTGTGATGGCCTGTGGGAAGAAGTTGTTGACAGGGCAATATGTCCTAGTTTGGAGAGTCCTGTAGCGCTATAAGTCCTCAAACTTCTTTGTGAGTCTCTCTGCAGGACTCAGGATGGGCCCTACTAGTACAGACTCTGCGTCAGTGCTGTTTTTAAACTGGACTTTATGTGTTGAAAACACTGGCCATGTGTCTTTTAAAAAAGTTAAAGATTTCCTGGAGAATACGGGCATTGATCCCGCTACCTCTTGCATGCTAAGCAAGCGCTCTACCACTTGAGCTAATTCCCCTCCTGATGGTTGTCCGCCCCCTGCTTTGGTGCCTTTCGGTGAAGGAACATCATTTTCTCAGTGGTGGTGGTCTAAATGTACAGTAGATGAATGTTCTTAAGCCAAGGGATAGAACGTGAAGAGAAACGTTGTGTCTGGACCAGATATTCATCAGAGAATGCAAGGACACCCAATCTGATTCACGAGAGCTGAGGTCTAAACAGACTAAAAGAACAGTGAGCGACGAGGATGGGATTCGAACCCACGCGTGCTGAGCACAATGGATTAGCAGTCCATCGCCTTAACCACTCGGCCACCTCGTCTGAAAATTGTAGGATAATCACACAAACTCAGCCCCATCTTTTTGAGTCATTAGGCAGGACTCAAGTCGTGGCCTAACGGCACCGACTCTGAGCTTTTTTCCGACTGGACAGGATGTGCTGCCACAACTGCTAGCTGCACTTCTTTGTAAGTATCTCTGAAGGTGTCAGGATGGGCCCTACCAATACAAACTCTGGGTAAGTGCTGTTTTTAAACTGGACTTTATGTGTTGTAAACACTATCCCAGTGTCTTTTAAAAAAGTTAAAGATTTCCTGGAGAATACGGGCATTGATCCCGCTACCTCTTACATGCTAAGCAAGCGCTCTACCACTTGAGCTAATTCCCCTCCTGATGGTTGCCCACCCCCTGGCCTTTGGTGCCTTTCAGTAAAGGAACATCATTGTCTCAGGGGTGTTGGTCTAAATGTACAGTAGATGAATGTTCTTAAGACATTAAGTCAGTTCATAAGTGGTCCTCAGGAGCCACTGGTCTATTAAAGGGAATCCTCAAAACTGTGCAGGGGAATTAGCTCAGATGGTAGAGCGCTCGCTTTGCATGCGAGAGGTAGCGGGATCGATGCCCGCATTCTCCAGAGAATATTTAACTGTTGTCTTAGTCCATAAAACAACTCTCAATTTGCTTATTGTTCTCTATCACTTACTATAATTGAAATATAGGACTTTGCTGAAAAAATAACTAATTTCTTAGCATTCAGACTAACATCTGCAGTCAGTCAGTCCGTCTACTTCCTGGATCTTATCTGATCTTGTCTCAAACCAAACTAGATGAAAAATTCAGGAAGAGGCTATTCCTAAAACATTGAATCCAAAGCCACTAAATGTATTGTTTAAAGTAGAAGATGTTTCTAATCTGATCCAAGAGGCTGACTCAGTTGTAACTTACTGATGGGGTGTCAGGTACGTAAGGTCCAGTAGGTATTTGATTCATAGAGACTCGTCAGGTAAGAGGTATACAGTTGACTGCGTATCACTGATGAGGGTGGGTAGTGGTCTATAGCAGTGGTTTTGCACACTGAGGTCTTGATTGTCTGATAGGTTTCGAGTGAGTCATTAGCATAATGTGAATCCAGGTCCGGATGAAGGTGACACCCATTGGGTAGGGATGTTTAAACTAGATCGTTTCTTGGTATTCAAGTGGCGGCTTAGTCCTTCAACCCATAGATGGAGTAAAGGCGCATTCAGGCCACATTGAACCTGTTGTACTGCTGGGATTAGCGACAATAAAGCTTATTGTGCTGTGGCCTCTTGTTGTCAAAACTACTGCCCCGTGTGAGGCTCGAACTCACGACCTTCAGATTATGAGACTGACGCGCTGCCTACTGCGCCAACGAGGCTTGGCAAACAGCAAAGGTTCATAACCCCTGACATAATTACTCCCTTCTGCCTCAATTAAAAACTAAGTCTGACTCACGACTCTTTGCAAATGGTGCAGGAGAATAAATATTGTCCATTGTCAGACCAGTATTAACAGAATACAGAAATTAAATGGCAACGATGAACAAGAAAGTGACAGTGAGTTTGTTGCAGTCCCACTACAGTAGGGTAGAAAGTGATGAGTTTAATAGTTTCCTGGTTTATTGACCCAATGCAACAGTTTTTGTGACTGTTGTAATTGTTCTTCAGTGTGATGGCCTGTGGGAAGAAGTTGTTGACAGGGCAATATGTCCTAGTTTGGAGAGTCCTGTATCGCTATAAGTCCTCAAACTTCTTTGTGAGTCTCTCTGCAGGACTCAGGATGGGCCCTACTAGTACAGACTCTGCGTCAGTGCTGTTTTTAAACTGGACTTTATGTGTTGAAAACACTGGCCATGTGTCTTTTAAAAAAGTTAAAGATTTCCTGGAGAATACAGGCATTGATCCCGCTACCTCTTGCATGCTAAGCAAGCGCTCTACCACTTGAGCTAATTCCCCTCCTGATGGTTTCCCGCCCCCTGCTTTGGTGCCTTTCGGTGAAGGAACATCATTTTCTCAGTGGTGGTGGTCTAAATGTACAGTAGATGAATGTTCTTAAGCCAAGGGATAGAACGTGAAGAGAAACGTTGTGTCTGGACCAGATATTCATCAGAGAATGCAAGGACACCCAATCTGATTCACGAGAGCTGAGGTCTAAACAGACTAAAACAACAATGAGCGACGAGGATGGGATTCGAACCCACGCGTGCTGAGCACAATGGATTAGCAGTCCATCGCCTTAACCACTCGGCCACCTCGTCTGAAAATTGTAGGATAATCACACAAACTCAGCCCCATCTTTTTGAGTCATTAGGCAGGACTCAAGTCGTGGCCTAACGCCACCGACTCTGAGCTTTTTTCCGACTGGACAGGATGTGCTGCCACAACTGCTAGCTGCACTTCTTTGTGAGTATCTCTGCAGGACTCAGGATGGGCCCTACTAGTACAGACTCTGCGTCAGAGCTGTTTTTAAACTGGACTTTATGTGTTGAAAACACTGGCCAAGTGTCTTTTAAAAAAGTTAAAAGGTGTCTTGGAGAATACGGGTATTGATCCCGCTACCTCTTACATGCTAAGCAAGCACTCTACCACTTGAGCTAATTCCCCTTTCCACCCCCCGGTCTTTGGTGCCTTTCAGTAAAGGAACATCAGTGTCTCAGGGGTGGTGGTCTAAATGTACAGTAGATGAATGTTCTTAAGACGTTAAGTCAGTTCATAAGTGGTCCTCAGGAGCCACTGGTCTATTAAAGGGAATCCTCAAAACTCTGCAGGGGAATTAGCTCAGATGGTACAGCGCTCGCTTTGAATGCGAGAGGTAGTGGGATCGATGGCCGCATTCTCCAGAGAATATTTAACTGTTGTCTTAGTCCATAAAACAACTCTCAGTTTGCTTATTGTTCTCTATCACTTACTATAATTGAAATATAGGACATTGCTGAAAAAATAACTAATTTCTTAGCATTCAGACTAACATCTGCAGTCAGTCAGTCAGTGTACTTCTTGGATCTTATCTGATCTTGTCTCAAACCAAACTAGATGAAAAATTCAGGAAGAGGCTATTCCTAAAACATTGAATCCAAAGCCACTAAATGTATTGTTTAAAGTAGAAGATGTTTCTAATCTGATCCAAGAGGCTGACTCAGTTGTAACTTACTGATGGGGTGTCAGGTACGTAAGGTCCAGTAGGTATTTGATTCATAGAGGCTCGTCAGGTAAGAGGTATACAGTTGACTGCGTATCACTAATGTGGGTGGGTAGTGGTCTATAGCAGTGGTTGTGCACACTGAGGTCTTGATTGTCTGATAGGTTTCGAGTGAGTCATTAGCATAATGTGAATCCAGGTCCGGATGAAGGTGACACCCAGTGGGTAGGGATGTTTAAACTAGATCGTTTCTTGGTATTCAAGTGGCGGCTTAGTCCTTCAACCCATAGATGGAGTAAAGGCGCTTCAGGCCACATTGAACCTGTTGTACTGCTGGGATTAGCGACAATAAAGCTTATTGTGCTGTGGTCTCTTGTTGTCAAAACTACTGCCCCGTGTGAGGCTCGAACTCACGACCTTCAGATTATGAGACTGACGCGCTGCCTGCTGCGCCAACGAGGCTTGGCAAACAGCAAAGGTTCATAACCCCTGACATAATTACTCCCTTCTGCCTCAATTAAAAACTAAGTCTGACTCACGACTCTTTGCAAATGGTGCAGGAGAATAAATATTGTCCATTGTCACACCAGTATTAACAGAATACAGAAATTAAATGGCAACGATGAACAAGAAAGTGACAGTGAGTTTGTTGCAGTCCCACTACAGTAGGGTAGAAAGTGATGAGTTTAATAGTTTCCTGGTTTATTGACCCAATGCAACAGTTTTTGTGACTGTTGTAATTGTTCTTCAGTGTGATGGCCTGTGGGAAGAAGTTGTTGACAGGGCAATATGTCCTAGTTTGGAGAGTCCTGTAGCGCTATAAGTCCTCAAACTTCTTTGTGAGTCTCTCTGCAGGACTCAGGATGGGCCCTACTAGTACAGACTCTGCGTCAGTGCTGTTTTTAAACTGGACTTTATGTGTTGAAAACACTGGCCATGTGTCTTTTAAAAAAGTTAAAGATTTCCTGGAGAATACAGGCATTGATCCCGCTACCACTTGCATGCTAAGCAAGCGCTCTACCACTTGAGCTAATTCCCCTCCTGATGGTTGCCCGCCCCCTGCTTTGGTGCCTTTCGGTGAAGGAACATCATTTTCTCAGTGGTGGTGGTCTAAATGTACAGTAGATGAATGTTGTTAAGCCAAGGGATAGAACGTGAAGAGAAACGTTGTGTCTGGACCAGATATTCATCAGAGAATGCAAGGACACCCAATCTGATTCACGAGAGCTGAGGTCTAAACAGACTAAAAGAACAGTGAGCGACGAGGATGGGATTCGAACCCACGCGTGCTGAGCACAATGGATTAGCAGTCCATCGCCTTAACCACTCGGCCACCTCGTCTGAAAATTGTAGGATAATCACACAAACTCAGCCCCATCTTTTTGAGTCATTAGGCAGGACTCAAGTCGTGGCCTAACGCCACCGACTCTGAGCTTTTTTCCGACTGGACAGGATGTGCTGCCACAACTGCTAGCTGCACTTCTTTGTGAGTATCTCTGCAGGACTCAGGATGGGCCCTACTAGTACAGACTCTGCGTCAGAGCTGTTTTTAAACTGGACTTTATGTGTTGAAAACACTGGCCAAGTGTCTTTTAAAAAAGTTAAAAGGTGTCTTGGAGAATACGGGCATTGATCCCGCTACCTCTTACATGCTAAGCAAGCACTCTACCACTTGAGCTAATTCCCCTTTCCACCCTCCGGCCTTTGGTGCCTTTCAGTAAAGGAACATCATTGTCTCAGGGGTGGTGGTCTAAATGTACAGTAGATGAATGTTCTTAAGACGTTAAGTCAGTTCATAAGTGGTCCTCAGGAGCCACTGGTCTATTAAAGGGAATCCTCAAAACTCTGCAGGGGAATTAGCTCAGATGGTAGAGCGCTCGCTTTGCATGCGAGAGGTAGTGGGATCGATGCCCGCATTCTCCAGAGAATATTTAACTGTTGTCTTAGTCCATAAAACAACTCTCAGTTTGCTTATTGTTCTCTATCACTTACTATAATTGAAATATAGGACATTGCAGAAAAAATAACTAACATCTGCAGTCAGTCAGTCAGTGTACTTCTTGGATCTTATCTGATCTTGTCTCAAACCAAACTAGATGAAAAATTCAGGAAGAGGCTATTCCTAAAACATTGAATCCAAAGCCACTAAATGTATTGTTTAAAGTAGAAGATGTTTCTAATCTGATCCAAGAGGCTGACTCAGTTGTAACTTACTGATGGGGTGTCAGGTACGTAAGGTCCAGTAGGTATTTGATTCATAGAGGCTCGTCAGGTAAGAGGTATACAGTTGACTGCGTATCACTAATGTGGGTGGGTAGTGGTCTATAGCAGTGGTTGTGCACACTGAGGTCTTGATTGTCTGATAGGTTTCGAGTGAGTCATTAGCATAATGTGAATCCAGGTCCGGATGAAGGTGACACCCAGTGGGTAGGGATGTTTAAACTAGATCGTTTCTTGGTATTCAAGTGGCGGCTTAGTCCTTCAACCCATAGATGGAGTAAAGGCGCTTCAGGCCACATTGAACCTGTTGTACTGCTGGGATTAGCGACAATAAAGCTTATTGTGCTGTGGTCTCTTGTTGTCAAAACTACTGCCCCGTGTGAGGCTCGAACTCACGACCTTCAGATTATGAGACTGACGCGCTGCCTGCTGCGCCAACGAGGCTTGGCAAACAGCAAAGGTTCATAACCCCTGACATAATTACTCCTTCTGCCTCAATTAAAAACTAAGTCTGACTCACGACTCTTTGCAAATGGTGCAGGAGAATAAATATTGTCCATTGTCAGACCAGTATTAACAGAATACAGAAATGAAATGGCAACGATGAACAAGAAAGTGACAGTGAGTTTGTTGCAGTCCCACTACAGTAGGGTAAAAAGTGATGAGGTTAATAGTTTCCTGGTTTATTGACTCAATGCAACAGTTTTTGTGACTGTTTTAATTTTTCTTCAGTGTTATGGCCTGTGGAAAGAAGTTGTTGACAGGGCAATATGTCCTAGTTTGGAGAGTCCTGTAGCGGTATAAGTCCTCAAACTCCTTTGTGAGTCTCTCTGCAGGACTCAGGATGGGCCCTACTAGTACAGACTCTGCATCTGTGCTTTTTTTAAACTGGATTTTATGTGTTGAAAACACTGGCCATGTGTCTTTTAAAAAAGTTAAAGATTTCCTGGAGAATACGGGCATTGATCCCGCTACCTCTTACATGCTAAGCAAGCGCTCTACCACTTGAGCTAATTCCCCTCCTGATGGTTGCCCGCCCCCTGCTTTGGTGCCTTTCGGTGAAGGAATATCATTTTCTCAGTGGTTGTGGTCTAAATGTACATTAGATGAATGTTCTTAAGCCAAGGGATAGAACGTGAAGAGAAAAGTTGTGTCTGGACCAGATATTCATCAGAGAATGCAAGGACATCCAATCTGATTCACGAGAGCTGAGGTCTAAACAGACTAAAAGAACAGAGAGCGACGAGGATGGGATTTGAACCCACGCGTGCTGAGCACAATGGATTAGCAGTCCATCGCCTTAACCACTCGGCCACCTCGTCTGAAAATTGTAGGCTAATCACACAAACTCAGCCCCATCTTTTTGAGTCATTAGGCAGGACTCAAGTCGTGGCCTCACCGGCACCGACTCTGAGCTGTTTTCCGACTGGACAGGATGTGCTGCCAGAACTGCTAGCTGCACTTCTTTGTGAGTATCTCTGCAGGACTCAGGATGGGCCCTACTAGTACAGACTCTGCGTCAGAGCTGTTTTTAAACTGGACTTTATGTGTTGAAAACACTGGCCAAGTGTCTTTTAAAAAAGTTAAAAGGTGTCTTGGAGAATACGGGCATTGATCCCGCTACCTCTTACATGCGAAGCAAGCGCTCTACCACTTGAGCTAATTCCCCTCCTGATGGTTGCCTACCCCCCGGCCTTTGGTGCCTTTCAGTAAAGGAACATCATTGTCTCAGGGGTGGTGGTCTAAATGTACAGTAGATGAATGTTCTTAAGACATTAAGTCAGTTCATAAGTGGTCCTCAGGAGCCACTGGTCTATTAAAGGGAATCCTCAAAGCTCTGCAGGGGAATTAGCTCAGATGGTAGAGCGCTTGCTTTGCATGTGAGAGGTAGCGGGATCGATGGCTGCATTCTCCAGAGAATATTTAACTGTTGTCTTAGTCCATAAAACGACTCTCAGTTTGCTTATTGTTCTCTATCACTTACTATAATTGAAATATAGGACTTTGCTGAAAAAATAACTAATTTCTTAGCATTCAGACTAACATCTGCAGTCAGTCAGTCAGTCTACTTCTTGGATCTTATCTGATCTTGTCTCAAACTAAACTAGATGAAAAATTCAGGAAGAGACTATTCCTAAAACATTGAATCCAAAGTCACTAAATGTATTGTTTAAAGTAGAAGATGTTTCTAATCTGATCCAAGAGGCTGACTCAGTTGTAACTTACTGATGGGGTTTCAGGTACGTAACGTCCAGTAGGTATTTGATTCATAGAGACTCGTCAGGTAAGAGGTATACAGTTGACTGCGTATCACTAATGTGGGTGGGTAGTGGTCTATAGCAGTGGTTGTTCACACTGAGGTCTTGATTGTCTGATAGGTTTCGAGTGAGTCATTAGCATAATGTGAATCCAGGTCCGGATGAAGGTGACACCCAGTGGGTAGGGATGTTTAAACTAGATTGTTTCTTGGTATTCAAGTGGCGGCTTAGTCCTTCAACCCATAGATGGAGTAAAGGCGCTTCAGGCCACATTGAACCTGTTGTACTGCTGGGATTAGCGACAATAAAGCTTATTGTGCTGTGGTCTCTTGTTGTCAAAACTACTGCCCCGTGTGAAGCTCGAACTCACGACCTTCAGATTATGAGACTGACGCGCTGCCTACTGCGCCAACGAGGCTTTGCAAACAGCAAAGGTTCATAACCCCTGACATAATTACTCCCTTCTGCCTCAATTAAAAACTAAGTCTGACTAACGACTCTTTGCAAATGGTGCAGGAGAATAAATATTGTCCATTGTCAGACCAGTATTAACAGAATACAGAAAATAAATGGCAACGATGAACAAGAAAGTTACAGTGAGTTTGTTGCAGTCCCACTACAGTAGGGTAGAAAGTGATGAGGTTAATGGTTTCCTGGTTTATTGGCTCAATGCAACAGATTTTGTGACTGTTTTAATTGTTCTTCAGTGTGATGGCCTGTGGGAAGAAGTTGTTGACAGGGCAATATGTCCTAGTTTGGAGAGTCCTGTAGCGCTATAAGTCCTCAAACTTCTTTGTGAGTCTCTCTGCAGGACTCAGGATGGGCCCTACTAGTACAGACTCTGCGTCTGTGCTGTTTTTCAACTGGACTTTATGTGTTGAAAACACTGGCCATGTGTCTTTTAAAAAAGTAAAAGATTTCCTGGAGAATACGGGCATTGATCCCGCTACCTCTTGCATGCTAAGCAAGCGCTCTACCACTTGAGCTAATTCCCCTCCTGATGGTTGCCCGCCCCCTGCTTTGGTGCCTTTCAGTAAAGGAACATCATTGTCTCAGGGGTGGTGGTCTAAATGTACAGTAGATGAATGTTCTTAAGCCAAGGGATAGAACGTGAAGAGAAACGTTGTGTATGGACCAGATATTCATCAGAGAATGCAAGGACATCCAATCTGATTCACGAGAGCTGAGGTCTAAACAGACTAAAATAACAGTGAGCGACGAGGATGGGATTCGAACCCACGCGTGCTGAGCACAATGGATTAGCAGTCCATCACCTTAACCACTCGGCCACCTCGTCTGAAAATTGTAGGATAATCACACAAACTCAGCCCCATCTTTTTGAGTCATTAGGCAGGACTCAAGTCGTGGCCTCACCGGCACAGACTCTGAGCTGTTTTCCGACTGGACAGGATGTGCTGCCAGAACTGCTAGCTGCACTTCTTTGTGAGTATCTCTGCAGGACTCAGGATGGGCCCTACTAGTACAGACTCTGCGTCAGAGCTGTTTTTAAACTGGACTTTATGTGTTGAAAACACTGGCCAAGTGTCTTTTAAAAAAAGTTAAAAGGTGTCTTGGAGAATACGGGCATTGATCCCGCTACCTCTTACATGCTAAGCAAGCGCTCTACCACTTAAGCTAATTCCCCTCCTGATGGTTGCCTACCCCCCGGCCTTTGGTGCCTTTCAGTAAAGGAACATCATTGTCTCAGGGGTGGTGGTCTAAATGTACAGTAGATGAATGTTCTTAAGACATTAAGTCAGTTCATAAGTGGTCCTCAGGAGCCACTGGTCTATTAAAGGGAATCCTCAAAACTCTGCAGGGGAATTAGCTCAGATGGTAGAGCGCTCGCTTTGCATGCGAGAGGTAGCAGGATCGATGCCCGCATTCTCCAGAGAATATTTAACTGTTGTCTTAGTCCATAAAACAACTCTCAGTTTGCTTATTGTTCTCTATCACTTACTATAATTGAAATATAGGACTTTGCTGAAAAAATAACTATTTTCTTAGCATTCAGACTAACATCTGCAGTCAGTCAGTCAGTCTACTTCTTGGATCTTATCTGATCTTGTCTCAAACTAAACTAGATGAAAAATTCAGGAAGAGGCTATTCCTAAAACATTGAATCCAAAGCCACTAAATGTATTGTTTAAAGTAGAAGATGTTTCTAATCTGATCCAAGAGGCTGACTCAGTTGTAACTTACTGATGGGGTGTCAGGTACGTAAGGTCCAGTAGGTATTTGATTCATAGAGACTCGTCAGGTAAGAGGTATACAGTTGACTGTGTATCACTAATGTGGGTGGGTAGTGGTCTATAGCAGTGGTTGTTCACACTGAGGTCTTGATTGTCTGATAGGTTTCGAGTGAGTTATTAGCATAATGTGAATCCAGGTCCGGATGAAGGTGACACCCAGTGGGTAGGGATGTTTAAACTAGATTGTTCCTTGGTATTCAAGTGGCGGCTTAGTCCTTCAACCCATAGATGGAGTAAAGGCGCTTCAGGCCACATTGAACCTGTTGTACTGCTGGGATTAGCGACAATAAAGCTTATTGTGCTGTGGTCTCTTGTTGTCAAAACTACTGCCCCGTGTGAGGCTCGAACTCACGACCTTCAGATTATGAGACTGACGCGCTGCCTACTGCGCCAACGAGGCTTGGCAAACAGCAAAGGTTCATAACCCCTGACATAATTACTCCCTTCTGCCTCAATTAAAAACTAAGTCTGACTAACGACTCTTTGCAAATGGTGCAGGAGAATAAATATTGTCCATTGTCAGACCAGTATTAACAGAATACAGAAATTAAATGGCAACGATGAACAAGAAAGTGACAGTGAGTTTGTTGCAGTCCCACTACAGTAGGGTAGAAAGTGATGAGATTAATGGTTTCCTGGTTTATTGACTCAATGCAACAGATTTTGTGACTGTTTTAATTGTTCTTCAGTGTGATGACCTGTGGGAAGAAGTTGTTGACAGGGCAATATGTCCTAGTTTGGAGAGTCCTGTAGCGCTATAAGTTATCAAACTTCTTTGTGAGTCTCTCTGCAGGACTCAGGATGGGCCCTACTAGTACAGACCCTGCGTCTGTGCTGTTTTTCAACTGGACTTTATGTGTTGAAAACACTGGCCATGTGTCTTTTAAAAAAGTAAAAGTTTTCCTGGAGAATACGGGCATTGATCCCGCTACCTCTTGCATGCTAAGCAAGCGCTCTACCACTTGAGCTAATTCCCCTCCTGATGGTTGCCCGCCCCCTGCTTTGGTGCCTTTCGGTGAAGGAACATCATTTTCTCAGTGGTGGTGGTCTAAATGTACAGTAGATGAATGTTCTTAAGCCAAGGGATAGAACGTGAAGAGAAACGTTGTGTCTGGACCAGATATTCATCAGAGAATGCAAGGACATCTAATCTGATTCACGAGAGCTGAGGTCTAAACAGACTAAAAGAACAGTGAGCGACGAGGATGGGATTCGAACCCACGCGTGCTGAGCACAATGGATTAGCAGTCCATCGCCTTAACCACTCGGCCACCTCGTCTGAAAATTGTAGGCTAATCACACAAACTCAGCCCCATCTTTTTGAGTCATTAGGCAGGACTCAAGTCGTGGCCTCACCGGCACAGACTCTGAGCTGTTTTCCGACTGGATAGGATGTGCTGCCAGAACTGCTAGCTGCACTTCTTTGTTAGCATCTCTGCAGGACTCAGGGTGGGCCCTACTAGTACAGACTCTGCGTCAGAGCTGTTTTTAAACTGGACTTTATGTGTTGAAAACACTGGCCAAGTGTCTTTTAAAAAAGTTAAAAGGTGTCTTGGAGAATACGGGCATTGATCCCGCTACCTCTTACATGCGAAGCAAGCGCTCTACCACTTGAGCTAATTCCCCTCCTGATGGTTGCCTACCCCCCGGCCTTTGGTGCCTTTCAGTAAAGGAACATCATTGTCTCAGGGGTGGTGGTCTAAATGTACAGTAGATGAATGTTCTTAAGACATTAAGTCAGTTCATAAGTGGTCCTCAGGAGCCACTGGTCTATTAAAGGGAATCCTCAAAGCTCTGCAGGGGAATTAGCTCAGATGGTAGAGCGCTCGCTTTGCATGCGAGAGGTAGCGGGATCGATGCCCGCATTCTCCAGAGAATATTTAACTGTTGTCTTAGTCCATAAAACGACTCTCAGTTTGCTTATTGTTCTCTATCACTTACTATAATTGAAATATAGGACTTTGCTGAAAAAATAACTAATTTCTTAGCATTCAGACTAACATCTGCAGTCAGTCAGTCAGTCTACTTCTTGGATCTTATCTGATCTTGTCTCAAACTAAACTAGATGAAAAATTCAGGAAGAGACTATTCCTAAAACATTGAATCCAAAGCCACTAAATGTATTGTTTAAAGTAGAAGATGTTTCTAATCTGATCCAAGAGGCTGACTCAGTTGTAACTTACTGATGGGGTGTCAGGTACGTAACGTCCAGTAGGTATTTGATTCATAGAGACTCGTCAGGTAAGAGGTATACAGTTGACTGCGTATCACTAATGTGGGTGGGTAGTGGTCTATAGCAGTGGTTGTTCACACTGAGGTCTTGATTGTCTGATAGGTTTCGAGTGAGTTATTAGCATAATGTGAATCCAGGTCCGGATGAAGGTGACACCCAGTGGGTAGGGATGTTTAAACTAGATTGTTCCTTGGTATTCAAGTGGCGGCTTAGTCCTTCAACCCATAGATGGAGTAAAGGCGCTTCAGGCCACATTGAACCTGTTGTACTGCTGGGATTAGCGACAATAAAGCTTATTGTGCTGTGGTCTCTTGTTGTCAAAACTACTGCCCCGTGTGAGGCTCGAACTCACGACCTTCAGATTATGAGACTGACGCGCTGCCTACTGCGCCAACGAGGCTTGGCAAACAGCAAAGGTTCATAACCCCTGACATAATTACTCCCTTCTGCCTCAATTAAAAACTAAGTCTGACTAACGACTCTTTGCAAATGGTGCAGGAGAATAAATATTGTCCATTGTCAGACCAGTATTAACAGAATACAGAAATTAAATGGCAACGATGAACAAGAAAGTGACAGTGAGTTTGTTGCAGTCCCACTACAGTAGGGTAGAAAGTGATGAGATTAATGGTTTCCTGGTTTATTGACTCAATGCAACAGATTTTGTGACTGTTTTAATTGTTCTTCAGTGTGATGACCTGTGGGAAGAAGTTGTTGACAGGGCAATATGTCCTAGTTTGGAGAGTCCTGTAGCGCTATAAGTTATCAAACTTCTTTGTGAGTCTCTCTGCAGGACTCAGGATGGGCCCTACTAGTACAGACCCTGCGTCTGTGCTGTTTTTCAACTGGACTTTATGTGTTGAAAACACTGGCCATGTGTCTTTTAAAAAAGTAAAAGTTTTCCTGGAGAATACGGGCATTGATCCCGCTACCTCTTGCATGCTAAGCAAGCGCTCTACCACTTGAGCTAATTCCCCTCCTGATGGTTGCCCGCCCCCTGCTTTGGTGCCTTTCGGTGAGGGAACATCATTTTCTCAGTGGTGGTGGTCTAAATGTACAGTAGATGAATGTTCTTAAGCCAAGGGATAGAACGTGAAGAGAAACGTTGTGTCTGGACCAGATATTCATCAGAGAATGCAAGGACATCTAATCTGATTCACGAGAGCTGAGGTCTAAACAGACTAAAAGAACAGTGAGCGACGAGGATGGGATTCGAACCCACGCGTGCTGAGCACAATGGATTAGCAGTCCATCGCCTTAACCACTCGGCCACCTCGTCTGAAAATTGTAGGCTAATCACACAAACTCAGCCCCATCTTTTTGAGTCATTAGGCAGGACTCAAGTCGTGGCCTCACCGGCACAGACTCTGAGCTGTTTTCCGACTGGATAGGATGTGCTGCCAGAACTGCTAGCTGCACTTCTTTGTTAGCATCTCTGCAGGACTCAGGGTGGGCCCTACTAGTACAGACTCTGCGTCAGAGCTGTTTTTAAACTGGACTTTATGTGTTGAAAACACTGGCCAAGTGTCTTTTAAAAAAGTTAAAAGGTGTCTTGGAGAATACGGGCATTGATCCCGCTACCTCTTACATGCGAAGCAAGCGCTCTACCACTTGAGCTAATTCCCCTCCTGATGGTTGCCTACCCCCCGGCCTTTGGTGCCTTTCAGTAAAGGAACATCATTGTCTCAGGGGTGGTGGTCTAAATGTACAGTAGATGAATGTTCTTAAGACATTAAGTCAGTTCATAAGTGGTCCTCAGGAGCCACTGGTCTATTAAAGGGAATCCTCAAAGCTCTGCAGGGGAATTAGCTCAGATGGTAGAGCGCTCGCTTTGCATGCGAGAGGTAGCGGGATCGATGCCCGCATTCTCCAGAGAATATTTAACTGTTGTCTTAGTCCATAAAACGACTCTCAGTTTGCTTATTGTTCTCTATCACTTACTATAATTGAAATATAGGACTTTCCTGAAAAAATAACTAATTTCTTAGCATTCAGACTAACATCTGCAGTCAGTCAGTCAGTCTACTTCTTGGATCTTATCTGATCTTGTCTCAAACTAAACTAGATGAAAAATTCAGGAAGAGGCTATTCCTAAAACATTGAATCCAAAGCCACTAAATGTATTGTTTAAAGTAGAAGATGTTTCTAATCTGATCCAAGAGGCTGACTCAGTTGTAACTTTCTGATGGGGTGTCAGGTACGTAACGTCCAGTAGGTATTTGATTCATAGAGACTCGTCAGGTAAGAGGTATACAGTTGACTGCGTATCACTAATGTGGGTGGGTAGTGGTCTATAGCAGTGGTTGTGCACACTGAGGTCTTGATTGTCTGATAGGTTTCGAGTGAGTCATTAGCATAATGTGAATCCAGGTCCGGATGAAGGTGGCACCCAGTGGGTAGGGATGTTTAAACTAGATCGTTTCTTGGTATTCAAGTGGCGGCTTAGTCCTTCAACCCATAGATGGAGTAAAGGCGCTTCAGGCCACATTGAACCTGTTGTACTGCTGGGATTAGCGACAATAAAGCTTATTGTGCTGTGGTCTCTTGTTGTCAAAACTACTGCCCCGTGTGAGGCTCGAACTCACAACCTTCAGATTATGAGACTGACGCGCTGCCTACTGCGCCAACGAGGCTTGGCAAACAGTAAAGGTTCATAACCCCTGACATAATTACTCCCTTCTGCCTCAATTAAAAACTAAGGCTGACTCACGACTCTTTGCAAATGGTGCAGGAGAATAAATATTGTCCATTGTCAGACCAGTATTAACAGAATACAGAAATTAAATGGCAACGATGAACAAGAAAGTGACAGTGAGTTTGTTGCAGTCCCACTACAGTAGGGTAAAAAGTGATGAGGTTAATAGTTTCCTGGTTTATTGACTCAATGCAGCAGTTTTTGTGACTGTTTTAATTGTTCTTCAGTGTGATGGCCTGTGGGAAGAAGTTGTTGACAGGGCAATATGTCCTAGTTTGGAGAGTCCTCTAGCGCTATAAGTCCTAAAACTTCTTTGTGAGTCTCTCTGCAGGAGTCAGAATGGGCCCTACTAGTACAGACCCTGCGTCTGTGCTGTTTTTCAACTGGACTTTATGTGTTGAAAACACTGGCCATGTGTCTTTTAAAAAAGTTAAAGATTTCCTGGAGAATACGGGCATTGATCCCGCTACCTCTTGCATGCTAAGCAAGCGCTCTACCACTTGAGCTAATTCCCCTCCTGATGGTTGCCCGCCCCCTGCTTTGGTGCCTTTCGGTGAAGGAACATCATTTTCTCAGTGGTGGTGGTCTAAATGTACAGTAGATGAATGTTCTTAAGCCAAGGGATAGAACGTGAAGAGAGAAGTTGTGTCTGGACCAGATATTCATCAGAGAATGCAAGGACATCCAATCTGATTCACGAGAGCTGAGGTCTAAACAGACTAAAAGAACAGAGAGCGACGAGGATGGGATTCGAACCCACGCGTGCTGAGCACAATGGATTAGCAGTCCATCCCCTTAACCACTCGGCCACCTCGTCTGAAAATTGTAGGCTAATCACACAAACTCAGCCCCATCTTTTTGAGTCATTAGGCAGGACTCAAGTCGTGGCCTCACCAGCACCGACTCTGAGCTGTTTTCCGACTGGACAGGATGTGCTGCCAGAACTGCTAGCTGCACTTCTTTGTGAGTATCTCTGCAGGACTCAGGATGGGCCCTACTAGTACAGACTCTGCGTCAGAGCTGTTTTTAAACTGGACTTTATGTGTTGAAAACACTGGCTAAGTGTCTTTTAAAAAAGTTAAAAGGTGTCTTGGAGAATACGGGCATTGATCCCGCTACCTCTTACATGCTAAGCAAGCGCTCTACCACTTGAGCTAATTCCCCTCCTGATGGTTGCCCACCCCCCGGCCTTTGGTGCCTTTCAGTAAAGGAACATCATTGTCTCAGGGGTGGTGGTCTAAATGTACAGTAGATGAATGTTCTTAAGACATTAAGTCAGTTCATAGTCAGTTCCTCAGGAGCCACCGGTCTATTAAAGGGAATCCTCAAGACTCTGCAGGGGAATTAGCTCAGATGGTAGAGTGCTTGCTTTGCATGCGAGAGGTAGCGGGATCGATGCCCGCATTCTCCAGAGAATATTTAACTGTTGTCTTAGTCCATAAAACGACTCTCAGTTTGCTTATTGTTCTCTATCACTTACTATAATTGAAATATAGGACTTTGCTGAAAAAATAACTAATTTCTTAGCATTCAGACTAACATCTGCAGTCAGTCAGTCAGTCTAATTCCTGGATCTTATCTGATCTTGTCTCAAACCAAACTAGATGAAAAATTCAGGAAGAGGCTATTCCTAAAACATTGAATCCAAAGCCACTAAATGTGTTGTTTAAAGTAGAAGATGTTTCTAATCTGATCCAAGAGGCTGACTCAGTTGTAATTTACTGATGGGGTGTCAGGTACGTAAGGTCCAGTAGGTATTTGCTTCATAGAGACTCGTCAGGTAAGAGGTATACAGTTGACTGCGTATCACTAATGTGGGTGGGTAGTGGTCTATAGCAGTGGTTGTGCACACTGAGGTCTTGATTGTCTGATAGGTTTCGAGTGAGTCATTAGCATAATGTGAATCCAGGTCCGGATGAAGGTGACATCCAGTGGGTAGGGATGTTTAAACTAGATTGTTTCTTGGTATTCAAGTGGCGGCTTAGTCCTTCAACCCATAGATGGAGTAAAGGCGCTTCAGGCCACATTGAACCTGTTGTACTGCTGGGATTAGCGACAATAAAGCTTATTGTGCTGTGGTCTCTTGTTGTCAAAACCACTGCCCCGTGTGAGGCTCGAACTCACGACCTTCAGATTATGAGACTGACGCGCTGCCTACTGCGCCAACGAGGCTTGGCAAACAACAAAGGTTCATAACCCCTGACATAATTACTCCCTTCTGCCTCAATTAAAAACTAAGTCTGACTCACGACTCTTTGCAAATGGTGCAGGAGAATAAATATTGTCCATTGTCAGACCAGTATTAACAGAATACAGAAATGAAATAGCAACGATGAACAAGAAAGTGACAGTGAGTTTGTTGCAGTCCCACTACAGTAGGGTAGAAAGTGATGAGGTTAATGGTTTCCTGGTTTATTGACTCAATGCAACTGTTTTTGTGACTGTTTTAATTGTTCTTCAGTGTGATGACCTGTGGGAAGAAGTTGTTGACAGGGCAATATGTCCTAGTTTGGAGAGTCCTGTAGCGGTATAAGTCCTCAAACTTTTTTGTGAGTCTCTCTGCAGGACTCAGGATGGGCCCTACTAGTACAGAATCTGCGTCAGTGCTGTTTTTAAACTGGACTTTATGTGTTGAAAACACTGGCCATGTGTCTTTTAAAAAAGTTAAAGATTTCCTGGAGAATACAGGCATTGATCCCGCTACCTCTTGCATGCTAAGCAAGCGCTCTACCACTTGAGCTAATTCCCCTACTGATGGTTGCCCGCCCCCTGCTTGGTGCCTTTCGGTGAAGGAACATCATTTTCTCAGTGGTGGTGGTCTAAATGTACAGTAGATGAATATTCTTAAGCCAAGGGATAGAACGTGAAGAGAAAAATTGTGTCTGGACCAGATATTCATCAGAGAATGCAAGGACATCCAATCTGATTCATGAGAGTTTAGGTGTAAACAGACTAAAAGAACAGTGAGCGACGAGGATGGGATTCGAACCCACGCGTGCTGAGCACAATGGATTAGCAGTCCATCGCCTTAACCACTCGGCCACCTCGTCTGAAAATTGTAGCATAATCACACAAACTCAGCCCCATCTTTTTGAGTCATTAGGCAGGACTCAAGTCGTGGCCTCACCGGCACCGACTCTGAGCTGTTTTCCGACTGGACAGGATGTGCTGCCAGAACTGCTAGCTGCACTTCTTTGTTAGCATCTCTGCAGGACTCAGGATGGGCCCTACTAGTACAGACTCTGCGTCAGAGCTGTTTTTAAACTGGACTTTATGTGTTGAAAACACTGACCAAGTGTCTTTTAAAAAAGTTAAAAGGTGTCTTGGAGAATACGGGCATTGATCCCGCTACCTCTTACATGCTAAGCAAGCGCTCTACCACTTGAGCTAATTCCCCTCCTGATGGTTGCCCACCCCCCGGCCTTTGGTGCCTTTCAGTAAAGGAACATCATTGTCTCAGGGGTGGTGGTCTAAATGTACAGTAGATGAATGTTCTTAAGACATTAAGTCAGTTAATAAGTGGTCCTCAGGAGCCACTGGTCTATTAAAGGGAATCCTCAAAACTCTGCAGGGGAATTAGCTCAGATGGTAGAGCGCTCGCTTTGCATGCGAGAGGTAGCGGGATGGATGCCCGCATTCTCCAGAGAATATTTAACTGTTGTCTTAGTCCATAAAACAACTCTCAGTTTGCTTATTGTTCTCTATCACTTACTATAATTGAAATATAGGACTTTGCTGAAAAAATAACTAATTTCTTAGCATTCAGACTAACATCTGCAGTCAGTCAGTCAGTCTACTTCTTGGATCTTATCTGATCTTGTCTCAAACCAAACTAGATGAAAAATTCAGGAAGAGGCTATTCCTAAAACATTGAATCCAAAGCCACTAAATGTATTGTTTAAAGTAGAAGATGTTTCTAATCTGATCCAAGAGGCTGACTCAGTTGTAACTTACTGATGGGGTGTCAGGTACGTAAGGTCCAGTAGGTATTTGCTTCATAGAGACTCGTCAGGTAAGAGGTATACAGTTGACTGCGTATCACTAATGTGGGTGGGTAGTGGTCTATAGCAGTGGTTGTGCACACTGAGGTCTTGATTGTCTGATAGGTTTCGAGTGAGTCATTAGCATAATGTGAATCCCGGTCCGGATGAAGGTGACACCCAGTGGGTAGGGATGTTTAAACTAGATTGTTTCTTGGTATTCAAGTGGCGGCTTAGTCCTTCAACCCATAGATGGAGTAAAGGCGCTTCAGGCCACATTGAACCTGTTGTACTGCTGGGATTAGCGACAATAAAGCTTATTGTGCTGTGGTCTCTTGTTGTCAAAACTACTGCCCCGTGTGAGGCTCGAACTCACGACCTTCAGATTATGAGACTGACGCGCTGCCTACTGCGCCAACGAGGCTTGGCAAACAGCAAAGGTTCATAACCCCTGACGTAATTACTCCCTTCTGCCTCAATTAAAAACTAAGTCTGACTCACGACTCTTTGCAAACGGTGCAGGAGAATAAATATTGTCCATTGTCAGACCAGTATTAACAGAATACAGAAATGAAATGGCAACGATGAACAAGAAAGTGACAGTGAGTTTGTTGCAGTCCCACTACAGTAGGGTAGAAAGTGATGAGGTTAATGGTTTCCTGGTTTATTGACTCAATGCAACAGTTTTTGTGACTGTTTTAATTGTTCTTCAGTGTGATGACCTGTGGGAAGAAGTTGTTGACAGGGCAATATGTCCTAGTTTGGAGAGTCCTGTAGCGGTATAAGTCCTCAAACTTTTTTGTGAGTCTCTCTGCAGGACTCAGGATGGGCCCTACTAGTACAGAATCTGCGTCAGTGCTGTTTTTAAACTGGACTTTATGTGTTGAAAACACTGGCCATGTGTCTTTTAAAAAAGTTAAAGATTTCCTGGAGAATACAGGCATTGATCCCGCTACCTCTTGCATGCTAAGCAAGCGCTCTACCACTTGAGCTAATTCCCCTACTGATGGTTGCCCGCCCCCTGCTTGGTGCCTTTCGGTGAAGGAACATCATTTTCTCAGTGGTGGTGGTCTAAATGTACAGTAGATGAATATTCTTAAGCCAAGGGATAGAACGTGAAGAGAAAAGTTGTGTCTGGACCAGATATTCATCAGAGAATGCAAGGACATCCAATCTGATTCATGAGAGTTTAGGTGTAAACAGACTAAAAGAACAGTGAGCGACGAGGATGGGATTCGAACCCACGCGTGCTGAGCACAATGGATTAGCAGTCCATCGCCTTAACCACTCGGCCACCTCGTCTGAAAATTGTAGCATAATCACACAAACTCAGCCCCATCTTTTTGAGTCATTAGGCAGGACTCAAGTCGTGGCCTCACCGGCACCGACTCTGAGCTGTTTTCCGACTGGACAGGATGTGCTGCCAGAACTGCTAGCTGCACTTCTTTGTTAGCATCTCTGCAGGACTCAGGATGGGCCCTACTAGTACAGACTCTGCGTCAGAGCTGTTTTTAAACTGGACTTTATGTGTTGAAAACACTGACCAAGTGTCTTTTAAAAAAGTTAAAAGGTGTCTTGGAGAATACGGGCATTGATCCCGCTACCTCTTACATGCTAAGCAAGCGCTCTACCACTTGAGCTAATTCCCCTCCTGATGGTTGCCCACCCCCCGGCCTTTGGTGCCTTTCAGTAAAGGAACATCATTGTCTCAGGGGTGGTGGTCTAAATGTACAGTAGATGAATGTTCTTAAGACATTAAGTCAGTTAATAAGTGGTCCTCAGGAGCCACTGGTCTATTAAAGGGAATCCTCAAAACTCTGCAGGGGAATTAGCTCAGATGGTAGAGCGCTCGCTTTGCATGCGAGAGGTAGCGGGATGGATGCCCGCATTCTCCAGAGAATATTTAACTGTTGTCTTAGTCCATAAAACAACTCTCAGTTTGCTTATTGTTCTCTCTCACTTACTATAATTGAAATATAGGACTTTGCTGAAAAAATAACTAATTTCTTAGCATTCAGACTAACATCTGCAGTCAGTCAGTCAGTCTACTTCTTGGATCTTATCTGATCTTGTCTCAAACCAAACTAGATGAAAAATTCAGGAAGAGGCTATTCCTAAAACATTGAATCCAAAGCCACTAAATGTATTGTTTAAAGTAGAAGATGTTTCTAATCTGATCCAAGAGGCTGACTCAGTTGTAACTTACTGATGGGGTGTCAGGTACGTAACGTCCAGTAGGTATTTGATTCATAGAGACTCGTCAGGTAAGAGGTATACAGTTGACTGCGTATCACTAATGTGGGTGGGTAGTGGTCTATAGCAGTGGTTGTGCACACTGAGGTCTTGATTGTCTGATAGGTTTCGAGTGAGTCATTAGCATAATGTGAATCCCGGTCCGGATGAAGGTGACACCCAGTGGGTAGGGATGTTTAAACTAGATTGTTTCTTGGTATTCAAGTGGCGGCTTAGTCCTTCAACCCATAGATGGAGTAAAGGCGCTTCAGGCCACATTGAACCTGTTGTACTGCTGGGATTAGCGACAATAAAGCTTATTGTGCTGTGGTCTCTTGTTGTCAAAACTACTGCCCCGTGTGAGGCTCGAACTCACGACCTTCAGATTATGAGACTGACGCGCTGCCTACTGCGCCAACGAGGCTTGGCAAACAGCAAAGGTTCATAACCCCTGACATAATTACTCCCTTCTGCCTCAATTAAAAACTAAGGCTGACTCACGACTCTTTGCAAATGGTGCAGGAGAATAAATATTGTCCATTGTCAGACCAGTATTAACAGAATACAGAAATTAAATGGCAACGATGAACAAGAAAGTGACAGTGAGTTTGTTGCAGTCCCACTACAGTAGGGTAGAAAGTGATGAGGTTAATGGTTTCCTGGTTTATTGACTCAATGCAACAGTTTTTGTGACTGTTTTAATTGTTCTTCAGTGTGATGGCCTTTGGGAAGAAGTTGTTGACAGCGCAATATGTCCTAGTTTGGAGAGTCCTGTAGCGCTATAAGTCCTCAAACTTCTTTGTGAGTCTCCCTGCAGGACTCAGGATGGGCCCTACTAGTACAGACTCTGCGTCTGTGCTGTTTTTCAACTGGACTTTATGTGTTGAAAACACTGGCCATGTGTCTTTTAAAAAAGTTAAAGATTTCCTGGAGAATACGGGCATTGATCCCGCTACCTCTTGCATGCTAAGCAAGCGCTCTACCACTTGAGCTAATTCCCCTCCTGATGGTTGCCCGCCCCCTGCTTTGGTGCCTTTCGGTGAAGGAACATCATTTTCTCAGTGGTGGTGGTCTAAATGTACAGTAGATGAATATTCTTAAGCCAAGGGATAGAACTTGAAGAGAAACGTTGTGTCTGGACCAGATATTCATCAGAGAATGCAAGGACATCCAATCTGATTCACGAGAGCTTAGGTCTAAACAGACTAAAAGAACAGTGAGCGACGAGGATGGGATTCGAACCCACGCGTGCTGAGCACAATGGATTAGCAGTCCATCGCCTTAACCACTCGGCCACCTCGTCTGAAAATTGTAGGATAATCACACAAACTCAGCCCCATCTTTTTGAGTCATTAGGCAGGACTCAAGTCGTGGCCTCACCGGCACCGACTCTGAGGTGTTTTCCGACTGGACAGGATGTGCTGCCAAAACTGCTAGCTGCACTTCTTTGTGAGTCTCTCTGCAGGACTCAGGATGGGCCCTACTAGTACAGACTCTGCGTCAGAGCTGTTTTTAAACTGGACTTTATGTGTTGAAACAACTGACCAAGTGTCTTTTAAAAAAGTTAAAGATTTCCTGGAGAATACAGGAATTGATCCCGCTACCCCTTACATGCTAAGCAAGCGCTCTACCACTTGAGCTAATTCCCCTCCTGATGGTTGCCCACCCCCCGGCCTTTGGTGCCTTTCAGTAAAGGAACATCATTGTCTCAGGGGTGGTGGTCTAAATGTACAGTAGATGAATGTTCTTAAGACATTAAGTCAGTTCATAAGTGGTCCTCAGGAGCCACTGGTCTATTAAAGGGAATCCTCAAAACTCTGCAGGGGAATTAGCTCAGATGGTAGAGCGCTCGCTTTGCATGCGAGAGGTAGCGGGATCGATGCCCGCATTCTCCAGAGAATATTTAACTGTTGTCTTAGTCCATAAAACAACTCTCAATTTGCTTATTGTTCTCTATCACTTACTATAATTGAAATATAGGACTTTGCTGAAAAAATAACTAATTTCTTAGCATTCAGACTAACATCTGCAGTCAGTCAGTCAGTCAGTCTACTTCCTGGATCTTATCTGATCTTGTCTCAAACCAAACTAGATGAAAAATTCAGGAAGAGGCTATTCCTAAAACATTGAATCCAAAGCCACTAAATGTATTGTTTAAAGTAGAAGATGTTTCTAATCTGATCCAAGAGGCTGACTCAGTTGTAACTTACTGATGGGGTGTCAGGTACGTAAGGTCCAGTAGGTATTTGATTCATAGAGACTCGTCAGGTAAGAGGTATACAGTTGACTGCATATCACTAATGTGGGTGGGTTACTGGTCTATAGCAGTGGTTGTTCACACTGAGGTCTTGATTGTCTGATAGGTTTCGAGTGAGTCATTTGCATAATGTGAATCCAGGTCCGGATGAAGGTGGCACCCAGTGGGTAGGGATGTTTAAACTAGATCGTTTCTTGGTATTCAAGTGGCGGCTTAGTCCTTCAACCCATAGATGGAGTAAAGGCGCTTCAGTCCACATTGAACCTGTTGTACTGCTGGGATTAGCGACAATAAGTCCTTCAACCCATAGATGGAGTAAAGGCGCATTCAGGCCACATTGAACCTGTTGTACTGCTGGGATTAGCGACAATAAAGCTTATTGTGCTGTGGTCTCTTGTTGTCAAAACTACTGCCCCGTGTGAGGCTCGAACTCACGACCTTCAGATTATGAGACTGACGCGCTGCCTACTGCGCCAACGAGGCTTGGCAAACAGCAAAGGTTCATAACCCCTGACATAATTACTCCCTTCTGCCTCAATTAAAAACTAAGTCTGACTCACGACTCTTTGCAAATGGTGCAGGAGAATAAATATTGTCCATTGTCAGACCAGTATTAACAGAATACAGAAATTAAATGGCAACGATGAACAAGAAAGTTACAGTGAGTCTGTTGCAGTCCCACTACAGTAGGGTAGAAAGTGATGAGGTTAATGGTTTCCTGGTTTATTGACTCAATGCAACAGTTTTTGTGACTGTTTTAATTGTTCTTCAGTGTGATGGCCTGTGGGAAGAAGTTGTTGACAGCGCAATATGTCCTAGTTTGGAGAGTCCTGTAGCGCTATAAGTCCTCAAACTTCTTTGTGAGTCTCCCTGCAGGACTCAGGATGGGCCCTACTAGTACAGACTCTGCGTCTGTGCTGTTTTTAAACTGGACTTTATGTGTTGAAAACACTGGCCATGTGTCTTTTAAAAAAGTTAAAGATTTCCTGGAGAATACGGGCATTGATCCCACTACCTCTTGCATGCTAAGCAAGCGCTCTACCACTTGAGCTAATTCCCCTCCTGATGGTTGCCCGCCCCCTGCTTTGGTGCCTTTCGGTGAAGGAACATCATTTTCTCAGTGGTGGTGGTCTAAATCTACAGTGGATGAATGTTCTTAAGCCAAGGGATAGGACGTGAAGAGAAAAGTTGGACCAGATATTCATCAGAGAATGCAAGGACATCCAATCTGATTCACGAGAGCTGAGGTCTAAACAGACTAAAAGAACAGTGAGCGACGAGGATGGGATTCGAACCCACGCGTGCTGAGCACAATGGATTAGCAGTCCATCGCCTTAACCACTCGGCCACCTCGTCTGAAAATTGTAGGATAATCACACAAACTCAGCCCCATCTTTTTGAGTCATTAGGCAGGACTCAAGTCGTGGCCTCACCGGCACCGACTCTGAGCTGTTTTCCGACTGGACAGGATGTGCTGCCAGAACTGCTAGCTGCACTTCTTTGTGAGTATCTCTGCAGGACTCAGGATGGGCCCTACTAGTACAGACTCTGCGTCAGAGCTGTTTTTAAACTGGACTTTATGTGTTGAAAACACTGGCCAAGTGTCTTTTAAAAAAGTTAAAAGGTGTCTTGGAGAATACGGGCATTGATCCCGCTACCTCTTACATGCTAAGCAAGCGCTCTACCACTTGAGCTAATTCCCCTCCTGATGGTTTCCCGCCCCCTGCTTTGGTGCCTTTCGGTGAAGGAACATCAATTTCTCAGTGGTGGTGGTCTAAATGTACAGTAGATGAATGTTCTTAAGCCAAGGGATAGAAAGTGAAGAGAAACGTTGTGTATGGACCAGATATTCATCAGAGAATGCAAGGACATCCAATCTGATTCACGAGAGCTGAGGTCTAAACAGACTAAAACAACAATGAGCGACGAGGATGGGATTCGAACCCACGCGTGCTGAGCACAATGGATTAGCAGTCCATCGCCTTAACCACTCGGCCACCTCGTCTGCAAATTGCAGGATAATCACACAAACTCAGCCCCATCTTTTTGAGTATTTAGGCAGGACCCATGTAGTGGCCTCACCGCCACCGACTCTGAGCTGTTTTCCGACTGGACCGGATTTGCTGCCAGAACTGCTTGCTGCACAGGATCAGCCCTCAGGAGCCACTGGTCTAGAAAAGGGAATCCTCTCAAATCTGCAGGGGAATTAGCTCACATGGTAGAGCGCTTGCTTCGCATGCGAGAGGTAGCGGGATCGATGCCCGCATTCTCCATAGAATATTTAACCTTTTTCTTGGTCCATAAAACAACTCTCAGTTTGCTTTTTGTTCTCTATCACTTTCTATAATTGAAATATAGGACTTTGCAGAAAAAATAACTCATGTACTCAGCATTCAGACTAACAGCGTCAGTCCACTTCATGGATCATATTTGATGTTGTCTTAAACTGAATTAGTAGAAATTTCAGGAAGAGGCTATTCCTAAAACATTGAATCCAAAGCCACTAAATGTGTTGTTTAAAGTAGAAGATGTTTCTAATCTGATCCAAGAGGCTGACTCAGTTGTAACTTACTGATGGGGTGTCAGGTATGTAACCTCCAGTAGGTATTTGATTCATAGAGACTCGTCAGGTAAGAGTTATAGAGTTGACTGCGTATCACTAATGAGGGTGGGTAGGGGTCTATGGCTGTGGTTGTGCACAAGGTGGTCTTGATTGTCTGATGGGTTTCGAGTGAGCATTAGCATAATGTGAATCCCGGTCCAGATGAAGGTGACACCCTGTGAGTAGGGATGTTAAAACTGCATCCAATCTGATTCACGACAGCTCACGTCTAAACAGACTAAAAGATCAGTGAGCGACGAGGATGGGATTCGAACCCACGCGTGCTGAGCACAATGGATTAGCAGTCCATCGCCTTAACCACTCGGCAACCTCGTCTGAAAATGGTAGGCTAATCACACAAAGTCAGCCCAATCTTTTTGAGTCATTAGGCAGGACTCAAGTCATGGCCTCACCGGCACCGACTCTGAGCTGTTTTCCATCTTGACAGGATGTGCTGCCAGAACTGCTTGCTAAACTTCTTTCTAAGTATCTCTGAAGGTGTCAGGATGGGCCCTACCAATACAAACTCTGGGTAAGTGCTGTTTTTAAACTGGACTTTATGTGTTGTAAACACTATCCAAGTGTCTTTTAAAAAAGTTAAAGATTTCCTGGAGAATACGGGCATTGATCCCGCTACCTCTTACATGCTAAGCAAAGATTTCCTGGAGAATACGGGCATTGATCCCACTACCTCTTGCATGCTAAGCAAGCGCTCTACCACTTGAGCTAATTCCCCTCCTGATGGTTTCCCGCCCCCTGCTTTGGTGCCTTTCGGTGAAGGAACATCAATTTCTCAGTGGTGGTGGTCTAAATGTACAGTAGATGAATGTTCTTAAGCCAAGGGATAGAACGTGAAGAGAAACGTTGTGTATGGACCAGATATTCATCAGAGAATGCAAGGACATCCAATCTGATTCACGAGAGCTGAGGTCTAAACAGACTAAAACAACAATGAGCGACGAGGATGGGATTCGAACCCACGCGTGCTGAGCACAATGGATTAGCAGTCCATCGCCTTAACCACTCGGCCACCTCGTCTGCAAATTGTAGGATAATCACACAAACTCAGCCCCATCTTTTTGAGTATTTAGGCAGGACCCATGTAGTGGCCTCACCGCCACCGACTCTGAGCTGTTTTCCGACTGGACCGGATTTGCTGCCAGAACTGCTTGCTGCACAGGATCAGCCCTCAGGAGCCACTGGTCTAGAAAAGGGAATCCTCTCAAATCTGCAGGGGAATTAGCTCACATGGTAGAGCGCTTGCTTCGCATGCGAGAGGTAGCGGGATCGATGCCCGCATTCTCCATAGAATATTTAACCTTTTTCTTGGTCCATAAAACAACTCTCAGTTTGCTTTTTGTTCTCTATCACTTTCTATAATTGAAATATAGGACTTTGCAGAAAAAATAACTCATGTACTCAGCATTCAGACTAACAGCGTCAGTCCACTTCATGGATCATATTTGATGTTGTCTTAAACTGAATTAGTAGAAATTTCAGGAAGAGGCTATTCCTAAAACATTGAATCCAAAGCCACTAAATGTGTTGTTTAAAGTAGAAGATGTTTCTAATCTGATCCAAGAGGCTGACTCAGTTGTAACTTACTGATGGGGTGTCAGGTATGTAACCTCCAGTAGGTATTTGATTCATAGAGACTCGTCAGGTAAGAGTTATAGAGTTGACTGCGTATCACTAATGAGGGTGGGTAGGGGTCTATGGCTGTGGTTGTGCACAAGGTGGTCTTGATTGTCTGATGGGTTTCGAGTGAGCATTAGCATAATGTGAATCCCGGTCCAGATGAAGGTGACACCCTGTGAGTAGGGATGTTAAAACTGCATCCAATCTGATTCACGACAGCTCACGTCTAAACAGACTAAAAGATCAGTGAGCGACGAGGATGGGATTCGAACCCACGCGTGCTGAGCACAATGGATTAGCAGTCCATCGCCTTAACCACTCGGCAACCTCGTCTGAAAATGGTAGGCTAATCACACAAAGTCAGCCCAATCTTTTTGAGTCATTAGGCAGGACTCAAGTCATGGCCTCACCGGCACCGACTCTGAGCTGTTTTCCATCTTGACAGGATATGCTGCCAGAACTGCTTGCTAAACTTCTTTGTAAGTATCTCTGAAGGTGTCAGGATGGGCCCTACCAATACAAACTCTGGGTAAGTGCTGTTTTTAAACTGGACTTTATGTGTTGTAAACACTATCCAAGTGTCTTTTAAAAAAGTTAAAGATTTCCTGGAGAATACGGGCATTGATCCCGCTACCTCTTACATGCTAAGCAAGCACTCTACCACTTGAGCTAATTCCCCTCCTGATGGTTGCCCACCCCCTGGCCTTTGGTGCCTTTCAGTAAAGGAACATCATTGTCTCAGGGGTGTTGGTCTAAATGTACAGTAGATGAATGTTCTTAAGACATTAAGTCAGTTCATAAGTGGTCCTCAGGAGCCACTGGTCTATTAAAGGGAATCCTCAAAACTGTGCAGGGGAATTAGCTCAGATGGTAGAGCGCTCGCTTTGCATGCGAGAGGTAGCGGGATCGATGCCCGCATTCTCCAAAGAATATTTAACTGTTGTCTTAGTCCATAAAACAACTCTCAATTTGCTTATTGTTCTCTATAACTTACTATAATTGAAATATAGGACTTTGCTGAAAAAATAACTAATTTCTTAGCATTCAGACTAACATCTGCAGTCAGTCAGTCAGTCTACTTCCTGGATCTTATCTGATCTTGTCTCAAACCAAACTAGATGAAAAATTCAGGAAGAGGCTATTCCTAAAACATTGAATCCAAAGCCACTAAATGTATTGTTTAAAGTAGAAGATGTTTCTAATCTGATCCAAGAGGCTGACTCAGTTGTAACTTACTGATGGGGTGTCAGGTACGTAAGGTCCAGTAGGTATTTGATTCATAGAGACTCGTCAGGTATGAGTTATAGAGTTGACTGCGTATCACTGATGAGGGTGGGTAGTGGTCTATAGCAGTGGTTGTGCACACTGAGGTCTTGATTGTCTGATAGGTTTCGAGTGAGTCATTAGCATAATGTGAATCCAGGTCCGGATGAAGGTGAGATCCAGTGGGTAGGGATGTTTAAACTAGATCGTTTCTTGGTATTCAAGTGGCGGCTTAGTCCTTCAACCCATAGATGGAGTAAAGGCGCTTCAGGCCACATTGAACCTGTTGTACTGCTGGGATTAGCGACAATAAAGCTTATTGTGCTGTGGCCTCTTGTTGTCAAAACTACTGCCCCGTGTGAGGCTCGAACTCACGACCTTCAGATTATGAGACTGACGCGCTGCCTACTGCGCCAACGAGGCTTGGCAAACAGCAAAGGTTCATAACCCCTGACATAATTACTCCCTTCTGCCTCAATTAAAAACTAAGTCTGACTCACGACTCTTTGCAAATGGTGCAGGAGAATAAATATTGTCCATTGTCAGACCAGTATTAACAGAATACAGAAATTAAATGGCAACGATGAACAAGAAAGTGACAGTGAGTTTGTTGCAGTCCCACTACAGTAGGGTAGAAAGTGATGAGTTTAATAGTTTCCTGGTTTATTGACTCAATGCAACAGTTTTTGTGACTGTTGTAATTGTTCTTCAGTGTGATGGCCTGTGGGAAGAAGTTGTTGACAGGCTAATAAATCCTAGTTTGGAGAGTCCTGTAGCGCTATAAGTCCTCAAACTTCTTTGTGAGTCTCTCTGCAGGACTCAGGATGGGCCCTACTAGTACAGACTCTGCGTCAGTGCTGTTTTTAAACTGGACTTTATGTGTTGAAAATACTGGCCATGTGTCTTTTAAAAAAGTTAAAGATTTCCTGGAGAATACGGGCATTGATCCCGCTACCTCTTGCATGCTAAGCAAGCGCTCTACCACTTGAGCTAATTCCCCTCCTGATGGTTTCCCGCCCCCTGCTTTGGTGCCTTTCGGTGAAGGAACATCAATTTCTCAGTGGTGGTGGTCTAAATGTACAGTAGATGAATGTTCTTAAGCCAAGGGATAGAACGTGAAGAGAAACGTTGTGTATGGACCAGATATTCATCAGAGAATGCAAGGACATCCAATCTGATTCACGAGAGCTGAGGTCTAAACAGACTAAAACAACAATGAGCGACGAGGATGGGATTCGAACCCACGCGTGCTGAGCACAATGGATTAGCAGTCCATCGCCTTAACCACTCGGCCACCTCGTCTGCAAATTGTAGGATAATCACACAAACTCAGCCCCATCTTTTTGAGTATTTAGGCAGGACCCATGTAGTGGCCTCACCGCCACCGACTCTGAGCTGTTTTCCGACTGGACCGGATTTGCTGCCAGAACTGCTTGCTGCACAGGATCAGCCCTCAGGAGCCACTGGTCTAGAAAAGGGAATCCTCTCAAATCTGCAGGGGAATTAGCTCACATGGTAGAGCGCTTGCTTCGCATGCGAGAGGTAGCGGGATCGATGCCCGCATTCTCCATAGAATATTTAACCTTTTTCTTGGTCCATAAAACAACTCTCAGTTTGCTTTTTGTTCTCTATCACTTTCTATAATTGAAATATAGGACTTTGCAGAAAAAATAACTCATGTACTCAGCATTCAGACTAACAGCGTCAGTCCACTTCATGGATCATATTTGATGTTGTCTTAAACTGAATTAGTAGAAATTTCAGGAAGAGGCTATTCCTAAAACATTGAATCCAAAGCCACTAAATGTGTTGTTTAAAGTAGAAGATGTTTCTAATCTGATCCAAGAGGCTGACTCAGTTGTAACTTACTGATGGGGTGTCAGGTATGTAACCTCCAGTAGGTATTTGATTCATAGAGACTCGTCAGGTAAGAGTTATAGAGTTGACTGCGTATCACTAATGAGGGTGGGTAGGGGTCTATGGCTGTGGTTGTGCACAAGGTGGTCTTGATTGTCTGATGGGTTTCGAGTGAGCATTAGCATAATGTGAATCCCGGTCCAGATGAAGGTGACACCCTGTGAGTAGGGATGTTAAAACTGCATCCAATCTGATTCACGACAGCTCACGTCTAAACAGACTAAAAGATCAGTGAGCGACGAGGATGGGATTCGAACCCACGCGTGCTGAGCACAATGGATTAGCAGTCCATCGCCTTAACCACTCGGCAACCTCGTCTGAAAATGGTAGGCTAATCACACAAAGTCAGCCCAATCTTTTTGAGTCATTAGGCAGGACTCAAGTCATGGCCTCACCGGCACCGACTCTGAGCTGTTTTCCATCTTGACAGGATGTGCTGCCAGAACTGCTTGCTAAACTTCTTTGTAAGTATCTCTGAAGGTGTCAGGATGGGCCCTACCAATACAAACTCTGGGTAAGTGCTGTTTTTAAACTGGACTTTATGTGTTGTAAACACTATCCAAGTGTCTTTTAAAAAAGTTAAAGATTTCCTGGAGAATACGGGCATTGATCCCGCTACCTCTTGCATGCTAAGCAAGCGCTCTACCGCTTGAGCTAATTCCCCTCCTGATGGTTTCCCGCCCCCTGCTTTGGTGCCTTTCGGTGAAGGAACATCAATTTCTCAGTGGTGGTGGTCTAAATGTACAGTAGATGAATGTTCTTAAGCCAAGGGATAGAACGTGAAGAGAAACGTTGTGTATGGACCAGATATTCATCAGAGAATGCAAGGACATCCAATCTGATTCACGAGAGCTGAGGTCTAAACAGACTAAAACAACAATGAGCGACGAGGATGGGATTCGAACCCACGCGTGCTGAGCACAATGGATTAGCAGTCCATCGCCTTAACCACTCGGCCACCTCGTCTGCAAATTGTAGGATAATCACACAAACTCAGCCCCATCTTTTTGAGTATTTAGGCAGGACCCATGTAGTGGCCTCACCGCCACCGACTCTGAGCTGTTTTCCGACTGGACCGGATTTGCTGCCAGAACTGCTTGCTGCACAGGATCAGCCCTCAGGAGCCACTGGTCTAGAAAAGGGAATCCTCTCAAATCTGCAGGGGAATTAGCTCACATGGTAGAGCGCTTGCTTCGCATGCGAGAGGTAGCGGGATCGATGCCCGCATTCTCCATAGAATATTTAACCTTTTTCTTGGTCCATAAAACAACTCTCAGTTTGCTTTTTGTTCTCTATCACTTTCTATAATTGAAATATAGGACTTTGCAGAAAAAATAACTCATGTACTCAGCATTCAGACTAACAGCGTCAGTCCACTTCATGGATCATATTTGATGTTGTCTTAAACTGAATTAGTAGAAATTTCAGGAAGAGGCTATTCCTAAAACATTGAATCCAAAGCCACTAAATGTGTTGTTTAAAGTAGAAGATGTTTCTAATCTGATCCAAGAGGCTGACTCAGTTGTAACTTACTGATGGGGTGTCAGGTATGTAACCTCCAGTAGGTATTTGATTCATAGAGACTCGTCAGGTAAGAGTTATAGAGTTGACTGCGTATCACTAATGAGGGTGGGTAGGGGTCTATGGCTGTGGTTGTGCACAAGGTGGTCTTGATTGTCTGATGGGTTTCGAGTGAGGCTCGAACTCACGACCTTCAGATTATGAGACTGACATAACTACTCCCTTCTGCCTCAATTAAAAAGTAACACTGACTCACGACTCTTTGCAAATGGTGCAGGAGAATAAATATTGTCCATTGTCAGACCAGTATTAACAGAATACAGAAATGAAATGGCAACGATGAACAAGAAAGTGACAGTGAGTTTGTTGCAGTCCCACTACAGTAGGGTAGAGAGTGATGAGGTTAATGGTTTCCTGGTTTATTGACTCATATGCAACAGTTTTTGGGACGGTTTTAATTGTTCTTCAGTGTGATGGCCTGTGGGAAGAAGTTGTTGACAGGGCAATATGTCCTAGTTTGGAGAGTCCTGTAGCGCTATAAGTCCTCAAACTTCTTTCTGAGTCTCTCTGCAGGAGTCAGGATGGGCCCTACTAGTACAGACTCTGCGTCTGTGCTGTTTTTAAACTGGACTTTATGTGTTGAAAACACTGGCCATGTGTCTTTTAAAAAAGTTAAAGATTTCCTGGAGAATACGGGCATTGATCCCACTACCTCTTGCATGCTAAGCAAGCGCTCTACCACTTGAGCAAATTCCCCTCCTGATGGTTGCTCGCCCCCTGCTTTGGTGCCCCTGCTTTTGGTAGAGCGCTCGCTTTGCATGCGAGAGGTAGCGGGATCGATGCCCGCATTCTCCAGAGAACGTTTAACCCTTTTATCCTGGATACAACTTTCTGTTTGCTGATGGTTCTCTGCAGCTGACTCAGGAAGCTGAGTCAGCACTTAAACCAACGTTCGGTCTCATTTTATCTCTCAGCTCAGCTCTGGTCTCATGGAGGGCCAGCATGTTCTCTATGTAAAGTAGACGAACGTTGTTCAGATAACGGATGGAGTGCGAAGAGCGACAATGTCTATGGTCCAGGGAGTCATGAGGGAATGAAAGAACAACAATTCTGGGTCTAACAATCCTCTCACAACGACAAACATGTCTGACTTTTCTGCTTCAGCCTCAGCAGGAGGGAGGAGACAGCGAGGTCACTTCTTACATTGTTGTTTGAAGGATCTGGCACAGTTCAGAGTGCATGCAAGTATAAATAAGAGAAACCAGGAGAGGGTCATATACCTTGATGTTCCAGCTGACTCAATCCCCCACCATCTATTCTCACTTAAAACAGATGTTTTAAAGATAAATACCCTATTGATAAAAAAAAAAAAGTTCTAGGTGAACTCCACATTGACTTGACCCACTTTTAAAAATATAATTTTGACAAAAATCCGCCGTGGCATCCTTGGAGTTCTGGCCGACTCAGCGTCGGAAAGGAAACGATGCAGAAATGACGGAGGATCGCCAGAGAGCAGGAATACGTCATCGCAGTGTGTTACTTAAACAGAGGCTGGAGCCAACGGCTGCTTTCGCTGATGTCCCCTCCTGCCTTCGCTGACTCAGAGTCTGGGCTTCAGCTAATGAAGTGAAAAATAATGCAATCTTTGCACCAAATGGACCTTTCTTCCTCTTCTAGAAGCATTCCCTGAAGAAGCGTGATGCTCTGGCTGAGTCAGTGTCTCGACAAATAGGGTAATCATGGTGCACAATTCCATGATAGGAATGGGGTTATATAACGGCTTTCAATGCATGAGCACTGATTAGCCATAACTTTAAAACCACATGCATGATGAATGTTGATTTCAACTGTAACAATTTTGCCACATTTAGCTCCAAACAGTGTTTCAAAAGGGGTGTCAAACTTTTTAATAATACATTTTTGTTACATTAAAAAGCAAAATTCATGAATTCGAACATATTTACTTAGTTTGGAAAAAATTGTGAAATAACATGATTTACTATTAAATCTAAATGTTTAATCTAAGTATTTAATCTACATCAAAATGCAATCGTCCAATGTAAATATAGAATCTAAATGTAAATGAATATAATAAATCATCCAAATATTGAATACATAAGGTGAGGAAGCTGAGCAAAAAAACCCAAAACAAATATATATATATATATATATATATATATATATATATATATATATAGAAAAAATATATATAATGTACTAAATATAGAATATAGATTAAAAAGTATATGTCACACCTAAACATTTATTATATGAAATGTATATTTTAAATCTGAATATTGGATTTACAACTAAATGTCTATGTTAAACTTAACTATTAAATATAAGTCGAAATGTACATCTTAAATCGAAATATTAATTCCGAGTCTAAATTTACAAGTTAAAAATAAATATTAAATATAAATATTAAGATAAATCTTGATGTTTATTTTAATTCTAAATATCGGATTCACAACTAGATGTGTACGTTAAAACTAATTATTAAAAATAAGTTTAAATGTGAATGTTAAATGTAAATCAGAAATATAAATATTAGTGTAAATGTTAAATCTAAATCTTTATGTGTATTTTAAATCTAAAGGATGAACCTCAATGTGTAAGACACAACTAAACATTTAGCTAATATGCAAATTTACTCCGGCGGTCACTGGAGGTAACAACCCTTTGGTTTTGCGTCAGGGCTTGCTAGGGGGAAGTTCCGGCGGTCCGGGGAATGCGGTCCTGAAACTATAGTCCCCAAGGCTACAGCTTTACCCTTCTTGCATCGGGCGAGTTAATCCGCCTCCGCATCACCTCGTCCTCCTCGAGAGAGTCACAGTAGTGATTTCCCTCCAACACTGTTCTCCTTCAGTCACCTTTCAGCACCATCATGTCCAGCCATCAGAGTTTTGCTGGAAATATCAGAAGGTTGGTTTTTAGCAGCCATTCAGAGTTTCGGCAGAGCTTCATTTCATTATTCGGCGGCAGCAGCCCACCACATCCGCTAAAAACGGTTTAAAGCGATAATCCCAGCTAGAATCTGATCGCTGTCGATGTTGATCTTGACAATATGAGTGTCCAACTCAGATCCTTAAACTTGTTCGTTGTTCCTGCTTCCAACACATCAACTTCAGGAGAAACAGTTCCCTAATACATCCCATCCACTGACAGGTAACCATAGTAGCCAGACAATCCATGTTATTCTGACTTCACCTGTCAGCGGTCATAATGATATGGCTGATCTGTATATGTAAGTCACAGTCTGTTTTAACACCAAAAAGGTTGCGACAGCACCTGACGTATGACTTTCTCTTCTCCATATAAGTGCAGGTCACATGACTGCCTGACACCTACGACATGAGCGTCGTCTTCGCGTCTGTCTCCATTCTGAATAATGTTTGTTTTTCTATTTCTTTTTTCTTTTTCGCAGCAAGCGTTTTTGCTCGACCTGATTATTCCAGGTGGATTTAGAGGTAGCGATTGCAGCGAACGTTACAGAGCACCACAAACGGGACGCAGTGATTTTGAAAGTCCATGTTGGACTCAAGAGAAATATCGAGAACTATATATAAAAGCTCACCGCTTTCTACAAAGCACAGTTCTTTGAAATGACACGCTATTGAATGTCGGCCTCACCAAAGAGACTCTGTGTCAACAACTAAACACTAAACACTTAGTCAAAATCACTTAACTCCACAGGCTCCACTGAGCCCACATGTGTAACCGCGTTAGCGATCGGTGTGTGCGGGGGTCACCCACCGCGTTAATGATCGTAGCCGCATGACATGTTGCTCTGAAGTGAATCAATGTAGCTTCAGTCAATATCAGACCCCTCCCCCGCTGACTCAGCAGAACATGCGGCGTGAAATAAAAGGAACCGATCTTAATGCCTTCAAATGTCACCAACCTCCATATATATTATATCTTTGTGAATGTTTCTTTATTATATGATTTTTTTTTTTTACAGCACTTTGCAGCACAGAATGAACTTCCATTTTTCTAAACACTTCCTTCCACTCAAGGTCCAACAAGTTACAGTCATCATTTTCTGGTTATATGAAAAGGAACAAATATTAACAATGGTATTTGTTAGGCAGGGATTTTTTTAGATGAAACAATCACAGTGGAGTGAAACTGAGCTCTGGCAGAGATTTATCAGCCGTTTATGTTTTAAAGTCACACTAAAGGGGATTAGAGCTACATTAAATGTCTTTTTTACAATTCTGTTTTAAGAGTCAGATTTTCTCAGATAAAAGTCAAAAATCTCACTTTGTTCTCGGACGTTAATCCCAGGAAAGACCGAAAAAAACAAACTCAGAATTTGGATATTAATTTCAGAATTCTGACGATAACTTCACGACTCGGATTTGATGGATTTTGTCTAATTTCTCAAAAGTAAAAAAAAAAATATATATATATATGTAAGGCCAGAACAAAAGTCTGTCAAAAATATTTTGACTTTTGAGTTTGAAGTCAGAATGGTCTTCAAAGTCTGAAAAAAAAAATCATGTCAACCAATAAATGCATTTCCTAAATCTGACTTCAAATCTCAGAATTCTTCCTTAAAAAAAAAATCAATGTGATCACAAACATTCAAAGTTGGGAAAAAAACTAGGAAAGTGGGAAACAAGTCTGAATTCTGACTTAAAGATCAGAATCTGTCAGACTTAACTTTCATAACTCAGACTCATATTAAAATACGATATTATTAAAACCACGAAAACCAATATCCTTAATCTTAAATCTTAGAACTCTAACTTTAATTGCAGAATTATGGTTTTCATTTGATAACTCAGATTTGAAAAAAAAAAAAAAAAAAAAATTAATTTAAATTGGGGAAAAAAATGTCGGAATTCTGACTTCATAGTCAGAATTTTTTAGAAGTCCGAAAAAAATTCCATTTGCCTGGAGAAACATCAGAAATACGAATTATATCTCAGAACTCTTACATTAAATTGAGAATTCTCACATGAAGAATATTCAATGTCGGCAAAAACGTAAAAAAAAATTCTGCAAATCTCCTTAATCTGGTTCTGAACGGGAAACGTTATGTTCATATTCACAAGCGTGTTTAGATGCATCAACATTAGACTGATGGTCTATGGGTGTATTGACATATTTTTAATGACAATACGTTTATTCTACAGGCTGGAAAGACTTTTCTTTCCTTTGTTTCTACTTTAGATAGAAAAGCCTCAGTGGGATTGAACTCCTCTCATACAAGAACTTCATGGCCCACATGAAGAGAGTTCCAACTGTGGCTTTCAACATGAATCATACGTCTCAGGTCATCAACTTCACCCACGGGGATGGATGAGTCATCAAAGTCTCCTCATCGTTGTTGGTATTCCAGTATTTGGAATTAAGTTTGTCATTCTGCTGACATTATGTTCTATATGGACTATTTTATTTGTTTATCCTTGAATTATTAATTACAGAATGCTGATTTTTAGATCTTCAAGTAAACACAGATCTCCCTCTCTCTCGGAGTGTGTGTGTGTGTGTGTGTGTGTGTGTGTGTGTGTGTGGTTTTGATTATCTCACCTTCCAGACTCGCCTCATTACCAAGGTAACCAAGGCCAGCAGGAGCGCAGTCTTGTTTGTTTCTTCTGACTAACTTCAAAAATCCATAGTCCTGAGTTTGGACACACACACACACACACACACTCACACTTACACACACAAAATCATGCCCACATAGGAGAGAACAGAACCAGAACACAAAATGGTGAGGATGCAGTTAAGCGCACACAAGGAAAAAGCCGTGGCGCAGTGACACAGATGGATTTCAAGTTAAAAACTCTCATGGGAATAGATGGCAGCGTTTCTGCCACATTAGATCAGAACCAATACCAGCAGCTGGCCCAATATTCCACGAGTTATTCAGCCATCCTTATTGTTGAAACCCTCTTATGACCGGCGCCTGTGAGTTAGTTGTAATGAAATGTAACCTTGATTTATCACAAAGAGTTCTACACAGTACAACATAGTGACACTAGGACTACGCTGTCATCCTGTCAGCAAAGGTATAATCCTGAGAAGCCCCCGACGCCCCTGCGTTGTACAATCCCATTGATTGATTGAATTGTCTCGATGAAGTTCAGCAGTCTGCTCAGGAATAAAACAACAATTCAACAATAACAATAATTACAAGTTAGATCTCCTCGAGTCGATTCACGTTCACTCAATTTGGACTAAATTTGAACGGTTGAGAAAATGATGTCCAAGACTTTTGGATATAAAGCTCCCCCCTTAATGTTTGGAAAAATACAACCAAACTTTCTCACACTTTTCTCACACTTAGGCCTATGTGGGGACCAAATTTGAGGAAGATCAATGACATGGTTCTCGAGTTATCACGTTAACACGAAGGCGGCGGCGATGACGCTTCCTTGATATCCTTTACTTCTCAAGGGTATAATTATACAGTCATGTCAGACATGTTTTTTTTAAGCAAAGCAGTTGGAAACATGCTTAGTAAGAACAAAGAATTGGTTTGTGTCATGCGATAAGAAGGAAATTGTATCATAGTTGCAACCGAGCTGAGTGACAGATGGAAGTCTGTATCGCTGCTATCTTTAGTGCAGCGTAGTCTCAAGTATTTCTGTTGATTTTTGTCTTATCTTATTCCTGCTCAGAGTGACGGAATTGTGACGATCGTCTCCACTTCGTCAAAAAAGATCTGAAAAGATATTTCAAGGTTGAATGAAGTCAACACGAGCATTCTGATGCGTTTAATTCATCACACCTGAGCCCCCACTCATGAGTAAGTATCTAAAAGAGTCGAAATATCACAAATTTAAATATACGTACTTGAATATGCGCACGAGATATAAATAAATGTAAATTGAAAGACTCAACATACTTTGTGAATTGTTTACCAGAAAGAACTATGAAAACTATGAGCTGGTAGACAGCTATCAGCCCACTTGCAGTAACTTTGTTACCCACCCGGGGTGGGGGGGGGGGCTCCCTTTGAGAATCACAGCCGTGAAGAATCAGCGTGTGATTATAATAAAGGACGGGGGAATGAATCGGTCTTGCATTGTAATGCGATTATGCGATGCAATATATGTCAAAGTGTGTGCATCGAGTTTCGTGCTGCAGGAGGGAAATGAGGACACCAGAAAGTTATCAGAGCTCTGAGGTGACGGACCCACACTCACGTGCACAAAGAAGCAAACACATACACATAACGGGTGACCCTCATTAAAGGCATTCACACCTGCAGCGGGGCAGTGAGGGGGTCAGCGTGTCAGGCTATCGAGAGCGGTGCATCTGTCTAACACCTGGAAACCTGTCGCTTCAATGCCAAAGTGCGACACTGGCACAGCGTTCAGAATTCGCACACTTATAATCCTCTTTAAGAAGACATTGCTTTTTTCGCAAACTCAAACAAGCCGCAAAACCGAATAACGAGGTGGGATCAGTGGCAGATTTGAAGGGTTCCACTAATCGTCTGAGTGGCAGCGAAATGCCATGAACAAAAACACATCCTGACAAATGAAGCATTCAAGGACAGAGTTTTTTAATCATTCGTCAGTGTGACCCAAAAGCTGCGCAAAGTTTTCAGTCCAATCAACCAGCGTGAATGATCAGAAGAGAAGTGAGCCCAGACACAAATCCAGCAATATGTCCTCCTCTTTAGATCAGTTACAGTTTGGATTATTATATTATCTAGCTCCGCCTTTTCTTAATCCAGTCTCTAATATTTCATTACCTCACCTTGAAAAAAATCTTTGACTTACCTGGACCTACATATTTCCCTGATTTCTCTTCAAATAGTAGTCGAATGTGAACAGCTGCCTATGAAGAATGATTAATTAATGAAGAATAGAGAAGGGATTCGTCTGATGGACACTTTTTTTTTTGAAGGAGACTCGGGATAATTTTATAATAAGTCATTTTCCAAAGTGATTCTACTAAATTCATTTTCTCACATTGTTCCCTTCTTTTCTGCTATCTTATTATTATCATAGATCAATAGTTCAAGATCATAAAAAACACACACAACCCAAACACCTCTGTAGCAGTAAAATCCCTTCAGCCTGTACCAGATACCTGTTCACCGGATGTCCTTGGAATGTCCCATCAATCCTGATCACCGGAATCCCCCATCATCCTGCTGAGCCTCACTGATGGGGTCTGACTATTAGGGGGCGTTTCACACACTCCTCCTCTTCCTCTGGCCACATTAATGCCCCACTTACGCTTTGCGCTTTATAATGAGCAGGATCCAATTCACTGCGGTTGGAACTATTATATTATTATTATTATTATTATTATTGTTCTTATTTTCTATTTACATTGCCAATATTATGGAATCGTCATTGCGTCTGCCAGGGATCCTTCCTCTGAACTCAAAAACTATTTCATGGATCATTTTCAAATTTTATACCCACATAGACCTTAGTACGAGGAAGAAGTGGACTGATTTTGGTAAAATTCAGTTGTAAATTTCCAACACTAGGGGGAGCTTTATCTCCAAAAGTTCTAAGGCTATCATATGTATATGTAGTCCAAATTTGGTGCATATGATTCAACTTGTTGAGATCTATCTTGTTTTTTTTTGTTTTTTATATCATATTTGAGTCCAATAGTTCATATTTTACTCACTAGGGGGAGCATTTCTTATGGAATAACATTTTTTACCGGACATAATTTCCTCAACGTTGGTCCAATTTAGTCCTAATTTGGTGAATATGAATGGACTGGAGGATATTAACCTTATTATCTCCCTGACTCTCCTGTCAGAGGTATTGCCTCTCTTTGGGACAGAACTTTATTTATTTTGAAGCAGGAACTCCCATCTTCTCCGATGAATGGAAAAAGAAAGAAAGAGATGAATATAGTTTTAAAAGAAAAAGAATCAGTTGTAGAATCTGCCAAATCTCAGGTATCTGGTGTTTTTTCCTTCCAGGGAAAACTCCACTCTGCCAGAGTCCTAATCTGCCAAGTTGCAATTCTATCCTGGGAAACAGAAATAAATGCACACGAGGGGAAGTGAAGGGTCGGGATGGCAGCCTAACTAATCTCCAATGCTTCCTCAGGAGACATCAGCCAAGTTGCCAGGTTTGCCAGTGAAAAGCCCAGCAAATATTTTTTTTTTTGGGCAATTGCCTCAAACCTGCATTGCAGTCAGGAGCCGAATGCTGGCGGAAAGTGCAAATCCCTCCCATAGTTTTTCCTTCCTACCTTTTCATGAACAACCTTGGCGGAGGTAAAAACACCCGTGTGTAGTTTTACCTCTTTTTCATCTTCTTATTCCTTCACGGAACACCAAACATGCTCCTAATCTTTCCTCGTGTACCTGAAGTTAAAGGCTTTACGAGTGACTTCCCCCTTGCGATGAATAGCATCACCTAGAGAGGTGTTTTTCCAGCGAGCCGGATGGTGTTAATTAAAGTGGCGAGAAGCTCTTGACACTGTGACCCGACGGGTTCTGGAACGAACCAGGGATATGACCCGTGATTAAGATGTCATTAGGATGGACCTCGGCGGTAGACATGGGGGTCGCCGCGCTCAGGAGCCTTAATACCTTTAATATGAGAGGATAAAAGGGTCGAGGGCTGGTGGAAATGAGATACGTGACGTCCTATGTGGTGAATACGCTGTAAAATCTGAGGCAAATCCTAATATAATCCTCTAGTTTGTGGTCCTCCATTCCATTCCAATCTTCAAGACACGTTGGTCACAGAGGATTTTATTTGAATTGCCGAATGAATTTGCGGATTTTCTTCCATAGTGTTCGGATTCATAACGGAAAATGATCCTTGAGTCGCTTGATAGCTCGTTAGTAATTTACTGCACTTTCTGTCAGAGAGGGAAATAATAAAAGCATTTATTATATCCTCGAAAAGTTGGAGTCATGGTAGAATCGTCATCAAGGCCACATCCGCGTAAAACATAATGTTTCGCTATATGCTGATGAAATTTTATTATATCCCTGAAAAAAATTGCTTCCGCTGCAGATCATTCGTGTTAACGCGATAACTGAAAGAAATATTTCATGGAAAGTTTTCTGATTTAATACTTCCATAGACCTCATTGCAACGATGAACTGGATTTTGTTTGCGAAAGGTCAGTTTTATATTTTTTTCGACTCTAGGAGGAGCTTTATTTCCAAAAGTTTTTGGCTCATAATTTCTCAACTCAATGATATCCAGCTTTGATATATTATATTCTACTCTAATATTTATATATTATTCATTGGCGGGGGGTGGGGGGGGGGGGGGGGGGGTGTCATCACTTTCAACATAAGGGATTACATCAGAATAGCTTCCACAATGCAGGAGAAATCCTTTTCGGCATCAGCTCCTCTGCGTGTCATTCTGTTTCTGCGTTCAGGCGCAGCCCTGACGATCCGGACGTCTCCTCGTCACGCGAAACATCCACGTTTTATATTTCTTAAAGGGGCTTTTCGGGGATATAACCTTGCTGTGTGGGACGACAGCAAAGGCCTAGTTTAGTAACAACAGTTATATGAGACATTTGCAATATCTATTTGTGATGTTGCATAACGTCCTGTGTTATAGTTCTACATCCTTAACGGTTTCACTAGTGACTATTCAGTTGGTCTTAGGTAAGGTGCCAAACCTCGTTTTAACTACTTTATAACACGAGATAAAAGTTACGGTCTCTTCGAACATGGGCTGGTTATGTAGTCTGACATAAGTCTGTCGCTAAAGAGTCACTGTGAAGTTAGTTGAGGGCAGCTTAATTATGTGAGTTTAGTTCTGAAGGCACGGATGCAAAAAAAACCAGAAGAAGAATCTTTATGCAACTCTATTGTACACCAAAAAAAAAAAATGGAGCAGATCTAAGTGCCCAAAGTTCAGGTGTGGAAAAAAAAACACCGGTTTGGACTCTTAGAAGAAAAATCTACCTTCATTCACAGAAGTGCATACGTCTGAATTTCTGTCTGACACACATCGGGGAGATGCCTCGTATCGACGTGTGTCAGCGGGTTCTCTGAACCACCGCAGACTGACAGGCAGACAGGACGGATCCAGCTGCTTCGCTTCCATCAGAGAGTGAGACGCTGCAGTGATTCCAGCTGGAGTTCAATTGATTGAAGCATTCAAACTAGAAAAACAGAGGAGAGACAATTTGATCATTTTCATGCACAGAGATAGGCGTAAACACACACACACACACACAAACACACACACACACACACACACACACACACACACACACACACACACACACACACACACACACACACACACAGACACACACTGACACAGAGTACACTCAGTCTGTTGGGGTTTGACACAGCGGGCGAGGAAGCATCTACAATATCCGCACTGCAGGAAATCCCTTTTAATCAAAATATATGTTGAAATCTTGTAGAACACCCCCCCTCCCCCCATGAGAATTAAGCTGGTGGCTGTGTGTTAGAGATGTGTGTCCTTCAGATGGAGATGGATAATTGTTTGTTTCTTATAAAAGCTCCCCCTTGTGGAAACAATATGAACTACTAGGATGAAAAAGGATCTCCTTGAGTCAATTCAATATGCACCAAATTTTGGCTTAAACGGACCAACGGTTGAAAATGTATGACCTTATTACTCTGATTTTGGAGATAAAGCTCCCCCTAGTGGCAAAAAATATGCTACTGACATTGCCCAAAATCAATGCAGTACTTTCTCACATTAATACCTATCTGGGTGTAAAATCTGAAAATGACTCATGGAACTCCTTTTGAATTATCATGTTAGCACAAAGGATAAAACAAGCGGTGATAATTCCATATTATCCCGCCTTTTCGGGCGTATGATGATGTCATTGGGCTTTACAGCGGCCCTCATTCCAATTCTTTTTCTGGAGTTCTCTGGCTAGAATAATCAGATTTCTCATAATCGGGATGAGGTCACATCCTGATAAGAGTTCCGATTCTATCAGCCATAACATTAACATTAAAAACACACTTTCTGTCAGAACCAGCATGAACCTTTTCAGCAATATGCGCCACAGTAGCTCTTCCGTGAGATCGGACAACACCGGCGAGGCTTTAATCACCACATTTGTCAATGACCCTTGGGTGGCCCTGACTAGTTGTCCTTCCGTAGATCAATTTGGGAGATACTCACCACTGCAGACCAGGAGAACCCAAATATGCCGGTAGTTTGGAGTTGCTAGACGTGTATCCATCCCATTTTGTCTCCTGTAAAAATCGCTCAGATCTTTACAACAGACTATTATTCCTGCCTTCAACATATCAACTTCAGAAGAAAATGTTCACTGGGTGCAACTGAAAGTTACCATTATAGCAAGATTATGCTATTCTGTTTTCAACCTGTCACTGGTCATAATCTTATGACTGAAGGGAGTCATTTTTTACCAGCTTCACCGCTGAACCAGGTCTTTGAGTCCCCCACACCCTTCAAACCCCACTTAAACTTGTCAGGTGTGAAATTGACGAGGTCAGGGATAACATGAGCTGGGTTTTCGTGGTCGTTTTTTCTTCTTACAGATTGAAATCATTCTGAAAGAATATTCTTGTCTATCTGTTCACATGAGCAGTCATCTAATCAGAACCGGTGATTACGTGCGCCGCCGCATCAGTCGGAAGAGCTGTCGAAATCTGTTCGACGAGCAAAAGCTACCAAAAGATGAGAGTTTCATCAGAAGGCGGTCCTCTGTTGTGTGATCAGGGAGATTCCCCCTGTTATTGTGACGCTTTTAAGAAAGGGACAGCTTGATTATAACTCAGGTTTTCTCCTATGGCCTACTGGAGACACGAGGGAGAAACAGGGGGGGGAGAAAGGGAAAGGTGACATCAATGCCTTGTCGGTACTTCAGAGGGGTTTTACTCTTACTGATGCCACATCAGTTCGACGTTATTATCATAGCCCACCATATGAGGGCTCCACAGACAACTGAAACATTTAAAAAAAAGGACTTAAAACTTTCCTTTTTAGCAGAACCTATAACTTTAATTAACATTGCTTCTTTTTGGTCAGGTTTGTATATAGTTTTATATATTTATTTTATATATTTATTACTTAATGTGCATCTGCTGAGTAATTACAGTTAACCTTTGAAAGCTCTGGTTTCTTTCCTGTGATTGCTGCAGGAGCTTCTGTTAGCGCCGGCTGTCACTGAGATTCAGTGTGTTTATTGTGTGTGTGTGTGTGTGTGTGTGTGTGTGTGTGTGTGTGTGTGTGTGTGTGTGTGCATTCCTAATTGATTCATGTTTGTAGTTTTTGTGTAGGTGTGTATTCGGGCTCATATTGGGAAGAGTGAACGCGTTCGTGTCAGGCGGGTCAAAACAGAATTTAATTTCTATGTTATTAGAAGAACACATGTTTGTGTTTGTAGCAGCAGGATGTGTGTGTGTGTGTGTGTGTGTGTGTGTGTGTGTGTGTGTGTGTGTTGTTCTAACCTCCAAACACTCAGATGAAATACTATCCTTTCTGTCTGAGCAGAACGTGGGCATATGAGAGCGGCGACTAGTCATAAATCAAGAGGAGAGCCAATGAGAGGAGGGACGGAGGGAGCGGTTTGAATGGAGAGATGAAGAAAGAGAGGTGGGAGGAGCAGAGAGAAAGGCCAAGGACAGGACGGAAAGTAAGAATAGCGATGTTTGTCTGTGTGACAATGAGATGAGCTTTTTTCTTCCTGTCGCAATCCGCAAAGGATAAAAAAAAAAAATGCATTTAAAGAAATAATTTAAACGTGTCAGTCTCTCTCTCCGTCTCTTAGAAATATAAAACGTGGATGTTTGGCGTGACGAGGAGACGTCCGGATCGTCGGGGCTGCGCCTGAACGCAGAAACAGAATGACACGCAGAGGAGCTGATGCCGAAATGGATTTCTCCTGCCATTATTTTCGCTAGGAGTCACTTCTTAAAAAGTTTCCATTTTCCATCACAGACTAAAAGAATCAAATCTTCCATTTCCCATCTTCACGCCCCTGTGACCACGCCTAGCAGAGCGTCTTCATCATTAAACAGTTTAAAGATTCCCAGACAGAAAAGTGCCTTTAACTCATGAAGTCATGGTTTTCAACATTTTATGTCACTAAAGTTTCAATCCATTTAACAATTCTAATGCTTTATGATAACAGTATCATATTATCGTATGTATTCCATCTTACCCTGTAGTAACCTCAATTTTTTTTTAATTAGGCCTAGACTGTCGTCCATGACATTAAGGGTATATTCCTGAAAAGCCCCCAATCGCCTGCATTTTACAAGCAATCTCCCTGATTGACTTTTATATGCTAACAGCAAATAAAAGTCTATTTTTTTACGAAAAAGAAAGTCACCCCCTAGTGTCAGAAATATGCATCCAAACTTTCTCTAAAAGATAGATCTCCGGTCGATTCATTGCTCTCTCTCTCTTTTATCTGTAGCAGTGTGATGGACCCGCTGGGGAGAATGGCCAAGGTAGTTGCGATAGAAAAAATACCTGTGACCCGCATACCTTGTGATGTGGCGACTCTGGATCTCGCTTCATTCAAATCTGCCACTAAACAACAAGTACCGAGCGATGACCACTCAGCAGTACCTGAGTAACCCCCCCCTCGGGGGAAATCTGTCTATTAATGCATTAGTTGTCGGAAAGTCAGGGAGTTAAGAAATTGCCATGAAAGCTACACCGCCAATGTGTCCGTGTTGAAAAATGTGTACTAACACACACACACACACACACACACACACCCACACACACATAAAGCACACTTTGGTAGACGCAGAGTCACAAACACATGCATAATGGATGGAGGGCATTAACGGTGTGTCCTTTCTCTGCCAGCTGTGTATTCATGAGATGAGATTGCAGAGCAAGGACAGAATTTCAATACCTTTATCCACCCAGACAGAGAACAAGTCATTTTGCCTAAAATCCTCAAAGGTGGTGCTTAGCAAGGACGGCGACCTCGAAATCATTCAAGACTTCGACGTGATTTAGTTTGCAGAAGCGAAGCTGTAGTTATGGAAACAGACGGTATATCTCTTAAAAGACGTCAATGCACAAGAAATCCCCCCGATTGAACTCCTCAAATTAAATGCAAAGTTATGTCTTTCGTAACGTGTTTTTCTCTAAGGAAAAGCTCCCCCTAGTGAGTACAATATGAACTATTAGAGTAAATTATGATATTTATACATGATAAATATCCTCTAGTTGATTCATATGCCCCAAATCTTTATTTAAATTCGAGTAAAAGTTAGTAATGTCTGGGAAAGCATGGTTTTCAGAAAAAAGCTCCCCCTTGTGAGTAAAATATGAACTATTAGAGTAAATTATGATATTTATACATGATAAATATCCTCTAGTTGATTCATATGCCCCAAATCTTTATTTAAATTCGAGTAAAAGTTAGTAATGTCTGGGAAAGCATGGTTTTCAGAAAAAAGCTCCCCCTTGTGAGTAAAATATGAATATAAATTATGAGATTTTAAAAGATAGATCTCCTTGTGTCGGTTCATGAACACCAAATTTTGAGTGAATTGGACCAATTCATTCAATAAAACCTTTTGCAGTTAATGCTCCCCCTACTGTCAGAAATATGTAACCAAACTTTCTCAAAAACAAACCAGTTCTTCCTCGCACTAAGTTCTATGAGGGTATCAAATTTGACAATAATCAATGACATATTTTTGGAGTTATAGTTGAAAGTGTTTATAATTATAAAAAAAGAAGCTCCCCCTAGTGAGGAAAATATGAACTACTATGGTAAAAAAAGATTTTTAAAATCATGAAAGTTTTTAGAGATATTCATGACATCCATATAATAAATCCTAAATACTCAGTCTATCTTTGACCTCTCATCTACTTTTATCAGCTTACCAAACTTTGACTTATCATGTATTATTGTTCGTTTTGGTGCATTTATCCTATGAGCATATTAGCCTGGTCTTTATGGGCATGTCCTCATGCTGATATTAACGCTTTAATTACCACTACTGCAAACCGCCTGACAAAGTTATGAGACTGTAAAACTCTAATAACATAATGTGAAACGTTTGGACAGAACCAAGTATAAGATACAGATTTTTTAAGTTGTGTAAACGTCTTTCCCTCTCTTAGCCGCCAGCGTAACCTTTACCAGTTTACACAGTTCTATGATGTGCCAGTTAGTTCTGAAACATTTCCATCAGAACCAGCAATTCTGTGGATCCACCCCACATGCATCAATCAGCCTTGAACACTGTCACCGGTTCACCAGTTGTCTTTCCTTTGACCCCCTTTTTTATAGGTACTAACCACTGCAGCCCAGTAGCACCCAACAGGACCTTCAGTTCTGGAAATGGTCTGACCCAGTAGTCCAACAATCACAATTTGGTCCTTGTCTAAGCCACTGAGATCCTCGTGCTTGTCCATTTTTCACAGCTTCCAACACTTCAACTTCAGGACAAAATGTTCATTTGGTACCTAATAACTGTAACGAGGTACTGAATGTAAAGGACACTTCACCGGTCAGTGGTTATAATGTTATGGCTGTGTGCAGAGAGATGAAATAAGGAGATTATAGACATAAATAGAGAGAGAGATGAAACCTAAACTGCTGGTGGGTCCGATCGATCGAGGGGTTTGCGTAAAGTGGGATTGCCGGGATCTTTGCGACGTCTCCTTCCAGGAATAACTCGACCATAGAGATCATGTGGGAGGGTCCACGCCACTTGTCACCCACAGCAGCCGGCCATCGCTCCATCTGGGGCTGTGAGAGCGAACACGGTCCGAATCAATGAGGAGGTGCGTCGGAGGAGTCGCATAAAGATCAGGAGTCATTTTACAAAGCTGGAAGGCAATTCGTAAACTGAGATGAGAAGAATCGATGCTAGAGGCTTGGTTTGGAAAATATCTGCTTCCTGGGAGGCGAATAAATCAAAAGGTCAACGCTGCTCGCAAGTTTGTCAGCCAGAAATGAAGATACAGGCCAAGAGAGCGTTAGCTTAGCTTAGCATGAAAGCTGGAAGCGATAGCCTGGCTCTCTGAAACCCAGTTAGGTCTATTTTTATCTTTTTTTTAATCCCATTTACACACAATATTCTGTGTCGCTCAAGTTTTAGCTAAATAAAAAATAGTTTATGTCTTATTTAAAATCAGTAGTAAACTATAAGAATTTATTGACATCGTCTTTTTTAAAAACGCATTCGATTATTACAGACCCAGAAAGTTGAGGCTGGTATGCAATCGTCATCACCAGCGCCGCCGCAGATCTTTTGCGATAATTCAAAAACTATATCATGGATCATTTTCAAAATTTTTACCTTTTTTTTTATGCCTCCTCCTTGGTTGGCCCCCTTCAACATGTGGAGTCCCCCAGGGCACCATCTTTGGCCCCTTACCCTTTAGCAAATATACACAATGCCACTGAGTCAGATTATAAACAGGTTCATAAAGTTAACATAAAGTGAAAAATCTGATGTTTAGAAAAAACATTCTTCACGATTCAGGTATTAAGATATTTAAGTTTAAGCTATATTTAAATTTAATAGCTCTTAAAATAAAGTTATAGACACATTCTTCCGACAAAATCTAGTTACAGTTTTATTGAATCCTCCAGCTTAATGGGTTTTATTTAAGTTCAATGAGCTCGTCGGGGTTTACAGTGCACGGTTGGGTTTCTTTGAACGCAGTTGTTGACTCAGACATGGAGGTGGAGAAAAGGTTACGGTTAAATGAAGACAGAACAGAGAGCTAATGACAGGAGGAGAGGGAGGGGAGTGAGGAAGACGAGAGTGATGGAGATGGACACTCAGGCTGATGAGGGTGAAGACCAGTTAAACCGTCTGACCTTCAGGTTGACTGATGCTCATGACATTTGCTCTGAATTAACACCAGAACAAAATCAAACGCCCACCTGACAGGACAGGAAGCAGGATGTACCGGTCAGTTCGCCGTATTAACTCAAATCTGAGCCGGATCAGTATCCGCCTCAACCTTTGGCTCTTTCTGCGCAACCTTTCTAAGGCGGGCCTGGCGCACCTTTATTTTGAACCCTCTGTTCTGTATAAACCCAGTGGAGGTGTAATGGGGGGTCCGACAGTCTCCTCCTCCTCTTGTATCCTCTCTCTCTCACCCTCACACAAAAATAAATAAAAAGATTCCACGATATTATGATTTTTCTCGTAGACATCTGATTCCTTTTGTTTGACCCTGATCCCATTAAATACCTCGTAAAAACTCTCCTCCTGTCCGTATACGTCTTTAAGATCGACCATAAATGATCCTTAATGTCCTCACCAAGATAAAAGTTAGGCAAAATAATTCATTTGGGTCAATTATTAAAGTCGAATCTTGTATAATATCAATTGACAAATCATTTGTCAATTGTTCCAACGAGCGATTCATTGCTTTCAACTTTGCAGGAAAAGAAAGAATCCATACTAATTATTTCTGTTACTTTAATTTGATGTATGGCGGAGGCTGTGCCATGTTTGCAAAGAGTTATAGAGCAGACAAATATAGTAAAAATAAAAATAAAAAGAGTTACAAGCAGAACCTCAACAACTCTGTGTAGATTAAACTTTCTAGTCGTTGTTCAGGAGTACAAGTAAAGAGACGACAACATACCAACGAGTACCTAAGGAGTTACGCAAAGAGTGGTGAAAAGCAGATAAATGAACTCCTGTGTACTGAGAAAAAAATAAAAATAAAATATATATATATATATATATATATATATATATATATATATATATATATATATATATATTTGGGAAAATATGGGGAAATCTTAAGAAAATGAAACATTAACTAACATGTTAATGAAATGACTTCCTATGCAGCACCTTGTACTGTAAGTAACTAATATACTACAGTAATGATTCTAAAAGTATGGCCCCCTGCTGGGCTATAACGGTACTCAGACATGCTATTATTGCTATTACATATTTTTGATTGAATAGTCATATTTCAAAAAGCAATAAAGAATCATAAAACTTGCTCCCGACATTAAGGTGAAGTCCCCGATAAATCCCACGTCCCCCTCTGTTTTACAAGCAATCCCCCTGATTGAACTCAAATTAAATGTGAAGTTATATCCGAAAAACAATGTTTTTCATTCCGAACTGCACCCAATTTGGAAGAAATTATTTGGAAAAAAAATTGCATTTCTTGTAAAACAAAGTGGGTAAAATATGAACTACTGAATTCAAATATGATATATATAGATCATATAGATCATACGCACCAAATTTGGGTGTGGTATGATTAAGAAGCTACGTGCAGAAAACATAATCTTCCATAGAAATAGCTCCCTCTAGTGAATAAAATATGAAATATTGGAGAAGAAAAAAAAAATCTATACTCGATAGATCCCTTCGAGTCGATTTATATGCAGCAAATTTTAGCTCCCCTAGTGTCAGAAATATAATATCATTTCCCGACTTAGTCACCATTGGGAAGAAGAGGTTAGGCGTTTGGGTGGGCCCACAAAGATTTTCAGATTTTACATTAGGCTGTGTGTGGGCTCCTTTCAGAAAGGAGGAGGAGGTAAACAGTCTGTGATGGGGTCATAGGGGTCAATGATGATGAAGAGCAGGTAGGTAGTGGAAAACAGTTTCAACTCCACCCTCCGCAACACCTGTCAAGCTTCTAATGTTCCCGCTATAAGACCCTCTGGCTAAAAGGTGGTTAAAAACCTGCTATTTTCTGCAAGCTTTACCGAAAGACGTCAGGGGGGAAATCAACAGGTTGGAAAAGACGGAACTAATGTGCTTTTGATTTCTCAAATTCTCCTCAAGTACCTGCCGGTCCTGCTCACCGCAAGATGAAGTATGGTTTAATTTTTACTGTAATGAAGTTTACAAGGAATTATTCCACTTAAAGGATGTGATACAACGTCTACCCCTTAATCTGAGGTTTCCCTCTCACTGTTGACTCAGGGGATGCTATTATGTGATTCAGAGCCAAATCAACAACAAAGATGATCTCGTATGCGTCGCTGTGACTTAATTTGATCAAATGGAAGCCCGTGGCTTAGTATCTCCGTGTTTGTTTGCTTGCAAAATGAAAGCAATTAAGAATCCGTTTTCTGCTCGGCTCGTGTACGGGAAATAGTTTGAGGCTTCTGTTATGAAAGTGTAAAACCTCACATGGTCAGAGTGGAAATGCCGCGACGTTTGATCAATTTAATTTCTCTCCAAACCGGTGAATGCGACCCAGCTGTGGTATATGGGAACAAGACGTCCGCAGAAGATCGTTTAAGTCCTAAGATCCTGAAGGTTGTCGGGTGGGGCCTCCAATGATTGATCGTTCCGAGGGAAATTGAAGGGGTTGTACTCGGTTTTGTAACTATGGTACGTGTTAAAGTCATATCCACGGGAACCAAGACCCCAAATCATCAAAATGCCGCCACTGGATTGCTTTCTTACCATCCTGGTGCCATCTCTTCACCAGGTAAACGATGGACACGAAGTAATTGAGTAATTTAACCTAATTTATACTAATCTTTACCATTTACTTACCTAATTTCCCTTTTCTTCATATTTGCGTGCCCTTTATTCCTTTTTTTTAATATACATGTGTAAATTTATTTCTTAATTTCTTAATTTTTCTGGACTGTGTATGTATATATACACATATATATGTGTGTGGATACATGTGTATATATGTACACATGTAAATGTGTACATATTGACTATTGACTATTGTCAATATGTATATTGACTTTTATAAACCGGTTCAGTCACATTTTTCACTATCCTAGATTCCAAGGTGCTCAATCGGACACCACCGTCCTAAATAGTCCGTAGTAAACCATATAAAGCCACAGATGGGGGCCGCGGCAGGTTGTTTTGTTCGTGCCAGTCTACAACCACGCCGCTAGATGCTACTTTCCTCCCACCCACCGGACCTCTGAGCTCGTTAGCAGCGATAGCTTTATTTTCCCTTTTGAATAACCTTTAATTGAACAAAATTGTTATAGGATCATCGTCGACTCTGGCAAAAATCTCATCAACAGGAACTGTTTATACGTGCGTTCATGTGGAGGAGAGAGAGAGAGAGAGAGAAAACAGAAACAATCCTTTATCCGTGTAGAACAAACAATGTCGCAGAGTACTTTGGAGCCATTCAATTATTCAGCATCACAACACTCAGGGCTCGAGTACAAATAAAAGCTCCCACACAAAAACCCACTGTCCTCGGGTCCAAAGCCTCCGCCGTCGCACATAAGCTCTGTTACAAACACAAAGGCACCAAATAACAACTGAAAAAGGGAAAGGAGAGTTTGAGAGGAAGCCCTCCGAGGTTTATTGAACAAAAATAATATCAGTTGTCCCACTGGGGTCCTGACAAGACCCAAAGGTCTACCACTTTGACCAGGGAGTGAGACTGGTATTTGATGGGAGCTGAAGTGGATTACAGTGAAATCTCTATAGCCGGTACTGAGGTTTGGGTAATATCCTATTTCATGACTACTTGTTATTTATTGTCAACCTGATACGCTGAGTTGCCACTCCGCACGTAAGCAGTGAGAATAAAATGAGCTGACGTCAACCAATGGTATCAAGGACACGCTAAAACTGTGTTAAAGCCTAGCCAGCCCACCAACTAAAATGTCTTGTATGTCTGAAAAACATCGTATGGCGGCTAACCGGGAGCTACTGATCAGACTATAACCGGACCAATGTTAAGGACGCGATATCCAAAAAATATTCTTTTTTCATACCCCATTTCCACCGAACTCTTTCAAGGGCTAGTTCTGAGCCAGAGCCTGAGTTAGCACCAGTTTGACAGCCTAAGAACCAGCTCCTGGTGCCAGAAAAGCACCAGCTCTTTGATGTTCATAGCCAAGAACCGATTACGTTATACGGTGACGTAATAGGGTGGCTCTGACTTGGCTCCTTGCCCATAGAATAGCAAACAGGTCCTTTGGAAGCGTGCGAGTTGAACCAACCAAGCACTAGCACTAGCACTAGCACCAGCACCAAACTAGCATCAAGCTATTTTTGATGGAAAAGGGGTACTAGTCAGTAAAATATGAACTCTTAAAGTTGATTCATATGCACCAAATTTGGACTAAATTGGACCAATGCAAAAGAAAGTTCAGCCACTAGGTGTTGATAATACAAAAAAATAACTTTCCCCTGTGTAATCCTGATGAAAGTTGGTTAATAGCCACATTTTTATTCACTCTTTATATATGATGTTATGCACTCTAGCCGTGTGCCTGCACAGCTTACTGTGGAGAAGGCCGTTCTTTATTCTACACTGTGTCACATTCACTACAGTCTTGTTTATTTTAAGGGACCGAGAAACAACGAGATGAGACACAGGAAGCACCAATAATCAACTCGGTTATGGCGACTAACGCAGCTGGACTCCAATTCAAAGCCGGCGTCCTAAAGGACAAAACAAGTTTCTACGACATCTGGTGAGTCTGCGGCTTTAAATTGACTCGTATCCTCTGTTGAAACATAGAGCAAATAAAACAGCATCACTGGGAGAACTCACGGGAGACATTCTGAAGGAATCAAATATCTCAGGCGCAGATATGTGGCTGGAACGACTCGGGGAGTGGGATTGTTTCCCTGGAAACTCCACCTCATCCACTGATTTCATTTCTTCTGTCTGTTCTCGGAGAGCGTTGAAACGGATGGGAACGTGTGATCCCACGTGAGTAAATGTTCCACCGGGAACAAGGAGAGGAAGGAACATCGGTGGTCACGGAGCCACTTATGTACCGCCGAGACATTAATGGCGTCCTCCTGCGTCACGCCAGCATCGCTCCACAGCACAGCCCAACGTTTTGATGCAGGAATTATGCAGATATGACGGTGATCGGGGACGATTCCAGCTTTCCGATGGGCAGCTTCGCTCCAAAAGGGTCTTGTTGAACACAGACATTTCTAAATTCTTATCCAGCATGGCTATGGTGGAGGGTAATGGGATACCACTCCCACGGGTGCGTCGGACATGCTAGCCTGAGTTTGAGGCTGAGGACAGACAGGAACTCATACCAACACACTCGCACACAAACTTCTTTATCTTTTTATTACATCCCCCGGAAAAGGGATATTATGGAATCATCGTCGTTCGCCGCCTCGTCCGCCGCAAACCACAGACATTTGGCGTAGATCTTAATTATATGGGCGGAGTAACATGAGCTCAGTTTTATTATTCTTTAATTTTTTTTGTGAACATTCCCTAACCTAATTGGACGCAATATATATATATTTTTTTTGTTCCGATTCTTTTCATTGATCCAACGTTTTAATTTGGAGAAAGGATGTTTCCGCTGTAAAACTTAAGTTCCTAGTAGAGGTGCATCAATTGCAATTTTCTTGGCTGATTCCGCTCAGTAAATAGGCGTGTTTTTAAAGGGTACATAGGTGTTTTTTAAAGGTAAATAGGTGTGTTTTTAAAGGGTACATAGGTGTTTTTTAAAGGTAAATAGGTGTGTTTTTAAAGGGTACATAGGTGTTTTTTAAAGGTAAATAGGTGTGTTTTTAGAGGGAATATAAATGTGTTTTAGAGGTAAATAGGCATGTTTTTAAAGGGTTAATATGTGTTTTTTAAAGGGTAAATAAATGTGTATTAAAGGTAAATAGGCATGTTTTTAAAGGGTTAATAGTTGTTTTTTATAGGGTAAATAGATGTGCTTTAAATTCATTGTTGACTGGAAGTTGTATGGTTCCCATGAGACACAGAATGGAGAGCTTTACTTTTTTCACTGCTGATTTATGAAAATTTTCAGAGGTTCTTTGAGGTTCTTTGAGGTTCTTTGAGGCCACTGCTGAGAGTGTGGATGATACACAGGAGAACGCTTTATCCCATTTTATTACACATTGGGACTGGAGACTACAGCAAACTGTGAAGGTGCTGCACTGATCAATGCAGTAATGCAAAGCCTAAAAGTGTGACAAGACAGAAAAATATCTAACTCACGATTCTAGAATGATCGGATCTCAAAACATTCCCCCACTTCTCTTTTCATCAGATTAAATATTGAGAGAAAGGTCCATTTCTTTCCCTTGTTCGACTTTCGGGAAGGACGGACTTGCGTGACTTTGTCTCAACAAAGTAGCTCATCATAGGAGGACATTCAGTGATAACTTGTCTATGTACCGTTACTCGCCGGATACACAGGAAAGCATTAAAAGCACATTTGCGGCCAGAGTTCAACATTGTAATATTTGCGGGGGAAAATTCCTTTTGATAGACTTTCATAGATTACCACACAAATTATAAATGTATATAATTATGTCAGGGGTTTTATTGAATCGTCGTCGCCGCAGATCCTTTTCGTTAATGCGATAACTGGCACACTGTTTCATAGAACATTTTTCAAATTGTATAATCCCATAGACTTCAGTATGAGGAAGAATTGGATTGATTTTGGGAAAGGTCGGTTGTATATTTCCAACACTATCCGGAGCTTTATCTCCAAAGGTTTTTGGGCCATAATTTCTGCATTGGTCCGATTTAGTCCACATTTGGTGCAAAAGACTCGAGGAGACATTTCTGGTTTACATCGTGATTTCACATTTTACTCACTAGGGGGAGCTTTTTTTTCGAAAAAACAGTGTTTTTCGAGCCTAATTTACTAACCGTTAGTCTGAATTAGTCCAAATTTGGTGCATATGAATCGACTCGAGAGATTAGATTTTCTTTCGGTCATATTGACATTCCTCTGATTTTCATACGCACACATGCATATTTACATACGTACAACAAATCAACCTCCTTATACACATATATACATCGAAATACAATTTTTTTTGATTTGACTGAAAAGTTGTGGTTTGAAGCTACAGCTTATTATGCATAACTTTTCTATCATGTAAATATCATATTTAAATCTAGTAGTTCATATCTTACTCACTAGGGGGTGCCTTCTAATGAAAAACACTTTTCTTTGGACATAACTCCAAAACTATCTCATGGATCATTTTAAAATTTTTATAGCCTCATTAACTTTAGAGCGAAGAACAACTTTTGTGATTTCTGGAAAAGTTTGGTTTGTATTTCTGACACTAGGGGGGGGGCTTTATCTTCAAAGTTTTGGGGTAATCATTTCTCAGTCATTGGTCCGATTTAGTCCAACTTGGATGCATACGAGTCGGTTCGAGAAGATATATCTTAAATATATCTAATATCACACTCGAATTGTTCATATTTTACTCACTAGGGGGAGATTTGTTATTAAAAATAATATGGTCATAACTTCACATTTCATTTTCAGGAGTTCTTTCAGGGGGCATTGTTTGTACAACGCAGCGGATTAGGGACATTTTGGGGCTATATCCTTGCTGTCACGGACGACATCATTGGCCTAGATTGCGCGCTCACTCATGTCCTACAGTTTTATCTACAATACCGAGCACAAATAATGAATTATTCAAGCGGTTATGGAAAAGAACGGCTGACCTTTTCAGAAACTAAGTAAAAACCAATATATATATTTTTGGTCAACTAGACAGTTGAAGTTCGTACCTGTGTTTTGTTTTCTCAGTGAAAACACAAACCAAGTCGTCAAGCGCCCGGAGCAGGAGCGTCTGAAGTCGATGTAGCTAATGTTGCCAGATGGGATATCCCACATAGGTTACCTGCAGGTCAACTAACACCGAATCCATATCCACATCCACATCAAATACTCACATTCTCTTGCAGACTTTGGAGAAACAGTGGAATGGATTTTGTTCTAGAAGCAATAAACATTACTCAAGCAGCTTGAGTTTGCCGCATCTGTCTTCGGAACAAGCTTTTGCCCACCACCTTGTAATTAGCAAACATTAGCTCCCATCACAAACATATTAGCATTAAGCAGCAGGCGCCTTCCCTCCAATTAGCTATTTCACGCGTCGTACATTATCCCGCTCCATCTGAGGGAGACTTTTTTTGGCTTCCCTTCTTCCAATGCGGCTCATTTAATCCAACTAAATGTGTTCTCCTCTTCTGACGTTTGGTCTCCTCTGTACCTGATTGTAATTCCTCCTCTGTTGCATTCCTCGGCTGCTGAAATCTCTCTCTCTCTCTCTCTCTCTCTCTCTCACTCTTTCCTCTTTCTGTTTTGTCCGTCTGTTCCTGTGTTAATCTGATTTTAATTGTGCTTTTCAACGCCTGTATACCAGATCGTATTGCGACCGAAAATCAGGGAACATAGGGCCCCCCCCACCCCAGCCCCCCGCCTCCCTCCACCGCGTCCCTCACTCAATCTTCACGGTCTTTCTTCTTCTCTTAGCCTCGCTCTCCATCATCCCTCATTAACAGTTTTATGACATCCCACCAGCAGTAATGGACTTTAAGATACCCACAGTGTGCAATTTACAGTCTCATCACGCCGCCCGCTCCTTCACTTCCCCTCTCTCTCTCTCTCGCTCTCTTTTTCTAGCAACATTACATAATCTCTATTCAGACCGCGCATTCTCCTACCTCTCCCTAAAAGAGACGCACTCCGGATGTTTACAAAAGGCTTGTGTGTCTGTGTGAGTGTTGAAAACTTAAAAATGAATAAATAAATAATGTAATTCATTTTGTTTTAAATTATTCTTTTTATTTTTATTTTTATTTTTTTTATCTTCATTTGATTTTCTGAATTAAAAAAACAAAATTTGGTATCTTCATTTAATTTGATACTTAAATTTTTCTATCTTCACTTTATTTGATTTTTTTATATAGAAAAAATATATTAAATATATTATTTTTTTATATTTAATATACATTTTTTATGTTTAGTTTAACAAATAAAATAAAATTTTATTTTATTTGTTTATTATTTTTTGTATCTTCATTTCATTTGTTTTATTTACTGTTTTTTTATATCTTCATTTCATTTAAAAAAATATTATAAATATATTTTAAATAAAATATATAAGTTAGTTAGTTATGTCCAAAAAAAATAATGTTTTTCGTTAATAAAAAAAACCTATTAAACTATGAACTAGAAATGTAAATTATGACGTATAGAAAATGCATCTCCTGAACTTGATTCTTATGCATCAAAAGAACTCCCACTAGTGAGTCAAGTTTGAACTATTAAAAAAAAACACAAATACGATAGGCCCCAAATCAAAGATATATCTCAAAGATTTATTTGGGCCAACGGTTGAGAAATAATTTCTCGAAGAAATGATACGAATCCCCAATCCTGCATGTCTATCCTGAATGACTATCAGAGTAACAATGAAAGCAAAGTGATTCTGGCTTTATTTTTTTCACAGGGTCACAGGGTCAAACTATCATGGGACGATTGTTTATAGGTGTAATGGCATAACGGAGTAGAGCTGCTCCGGTGGAAGTTTGTTCCCTTTTAGTCGCACTGGTTTCAAATAAAAACAATTATTATTATTATTTTTTTTTATTATACTAATTTTTTCTAGTCTTTTTTATGAGACAGGAATAAATTGTGTTCTTTTATATGTTTTCTGAGGGTTTGTCAATGTTTGCTCCCCTCGCCGTCTGAGTGCATCACCACACAATCAACCCAATCAGTCCAGACTTTCACTCTTTGTCCACAGTGGACTACAGGAGATTAGCCGTCTCAGGTCCATGATGTGTTCAATCACGTCTGTCGCCCTCAGGCTTTCCCTCCGCTCTATTCCGAACATAAAAATGTCCCCAACTCAAATCTGCTCTTTACTTTACCAGTAAGTCTGAAAGTACTTTTTCTTCCCTGTTACTCTGATCTACTCTTTACTTTGATCCCTTTGACTGTGAATATACTATTTTCTTTGATAGCTGTACCTCTGAATCTACTATTTGCTTTGACCCTTTGACCCTGACTGTGAATATACTCTTTACTTTGATCCCTTTGACTGTGAATATAATCTTTACTTTGATCCCCTTAACTCTGAATCTTGTCTTATTTTGATCCCTGTGACTCTGACTCTTTTCTTTACTTTCATACCTGTAACTCTAGATCTGCTTTTACTCGATCTCTGTAACTCCGAATCTTATCTTTACTTTGATCCCTTTAAATCCTATTCTACTCTTTACTTTCATCCACTTCGAACCCAGTAACTCCAAATCTAGTTTTTACTTGATCCTTGTCACTCCAAAACTTTGCTTAACTGTGATCCCTGCCAATCATATTCTACTCTTAACTTTCATCCATGTAACTCTGACTCTAGGCTTTAAACTTTGATTCCTATGGCGTTGAATCAGCATCAAGCGTTGAGTCTTTTGGGCATAACTTCCTAACCGTTGGTCCGATTTAGTCCAAATCTGTTGCATATGGTTCGAATTGAGGAGATCTGTCTTAATTCCCAAAAACTTGCAGCACTGGTGATCAGGTCATGCATTGACTGAAAAGCAATGTATATTTATATTCACTGCTTGAATACTGAGCGTCTGTCCAATACGATTGCACCTTTAGTTGGAAGAAGTCACCTGATCATTGTCTTCTGCTTTACTCTTTAAATCCTGAATTATCTCCACAGAACAGACGATTGAGGAATGCAGCTCTTTCTCCAGAACCTCAACTGAGGGAATGTTTCTGTGACTGTGAAACTTTGACTCGACGTGCAAACAATAATAACGTCATGTAAACCTCTATGAAGCAGAGTCAGATAACCTGTGTGGACCTAGACTCCGTGACAAACGTCCTCCTTCATCACAGAAGACTCGCGTTCCTCCTCTCTGTCGGTGACCCCCGCCGTACTTTAAGCCAGCAGGCCGCAGTGTTTGCAGTGAAGGGATAATTCCAGGTAAATGAGGGATTTAGTATAATGTGGGCCGTGCCTGTTTTGGCTTCCGCAGGATTCGGGGTCACGCAAACATTGCCGTGGAAACCCAACCCAGTGTGGGCAGAGGTGATTAGGGAATTAAGAGGGAATGAGCTTCTAATCCCTTTAATTTCACTCTCTCTCTCTCTCTTTTCCTGCTTTGTGCCTGTCACAAACTTTCCTCATTTCTTCCTCCTGTGCTTGTTGTCTTCCCGTTATCTTTCTCTCATTCCTCCTCTCCTTTATCGCCCATTACCCTCGGCGTTTCATTTTTGAACGTGACGTTCCACATAATCCCAAAATACGAGTTTGTAAAACTCACAAACTACTGCTGGAATTTTAATCCTACCACTTTCTCAGAATTTAGCAGGGAAGCTTTTTTTTTGTTTTTCCTCTTTCGTCTTCGGTAATGGGTCGACCTTCAGAACCCTCTGAAGCAGAACCAGTTTTGTCTCTTTGAGAGAATTCAGCGATTTGTTACGAAACTGTGAGGCTTAGTGTAAATGTTATCCCTGAGCTGGATCTGTCTAATATCTGCGACTGCATATCTGCTTTACCAGTTGTTTTTTTTGTTTTGTGCGTTTATGTTCAAGTTCTCGTTACCTTGAGATAGCGTTTCTGTCTTTTCCGGGTCTCATTCAATAAAGACGATTCCCCGGTTTGACCTCTACCGACAGAAAATGTTTACCCTAAACGCCACCGTTGGGAGGGTCATAATAAAAATGGCGGCTTATGTTACTCTAGATTATTCATTTAAAAATTTAGGAACCAAACTTCTCTCGCAGACACGCACACACACACACACATACAAGCGCACACACACACATATAAACATACACACATTCTCACACAAACGCACACATACACACAAACGCACACACACATATAAACATACATACATTCTCACACAAATGCACACATACACACAAACGCACATATAAACACACACGCACACACACATTCACACACACCCAGGCTCACACGCTCTCACGCACGCTCAGACACATGCACACACACAATCAAACACATGCACACCCAGATACACACGCACGTACATGATAAAAACACACCCAGACACACATACACACATTAACACACACTCAGACACACACACACATACACACATGCACACACAAACACACACACAGACAAACACACGCACACACACAAACACACACAGACGCATGCACACAAACACACATACACACACAAACACACACTCAGACACACTCACACATATAAACACACACACGTACACACACACACAGACTCAAGCACACATACAAACACAAACACACATACAGCCACAAACAGAGACAAAAATGCACATATACGCGCACACACTGACACAAACACACGTATACGCGCACACATAGACACACGCACACAAACTCACACATACACACACACACACACACACAAACTCACACACACGCACACACACACACACACACAGACTCAAACCTCGTGGGATGTGGTTGAAAATGTACCTCTTAGGTGGAGCCGTAAATATGAGGACGAAACAAAAACTACACACTCTCTGCAGAGCCATTCATTCCAACGCTGTTAACCTTTGACCTCCTTGTATTGTTATTTAAGTCTGTTTTTTTTCCTGTCCTCCCCCTGCGGTTCTATCCATTATGGACCCGACAACAGGCCAGGACCTGCTCAACCACAGAGACCGACTGGATGACCCTCATGTGACGTCGTTCATCGACCGGCGCTGACGTTAATATGAATGATTGGTACAATTAAGTCCAAATTTCATGCGTACGACTCGAATCAAGGAGGTGCGTCTTATCATATTTCACTCATATTTCTCCCACTAGGGAGTTTTTTTGTTCTGTTTGGTTTTTAAACGGAAAAGTTCTGTCTTTCTGACATAACGTCACATTTGATTTGAGGAGTTCATGCAGAAGAACTTATTGTACAACGCAGGCAATTTGGGACCTTTCAGGGATGTATCATTGACTAGGCCTTAGTTAATATTATACTAATATTAACTGACATTTAAATAGTATTTTCTTTAAACAGTGACTAGAAATGTCCTTAAATCTCTTCTCTCTCACTTGTACCTGAAATTAAAGAATAAATACTTTTACTTTTAACCATTTCTTATTCTTTATTTGTTTTATTTGAACTATACTTATATTTCTTTAAAGGAAAGCGTGTACGTTTGCCACTTCTGGTTATTTAGAAGCTGCATGAACCAGTCCAAACCAGCAGAATTCCGACCACCAACCTGAGCCTGATCGCCTCGGCGGCCCGTCAGCAGAATATCGCGGGCTTGTTGAACCTCTGGAGGGTTAATACTCGGGTCTGCTGAGGCAGTGCATTTTTTTGACGTTTGTTGATGGCAGTGTAACACATGCTTGAAGACTATTTTTTTTCATCAAAGGTCCAAAGCTGTAGGAATCAGCCGGCTGGAGGAAACCTAGATGACTGTGGACGTTACGGGTGAGCCCAGAAGAACATCGAAAATTACAACGATTGTTTCAGGCTAAGTGGTGGTACGGAAAACTAAAGGTAGCGTAGTGGGTCGCCTCATAGCAAGAAGAAGGTTATTGGGTCATGTCAGAAACTCTCCCTAGTGTTGGAACTAATAGTACTTTCCTTTCCCAAAATCAATCCAGTTCTTCCTCTCACTAAAGTCCATGCGGGTATGAAATTGGAAAATGAGCCATGAAATAGTTTTTGACATAATTTCAGGTCTCGCTGAGTCCTCCCGGTCTCAAACTCCCAGTTCGTCACGCTGCGATATCAGCCAGGTGGTTTTAATGTTATGGATGATCGGTACATTTTGTTTTTGAAACATCTGGCAGAGAAACCAACCTGGTGGGATCTCCAGCCTCCAGAGGTAACAGAGACTTAGAAGGCCGCATTCATCTTCACGTTCTTAACCATAAACACACCCAGAGCTCGTATTCTTCACGCGCTAACACGCCGCTGCGTCCACCTCGGCGCCGCTGGCGCTCTCAGCTTTTATTGAAGCCAGATTGATGAGGGAAAGGCGACTCTGCCCTGACCCATCCATCATAACGTGAAAGAGAGAGACGCAACGTAGAGAGGGTTCCTAATGAGTGACGGAGCGGGAGAGGAGAACCAGCGCCGCCCTACTCCATCACTCTTCATCAGGAGAGTTTGTGTGTGAGTGTATGTGTGTGTGAGAGTGTGTGTCTGTGAGTGAGGGAGTGCGTGTATATATCTGTGTATGTGAGTGAGTGAGTGAGGTTGTGTGTGAGTGTGTGTATGTGAGTGTATGTGGGTTTGTGGACGTGTACGTGTGTGAGGGAATGTGTATGTGTGTGTGTAAGTGTGAGTGTGTGTGAGTGTGTGTATGTGAGTGTATGTGGACGTGTACGTGTGTGAGGGAATGTGTATGTGTGTGTGTAAGTGTGAGTGTGTGTGTGAGTGAGCGTGTGAGTGAGTGAGTGTGTGTGCGTGTGGGGGTGCGAGTGAGTTTGGGGGTGTATGTGTGAAAGTGTGAGTCTTAGTCTGTGTGTTTTTGTGCGTGTTTGAGAATGTGTGTTTGTGTGTTTGTGTGGGTGTGTGTCTGAGAGAGAGTGTGTTTGTGGGTGTGTGTGTGTGAGGGAGAGGGTGAGTTTGTGTTTGAGAGTGTGTGTGCGTGGGTTTGTGCGTGTGTTTGTGTGTGTGTGAGTGTGTGTTTGTGTGTGTGTGCAGCGGTAGAAACTCTGAGGACACAGAGAGCTGCTAACAGTGACACGCTCCGTCAGTCAGTTGTGATTCTAGTAATTAGGACAGAGGGAGAGGCACTGCGCTCAAAAGAGAGAAGAAGAGGAGGAGAGAAAGTGAAGTTGACGTTAAGGAAGCATCTAAATAGCAATTATGTTCCTTTTTCCACAGAACGAGTGAATGTGTGGTTTTATATTCATGGCCTGTGTTTAGTATGAAGAATACAAACTTAGACTAGACCTGCGCTATCGTCGCCGACAGAAAGGGTGTGTCACCCAAAAGGCCCCGATCTCCTGTGTTACGCAAACAACCCCCCTTATTGAACCCCTCCAATGAATGTGAAATGTTGTTCTACAGAACTTTTCTTTGAATTAAGGGGAAAAAAAGAAGAACTATTAGAGTAAAAAATGATACAAACAAGATAGACCTCCTTTCATCCATTTATATAGACAGAATTTGGACCAATTTTTGCGTAAATGATGAAGAAAGTCATTTCCAAAAAACAGCGTTTTGCATAGAAAAAGTCAAGTCACATAAAACATGATGTGTAAAATAAAGATTTCCTCGAGTCGAGTCGATTCAGGTTAAATAGTTTTGGGTCATCTTGTAAACACGAAGGATATACGGGGAATCTTGCGTTATTCAGCTTTAGCTGTGGTTTAAATTTTTGACTTAAAGAATCTCAGATGAAGCAAATCAGGTTTTTAGTAAAAATGAAGCATTGATTAAAGAAGCAAAAACTTTGGAAACTAGGTTTTATCATTAAACTGTTGCAAACTATAAAGTATTGTCAAATAGCGTCGCAAGATCCCATCTAAGGGGTGGGGCTTATAGTGAATAGACCAATCACATCCAACACACACCTTTCATCGCCAGTTGTTTACATCCTGGAATGTTGCACCACGATAGAGGTGAGGGGTGGACACATAGAGGTTTAAACCAATATGTAGCATTTGTATTCTTGTGCAGAGGCAATTTCATAGTCTATGAAGTTTATCTGAGACGTGATTATTGCTGGTTGAAAACTTTAACCAATACCCGCCTGGATGACTTGAAATATAGTCAGCCGTGGCAATTTTTGTTAGTCTCTGAGGAGGCTTTATAATGTGTACAAATTAAGCTATGCTTCTCAGCTAAGCATTACGGAGATACATTTATTTAGTCGGATTGTATAAGAATGATTTTTCGTGGTTTTACTTTATATTTAATCTAACATGTTCACATGAAGCTTTCTTAGAGGGAGTATATTGAACACTTATAAAGTGTAACGTTGCAAACAGTTAGGCACTCAAAATTTGGACCTAGGCTAGATGGCATGCTAATGACAGAGTTTAAATTATCGGGCAGTTTTTCAGGACGATTGATTAGATTGACTGATTTATGAAAAATTTAGAAAACTCTGTTTTGTTCAGTGCCGTTTAGGTTGATTTTACATGTTTACATTAAACTTGCGTTGTAATTGAGGTGAGGGTTGGACACAGAATCCTGTATTATTCAGGTTTGGCTATGGTTTTTAAATTTAAGTTAAAGATTCTCAGACCGAGGTCATGTTTTTTGAACAATGTTGATCAGGTTTTGGTAAATTTGAAAGATTGTTTAAAGGAGAAGAAATAAAATATCTTTATTTTCGATTAACTTATGTAAATTAAGACGAGTGTTGGAACCCAAAAATCAACAACAAACTAGGTTAACTTGGTCTAATAAAGGGTGAGACCTACTTAATGGTGACTAGTACTTACTGAGAGCTGAGTTACAAATTATATTTGACTTTGACAGGACTTAAAGTCTCCTGAGAGACTAACAAAAATTGCCACGGCTGACTATATTTCAAGTCATCCAGGCGGTATTGGTTAAAGTTTTCAACCAGCAATAATCACGTCTCAGATAAACTTCATAGACTATGAAATTGCCTCTGCACAAGAATAGTGATAGTACATATTAGTTCAAAGCTCAATGAGTCCAACCCTCACCTCTATCGTGGTGTAACATTCCAGGATGTAAACAACTTTCCTGGCGATGAGAGGTGCGTGTTGGATGTGATTGATCTATTGACAATAAGCCCCGCCCTTAGGATGGGGAATTAAAATGCTATTAACATAACAATACATTTTATTTATAACACACTTCACATTTAGATCAAATCTCAAAGTGCTGGAAGGTAAAAGCAAATAAAAAGCAACAAATAAAGTATAATAATATAAAAATATGACCAGAAAGCAACAATGTTAGTTAAAAGTTATAGGTTCTGCAAAAAAGGAAAGATTGAAGTCCTTTTTTTGAAAGACTCAGTCGTCTGTGGAGCCCTCAGATGGTCGGGGAGTTCCACAGATGAGCGGTAGCAGAACAGAAAGACAGATCATCTGTGGTGCCGACCTTAGTCCGGGGGAGGGGGACGTGGTTTGAGGGAGTAGAACAGGGGGATGGTGTTTAGTAGGTTAACAAAAAACCTTTCAGTCGTATTTAAAATTTACTTTACCTAAATAAACTTGAACTCTGTTTGAGAATCTTTAAGTTAAATCTAAAAACCAGAGTGAAAAACTGCTGAGTAATACAGGATTCTGAGTCCAACCCTCCAACAAACACACCTTTCATTGCCAGGAAAGTTGTTTACATCCTGGAATGTTGCACCACGATAGAGGTGAGGGTTGGACACATAGAGGTTTAAACCAATATGTAGCATTTGTATTCTTGTGCAGAGGCAATTTCATAGTCTATGAAGATTATCTGAGATGTGATTATTGCTGGTTGAAAACTTTAACCAATACCCGCCTGGATGACTTGAAATATAGTCAGCTGTGGCAATTTTTGTGAGTCTCTGAGGAGACTTTATAATGTGTACAAATTAAGCTGTGCTTCTCAGCTAAGTGTTATGGAGATACATTTATTTAGTTGGATTGTATGAGAATGATTTTTCGTGGTTTGACTTTACATTTAATCTAACATGTTCACATGAAGCTTTCTTAGAGGGAGTATATTGAACACTTATAAAGTGTAACGTTGCAAACAGTTGGGCACTCAAAATTTGGACCTAAGCTAGATGGCATGCTAATGACGGAGTTTAAATTATCGGGCAGTTTTTCAGGACGATTGATTAGATTGACTGATTTATGAAAAATTTAGAAAACTCTGTTTTGTTCAGTGCCGTTTAGGTTGATTTTACATGTTTACATTAAACTTGCGTTGTAATTGAGGTGAGGGTTATACACAGAATCCTGTATTATTCAGGTTTGGCTATTGTTTTAGAGTTTAAGTTAAAGATTGTCAGACTGAGGTTATGTTTTTTAAACAATGTTAATCAGGTTTTGGTAAATTTGAAAGACTGTTTAAAGGAGAAGAAATAAAGTATCTTTATTTTTGATTAACTTATGTAAATTAAGACGAGTGTTGGAACCCAAAAATCAACAACAAACTAAGTTAACTCTGTCTGATAAAGGGTGAGACCTACTTAAAGGTGACTAGTGCTTACTGAGAGCTGAGTTACAAATCATATTTGACTTTGACAGGACTTATAGTCTCTTGAGAGACTAACAAAAATTGCCACAGCTGACTATATTTCAAGTCATCCAGGCGGTATTGGTTAAAGTTTTCAACCAGCAATAATCACGTCTCAGATAATCTTCATAGACTATGAAATTGCCTCTGCACAAGAATACTGATACTACAAATGAGTTCAAACCTCAATGAGTCCAACCCTCACCTCTATCGTGGTGTAATATTCCAGGATGTAAACAACTTTCCTGGCGATGTAAGGTGCGTGTTGGATGTGATTGATCTATTGACAATAAGCCCCGCCCTTAGGATGGGGAATTAAAATGCTAATTGAAAGAATCCAACATAATAATACATTTTATTTATAACACACTTCACATTTAGATCAAATCTCAAAGTGCTGGAAGGTAAAAGCAAATAAAAAGCAACAAATAAAGTATAATAATATAAAAATATGACCAGAAAGCAACAATGTTAGTTAAAAGTTATAGGTTCTGCTAAAAAGGAAAGATTGAAGTCCTTTTTTTTGAAAGACTCAGACGTCTGTGGAGCCCTCAGATGGTCGGGGCAGCCTTCCACAGACGAGCGGCAGCAGAACAGAAAGACAGACGGTGGTGCCGACCTTAGTCCGGGGGAGGGGGACGTGGTTTGAGGGAGTAGAACAGGGGGATGGTGTTTAGTAGGTTAAAAGAAAACCCTTCAGTGGTATTTAAAATTTACTTTACCTAAATAAACTTGAACTCTGTTTGAGAATCTTTAAGTTAAATCTGAAAACCAGAGTGAAAAACTGTTGAGTAATACAGGATTCTGAGTCCAACCCTCCAACAAACACACCTTTCATTGCCAGGAAAGTTTTTTACATCCTGGAATGTTGCACCACGATAGAGGTGAGGGTTGGACACATAGAGGTTTAAACCAATATGTAGCATTTGTATTCATGTGCAGAGGCAATTTCATAGTCTATGAAGTTTATCTGAGACGTGATTATTGCTGGTTGAAAACTTTAACCAATACCCGCCTGGATGACTCGAAATATAGTCAGCTGTGGCAATTTTTGTGAGTCTCTGAGGAGACTTTATAATGTGTAGAACTTAAGCTATGCTTCTCAGCTAAGCATTACGGAGATACATTTATTTAGTCGGATTGTATAAGAATGATTTTTCGTGGTTTTACTTTATATTTATTCTAACATGTTCACATGAAGCTTTCTTAGAGGGAGTATATTGAACACTTATAAAGTGTAACGTTGCAAACAGTTAGGCACTCAAAATTTGGACCTAAGCTAGATGGCATGCTAATGACAGAGTTTAAATTATCGGGCAGTTTTTCAGGACGATTGATTTCGACACTTGATTGATTTATGAAAAATTTAGAAAACTCTGTTTTGTTCAGTGCCGTTTAGGTTGATTTTACATGTTTACATTAAACTTGCGTTGTAATTGAGGTGATGGTTGGACACAGAATCCTTTATTATTCAGGTTTGGCTATGATTTTTAAATTTAAGTTAAAGATTCTCAGACCGAGGTCATGTTTTTTGAACAATGTTAATCAGGTTTTGGTAAATTTGAAAGATTGTTTAAAGGAGAAGAAATAAAATATCTTTATTTTCGATTAACTTATGTAAATTAAGACGAGTGTTGGAACCCAAAAATCAACAACAAACTAGGTTAACTTGGTCTGATAAAGGGTGAGACCTACTTAAAAGTGACTAGTACTTACTGAGAGCTGAGTTACAAATCATATCTGACTTTGACAGGACTTAAAGTCTCCTGAGAGACTAACAAAAATTGCCACGGCTGACTATATTTCAAGTCATCCAGGCGGTATTGGTTAAAGTTTTCAACCAGCAATAATCACGTCTCAGATAATCTTCATAGACTATGAAATTGCCTCTGCACAAGAATACTGATACTACAAATTAGTTCAAATCTCAATGAGTCCAACCCTCACCTCTATCGTGGTGTAACATTCCAGGATGTAAACAACTTTCCTGGCGATGAAAGGTGCATGTTGGATGTGATTGATCTATTAACAATAAGCCCCGCCCTTAGGATGGGGAATTAAAATGCTAATTGAAAGAATCCAACATAATAATACATTTTATTTATAACACACTTCACATTTAGATCAAATCTCAAAGTGCTGGAAGGTAAAAGCAAATAAAAAGCAACAAATAAAGTATAATAATATAATAATATGACCAGAAAGCAACAATGTTAGTTAAAAGTTATAGGTTCTGCTAAAAAGGAAAGATTGAAGTCCTTTTTTTGAAAGACTCAGTCGTCTGTGGAGCCCTCAGATGGTCGGGGCAGCCTTCCACAGACGAGCGGCAGCAGAACAGAAAGACAGATCATCTATGGTGCCGACCTTAGTCCGGGGGAGGGGGACGTGGTTTGAGGGAGTAGAACAGGGGGATGGTGTTTAGTAGGTTAACAGAAAACCCTTCAGTCGTATTTAAAATTTACTTTACCTAAATAAACTTGAACTCTGTTTGAGAATCTTTAAGTTAAATCTAAAAACCAGAGTGAAAAACTGCTGAGTAATACAGGATTCTGAGTCCAACCCTCCAACAAACACACTTTTCATTGCCAGGAAAGTTTTTTACATCCTGGAATGTTGCACCACGATAGAGGTGAGGGTTGGACAAATAGAGGTTTAAACCAATATGTAGCATTTGTATTCTTGTGCAGAGGCAATTTCATAGTCTATGAAGTTTATCTGAGACGTGATTATTGCTGGTTGAAAACTTTAACCAATACCCGCCTGGAGACTTGAAATATAGTCAGCCGTGGCAATTTTTGTGAGTCTCTGAGGAGACTTCATAATGTGTACAAATTAAGCTATGCTTCTCAGCTAAGCATTACGGAGATACATTTATTTAGTCGGATTGTATAAGAATGATTTTTCGTGGTTTTGCTTTATATTTAATCTAACATGTTCACATGAAGCTTTCTTAGAGGGAGTATATTGAACACTTATAAAGTGTAACGTTGCAAACAGTTAGGCACTCAAAATTTGGACCTAAGCTAGATGGCATGCTAATGACAGAGTTTAAATTATCGGGCAGTTTTTCAGGACGATTGATTTCGACACTTGATTAGATTGACTGATTTATGAAAAATTTAGAAAACTCTGTTTTGTTCAGTGCCGTTTAGGTTGATTTTACATGTTTACATTAAACTTGCGTTGTAATTGAGGTGAGGGTTGGACACAGAATCCTTTATTATTCAGGTTTGGCTATGATTTTTAAATTTAAGTTAAAGATTCTCAGACCGAGGTCATGTTTTTTGAACAATGTTAATCAGGTTTTGGTAAATTTGAAAGATTGTTTAAAGGAGAAGAAATAAAATATCTTTATTTTCGATTAACTTATGTAAATTAAGACGAGTGTTGGAACCCAAAAATCAACAACAAACTAGGTTAACTTGGTCTGATAAAGGGTGAGACCTACTTAAAGGTGACTAGTACTTACTGAGAGCTGAGTTACAAATCATATTTGACTTTGACAGGAGTTATAGTCTCCTGAGAGACTAACAAAAATTGCCACAGCTGACTATATTTCAAGTCATCCAGGCGGTATTGGTTAAAGTTTTCAACCAGCAATAATCACGTCTCAGATCATCTTCATAGACTATGAAATTGCCTCTGCACAAGAATAGTGACTCTACATATTAGTTCAAAGCTCAATGTGTCCAACCCTCACCTCTATCGTGGTGTAACATTCCAGGATGTAAACACCTTTCCTGGCGATGAAAGGTGCGTGTTGGATGTGATTGATCTATTGACAATAAGCCCCGCCCTTAGGATGGGGAATTAAAATTATAAGAATCCAACATAATAATACATTTTATTTATAACACACTTCACATTTAGATCAAATCTCAAAGTGCTGGAAGGTAAAAGCAAATAAAAAGCAACAAATAAAGTATAATAATATAAAAATATGACCAGAAAGCAACAATGTTAGTTAAAAGTTATAGCTTCTGCTAAAAAGGAAAGATTGAAGTCCTTTTTTTTGAAAGACTCAGTCGTCTGTGGAGCCCTCAGATGGTCGGGGCAGCCTTCCACAGACGAGCGGCAGCAGAACAGAAAGACAGATCATCTATGGTGCCGACCTTAGTCCGGGGGAGGGGGACGTGGTTTGAGGAAGTAGAACAGGGGGATGGTGTTTAGTAGGTTAAAAGAAAACCCTTCAGTGGTATTTAAAATTTACTTTTCCTAAATAAACTTGAGCTCTGTTTGAGAATCTTTAAGTTAAATCTGAAAACCAGAGTGAAAAACTGCTGAGTAATACAGGATTCTGAGTCCAACCCTCCAACAAACACACCTTTCATTGCCAGGAAAGTTTTTTACATCCTGGAATGTTGCACCACGATAGAGGTGAGGGTTGGAAACATAGAGGTTTAAACCAATATGTAGCATTTGTATTCTTGTGCAGAGGCAATTTCATAGTCTATGAAGATTATCTGAGACGTGATTATTGCTGGTTGAAAACTTTAACCAATACCCGCCTGGATGACTTGAAATATAGTCAGCCGTGGCAATTTTTGTGAGTCTCTGAGGAGACTTTATAATGTGTACAAATTAAGCTATCCTTCTCAGCTAAGCATTACGGAGATACATTTATTTAGTTGGATTGTATGAGAATGATTTTTCGTGGTTTGACTTTATATTTAATCTAACATGTTCACATGAAGCTTTCTTAGAGGGAGTATATTGAACACTTATAAAGTGTAACTTTGCCAACAGTTAGGCACTCAAAATTCTCAAAATTTGGACCTAAGCTAGATGGCATGCTAATGACGGAGTTTAAATTATCGGGCAGTTTTTCAGGACGATTGATTTCGACACCTGATTAGATTGACTGATTTATGAAAAATTTAGAAAACTCTGTTTTGTTCAGTGCCGTTTAGGTTGATTTTACATGTTTACATTAAACTTGCGTTGTAATTGAGGTGAGGGTTGGACACAGAATCCTGTATTATTCAGGTTTGGCTATGATTTTTAAGTTTAAGTTAAAGATTCTCAGACCGAGGTCATGTTTTTTGAACAATGTTAATCAGGTTTTGGTAATTTTGAAAGATTGTTAAAAAGGAGAAGAAATAAAATATCTTTATTTTTGATTAACTTATGTAAATTAGGACGAGTGTTGGAACCCAAAAAAATCAACAACAAACTAAGTTAACTCTGTCTGAGAAAGGGTGAGACCTACTTAAAAGTGACTAGTACTTACTGAGAGCTGAGTTACAAATCATATCTGACTTTGACAGGACTTATAGTCTCCTGAGAGACTAACAAAAATTGCCACGGCTGACTATATTTCAAGTCATCCAGGCGGTATTGGTTAAAGTTTTCAACCAGCAATAATCACGTCTCAGATAATCTTCATAGACTATGAAATTGCCTCTGCACAAGAATACTGATACTACAAATTAGTTCAAAGCTCAATGAGTCCAACCCTCACCTCTATCGTGGTGTAACATTCCAGGATGTAAACAACTTTCCTGGCGATGAAAGGTGCATGTTGGATGTGATTGATCTATTGACAATAAGCCCCGCCCTTAGGATGGGGAATTAAAATGCTAATTGAAAGAATCCAACATAATAATACATTTTATTTATAACACACTTCACATTTAGATCAAATCTCAAAGTGCTGGAAGGTAAAAGCAAATAAAAAGCAACAAATAAAGTATAATAATATAAAAATATGACCAGAAAGCAACAATGTTAGTTAAAAGTTATAGCTTCTGCTAAAAAGGAAAGATTGAAGTCCTTTTTTTTGAAAGACTCAGTCGTCTGTGGAGCCTCAGATGGTCGGGGCAGCCTTCCACAGACGAGCGGCAGCAGAACAGAAAGACAGATCATCTATGGTGCCGACCTTAGTCCGGGGGAGGGGGACGTGGTTTGAGGGAGTAGAACAGGGGGATGGTGTTTAGTAGGTTAAAAGAAAACCCTTCAGTGGTATCTAAAATCTAAAAACCAGAGTGAAAAACTGCTGATTAATACAGGATTCTGAGTCCAACCCTCCAACAAACACACCTTTCATTGCCAGGAAAGTTGTTTACATCCTGGAATATTGCACCACGATAGAGGTGAGGGTTGGACACATAGAGGTTTAAACCAATATGTAGCATTTGTTTTCTTGTGCAGAGGCAATTTCATAGTCTATGAAGTTTATCTGAGACGTGATTATTGCTGGTTGAAAACTTTAACCAATACCCGCCTGGATGACTTGAAATATAGTCAGCTGTGGCAATTTTTGTGAGTCTCTGAGGAGGCTTTATAATGTGTACAAATTAAGCTGTGCTTCTCAGCTAAGTGTTATGGAGATACATTTATTTAGTTGGATTGTACGAGAATGATTTTTCGTGGTTTGACTTTATATTTAATCTAACATGTTCACATGAAGCTTTCTTAGAGGGAGTATATTGAACACTTATAAAGTGTAACTTTGCAAACAGTTAGGCACTCAAAATTTGGACCTAAGCTAGATGGCATGCTAATGACGGAGTTTAAATTATCGGGCAGTTTTTCAGGACGATTGATTTCGACACTTGATTAGATTGACTGATTTATGAAAAATTTAGAAAACTCTGTTTTGTTCAGTGCCGTTTAGGTTGATTTTACATGTTTACATTAAACTTGCGTTGTAATTGAGGTGAGGGTTGGACACAGAATCCTGTATTATTCAGGTTTGGCTATGATTTTTAAATTTAAGTTAAAGATTCTCAGACCGAGGTCATGTTTTTTGAACAATGTTAATCAGGTTTTGGTAAATTTGAAAGATTGTTAAAAAGGAGAAGAAATAAAATATCTTTATTTTTGATTAACTTATGTAAATTAGGACGAGTGTTGGAACCCAAAAATCAACAACGAACTAAGTTAACTCTGTCTGAGAAAGGGTGATACCTACTTAAAGGTGACTAGTACTTACTGAGAGCTGGGTTACAAATCATATCTGACTTTGACAGGACTTAAAGTCTCCTGAGAGACTAACAAAAATTGCCACGGTTGACTATGTTTCAAGTCATCCAGGCGGTATTGGTTAAAGTTTTCAACCAGCAATAATCACGTCTCAGACAATCTTCATAGACTATGAAATTGCCTCTGCACAAGAATACTGATACTACAAATTAGTTCAAAGCTCAATGAGTCCAACCCTCACCTCTATCGTGGTGTAACATTCCAGGATGTAAACAACTTTCCTGGCGATGAAAGGTGCGTGTTGGATGTGATTGATCTATTGACAATAAGCCCCGCCCTTAGGATGGGGAATTAAAATGCTAATTGAAAGAATCCAACATAATAATACATTTTATTTATAACACACTTCACATTTAGATCAAATCTCAAAGTGCTGGAAGGTAAAAGCAAATAAAAAGCAACAAATAAAGTATAATAATATGACCAGAAAGCAACAATGTTAGTTAAAAGTTATAGGTTCTGCTAAAAAGGAAAGATTGAAGTCCTTTTTTTTGAAAGACTCAGTCGTCTGTGGAGCCCTCAGATGGTCGGGGCAGCCTTCCACAGACGAGCGGCAGCAGAACAGAAAGACAGATGGTGGTGCCGACCTTAGTCCGGGGGAGGGGGACGTGGTTTGAGGGAGTAGAACAGGGGGATGGTGTTTAGTAGGTTAACAGAAAACCCTTCAGTCGTATTTAAAATTTACTTTACCTAAATAAACTTGAACTCTGTTTGAGAATCTTTAAGTTAAATCTAAAAACCAGAGTGAAAAACTGCTGAGTAATACAGGATTCTGAGTCCAACCCTCCAACAAACACACTTTTCATTGCCAGGAAAGTTTTTTACATCCTGGAATGTTGCACCACGATAGAGGTGAGGGTTGGAAACATAGAGGTTTAAACCAATATGTAGCATTTGTATTCTTGTGCAGAGGCAATTTCATAGTCTATGAAGATTATCTGAGACGTGATTATTGCTGGTTGAAAACTTTAACCAATACCCGCCTGGATGACTTGAAATATAGTCAGCCGTGGCAATTTTTGTGAGTCTCTGAGGAGACTTTATAATGTGTACAAATTAAGCTATCCTTCTCAGCTAAGCATTACGGAGATACATTTATTTAGTTGGATTGTATGAGAATGATTTTTCGTGGTTTTACTTTATATTTAATCTAACATGTTCACATGAAGCTTTCTTAGAGGGAGTATATTGAACACTTATAAAGTGTAACTTTGCCAACAGTTAGGCACTCAAAATTCTCAAAATTTGGACCTAAGCTAGATGGCATGCTAATGACGGAGTTTAAATTATCGGGCAGTTTTTCAGGACGATTGATTTCGACACCTGATTAGATTGACTGATTTATGAAAAATTTAGAAAACTCTGTTTTGTTCAGTGCCGTTTAGGTTGATTTTACATGTTTACATTAAACTTGCGTTGTAATTGAGGTGAGGGTTGGACACAGAATCCTGTATTATTCAGGTTTGGCTATGATTTTTAAGTTTAAGTTAAAGATTCTCAGACCGAGGTCATGTTTTTTGAACAATGTTAATCAGGTTTTGGTAATTTTGAAAGATTGTTAAAAAGGAGAAGAAATAAAATATCTTTATTTTTGATTAACTTATGTAAATTAGGACGAGTGTTGGAACCCAAAAAAATCAACAACAAACTAAGTTAACTCTGTCTGAGAAAGGGTGAGACCTACTTAAAAGTGACTAGTACTTACTGAGAGCTGAGTTACAAATCATATCTGACTTTGACAGGACTTATAGTCTCCTGAGAGACTAACAAAAATTGCCACGGCTGACTATATTTCAAGTCATCCAGGCGGTATTGGTTAAAGTTTTCAACCAGCAATAATCACGTCTCAGATAATCTTCATAGACTATGAAATTGCCTCTGCACAAGAATACTGATACTACAAATTAGTTCAAAGCTCAATGAGTCCAACCCTCACCTCTATCGTGGTGTAACATTCCAGGATGTAAACAACTTTCCTGGCGATGAAAGGTGCATGTTGGATGTGATTGATCTATTGACAATAAGCCCCGCCCTTAGGATGGGGAATTAAAATGCTAATTGAAAGAATCCAACATAATAATACATTTTATTTATAACACACTTCACATTTAGATCAAATCTCAAAGTGCTGGAAGGTAAAAGCAAATAAAAAGCAACAAATAAAGTATAATAATATGACCAGAAAGCAACAATGTTAGTTAAAAGTTATAGGTTCTGCTAAAAAGGAAAGATTGAAGTCCTTTTTTTTGAAAGACTCAGTCGTCTGTGGAGCCCTCAGATGGTCGGGGCAGCCTTCCACAGACGAGCGGCAGCAGAACAGAAAGACAGATCATCTATGGTGCCGACCTTAGTCCGGGGGAGGGGGACGTGGTTTGAGGGAGTAGAACAGGGGGATGGTGTTTAGTAGGTTAAAAGAAAACCCTTCAGTGGTATTTAAAATTTACTTTACCTAAATAAACTTGAACTCTGTTTGAGAATCTTTAAGTTAAATCTAAAAACCACAGTGAAAAACTGCTGAGTAAGACAGGATTCTGAGTCCAACCCTCCAACAAACACACCTTTCATTGCCAGGAAAGTTTTTTACATCCTGGAATGTTGCACCACGATAGAGGTGAGGGTTGGACATATGGAGGTTTAAACCAATATGAAGCTTTTGTATTCTTGTGCAGAGGCAATTTCATAGTCTATGAAGTGTATCTGAGACGTGATTATTGCTGGTTGAAAACTTTAACCAATACCCGCCTGGATGACTTGAAATATAGTCAGCCGTGGCAATTTTTGAGAGTCTCTGAGGAGGCTTTATAATGTGTACAAATTAAGCTATGCTTCTCAGCTATTATTACGGAGATACATTTATTTAGTCGGATTGTATGAGAATGTTTTTTCGTGGTTTTACTTTATATTTAATCTAACATGTTCACATGAAGCTTTCTCAGAGGGAGTATATTGAACACTTATAAAGTGTAACTTTGCAAACAGTTGGGCACTCAAAATTCTCAAAATTTGGACCTAAGCTAGATGGGATGCTAATGACGGAGTTTAAATTATCGGGCAGTTTTTCAGGACGATTGATTTCGACACTTGATTAGATTGACTGATTTATGAAATATTTAGAAAACTCTGTTTTGCTCAGTGCCGTTTAGGTTGATTTTACATGTTTACATTAAACTTGAGTTGTAATTGAGGTGAGGGTTGGACACAGAATCCTGTATTATTCAGGTTTGGCTATGATTTTTAAGTTTAAGTTAAAGATTCTCAGACCGAGGTCATGTTTTTTGAACAATGTTAATCAGGTTTTGGTAATTTTGAAAGATTGTTAAAAAGGAGAAGAAATAAAATATCTTTATTTTTGATTAACTTATGTAAATTAGGACGAGTGTTGGAACCCAAAAAAATCAACAACAAACTAAGTTAACTGTGTCTGAGAAAGGGTGAGACCTACTTAAAAGTGACTAGAACTTACTGAGAGCTGAGTTACAAATCATATCTGACTTTGACAGGACTTATAGTCTCCTGAGAGACTAACAAAAATTGCCACGGCTGACTATATTTCAAGTCATCCAGGCGGTATTGGTTAAAGTTTTCAACCAGCAATAATCACGTCTCAGATAATCTTCATAGACTATGAAATTGCCTCTGCACAAGAATACTGATACTACAAATTAGTTCAAAGCTCAATGAGTCCAACCCTCACCTCTATCGTGGTGTAACATTCCAGGATGTAAACAACTTTCCTGGCGATGAAAGGTGCATGTTGGATGTGACTGATCTATTGACAATAAGCCCCGACCTTAGGATGGGGAATTAAAATGCTAATTGAAAGAATCCAACATAATAATACATTTTATTTATAACACACTTCACATTTAGATCAAATCTCAAAGTGCTGGAAGGTAAAAGCAAATAAAAAGCAACAAATAAAGTATAATAATATGACCAGAAAGCAACAATGTTAGTTAAAAGTTATAGGTTCTGCTAAAAAGGAAAGATTGAAGTCCTTTTTTTTGAAAGACTCAGTCGTCTGTGGAGCCCTCAGATGGTCGGGGCAGCCTTCCACAGACGAGCGGCAGCAGAACAGAAAGACAGATCATCTATGGTGCCGACCTTAGTCCGGGGGAGGGGGACGTGGTTTGAGGGAGTAGAACAGGGGGATGGTGTTTAGTAGGTTAAAAGAAAACCCTTCAGTGGTATTTAAAATTTACTTTACCTAAATAAACTTGAACTCTGTTTGAGAATCTTTAAGTTAAATCTAAAAACCACAGTGAAAAACTGCTGAGTAAGACAGGATTCTGAGTCCAACCCTCCAACAAACACACCTTTCATAGCCAGGAAAGTTTTTTACATCCTGGAATGTTGCACCACGATAGAGGTGAGGGTTGGACATATGGAGGTTTAAACCAATATGAAGCTTTTGTATTCTTGTGCAGAGGCAATTTCATAGTCTATGAAGTTTATCTGAGACGTGATTATTGCTGGTTGAAAACTTTAACCAATACCCGCCTGGATGACTTGAAATATAGTCAGCCGTGGCAATTTTTGTGAGTCTCTGAGGAGACTTTATAATGTGTACAAATTAAGCTATCCTTCTCAGCTAAGCATTACGGAGATACATTTATTTAGTTGGATTGTATGAGAATGATTTTTCGTGGTTTGACTTTATATTTAATCTAACATGTTCACATGAAGCTTTCTTAGAGGGAGTATATTGAACACTTATAAAGTGTAACTTTGCCAACAGTTAGGCACTCAAAATTCTCAAAATTTGGACCTAAGCTAGATGGCATGCTAATGACGGAGTTTAAATTATCGGGCAGTTTTTCAGGACGATTGATTTCGACACCTGATTAGATTGACTGATTTATGAAAAATTTAGAAAACTCTGTTTTGTTCAGTGCCGTTTAGGTTGATTTTACATGTTTACATTAAACTTGCGTTGTAATTGAGGTGAGGGTTGGACACAGAATCCTGAATTATTCAGGTTTGGCTATGATTTTTAAGTTTAAGTTAAAGATTCTCAGACCGAGGTCATGTTTTTTGAACAATGTTAATCAGGTTTTGGTAATTTTGAAAGATTGTTAAAAAGGAGAAGAAATAAAATATCTTTATTTTTGATTAACTTATGTAAATTAGGACGAGTGTTGGAACCCAAAAAAATCAACAACAAACTAAGTTAACTCTGTCTGAGAAAGGGTGAGACCTACTTAAAAGTGACTAGTACTTACTGAGAGCTGAGTTACAAATCATATCTGACTTTGACAGGACTTATAGTCTCCTGAGACTAACAAAAATTGCCACGGCTGACTATATTTCAAGTCATCCAGGCGGTATTGGTTAAAGTTTTCAACCAGCAATAATCACGTCTCAGATAATCTTCATAGACTATGAAATTGCCTCTGCACAAGAATACTGATACTACAAATTAGTTCAAAGCTCAATGAGTCCAACCCTCACCTCTATCGTGGTGTAACATTCCAGGATGTAAACAACTTTCCTGGCGATGAAAGGTGCATGTTGGATGTGATTGATCTAGTGACAATAAGCCCCGCCCTTAGGATGGGGAATTAAAATGCTAATTGAAAGAATCCAACATAATAATACATTTTATTTATAACACACTTCACATTTAGATCAAATCTCAAAGTGCTGGAAGGTAAAAGCAAATAAAAAGCAACAAATAAAGTATAATAATATGACCAGAAAGCAACAATGTTAGTTAAAAGTTATAGGTTCTGCTAAAAAGGAAAGATTGAAGTCCTTTTTTTTGAAAGACTCAGTCGTCTGTGGAGCCCTCAGATGGTCGGGGCAGCCTTCCACAGACGAGCGGCAGCAGAACAGAAAGACAGATCATCTATGGTGCCGACCTTAGTCCGGGGGAGGGGGACGTGGTTTGAGGGAGTAGAACAGGGGGATGGTGTTTAGTAGGTTAAAAGAAAACCCTTCAGTGGTATTTAAAATTTACTTTACCTAAATAAACTTGAACTCTGTTTGAGAATCTTTAAGTTAAATCTAAAAACCACAGTGAAAAACTGCTGAGTAAGACAGGATTCTGAGTCCAACCCTCCAACAAACACACCTTTCATTGCCAGGAAAGTTTTTTACATCCTGGAATGTTGCACCACGATAGAGGTGAGGGTTGGACATATGGAGGTTTAAACCAATATGAAGCTTTTGTATTCTTGTTCAGAGGCAATTTCATAGTCTATGAAGTTTATCTGAGACGTGATTATTGCTGGTTGAAAACTTTAACCAATACCCGCCTGGATGACTTGAAATATAGTCAGCCGTGGCAATTTTTGAGAGTCTCTGAGGAGGCTTTATAATGTGTACAAATTAAGCTATGCTTCTCAGCTATTATTACGGAGATACATTTATTTAGTCGGATTGTATGAGAATGTTTTTTCGTGGTTTTACTTTATATTTAATCTAACATGTTCACATGAAGCTTTCTCAGAGGGAGTATATTGAACACTTATAAAGTGTAACTTTGCAAACAGTTGGGCACTCAAAATTCTCAAAATTTGGACCTAAGCTAGATGGGATGCTAATGACGGAGTTTAAATTATCGGGCAGTTTTTCAGGACGATTGATTTCGACACTTGATTAGATTGACTGATTTATGAAATATTTAGAAAACTCTGTTTTGCTCAGTGCCGTTTAGGTTGATTTTACATGTTTACATTAAACTTGCGTTGTAATTGAGGTGAGGGTTGGACACAGAATCCTGTATTATTCAGGTTTGGCTATGATTTTTAAGTTTAAGTTAAAGATTCTCAGACCGAGGTCATGTTTTTTGAACAATGTTAATCAGGTTTTGGTAATTTTGAAAGATTGTTAAAAAGGAGAAGAAATAAAATATCTTTATTTTTGATTAACTTATGTAAATTAGGACGAGTGTTGGAACCCAAAAAAATCAACAACAAACTAAGTTAACTGTGTCTGATAAAGGGTGAGACCTACTTAAAAGTGACTAGAACTTACTGAGAGCTGAGTTACAAATCATATCTGACTTTGACAGGACTTATAGTCTCCTGAGAGACTAACAAAAATTGCCACGGCTGACTATATTTCAAGTCATCCAGGCGGTATTGGTTAAAGTTTTCAACCAGCAATAATCACGTCTCAGATAATCTTCATAGACTATGAAATTGCCTCTGCACAAGAATACTGATACTACAAATTAGTTCAAAGCTCAATGAGTCCAACCCTCACCTCTATCGTGGTGTAACATTCCAGGATGTAAACAACTTTCCTGGCGATGAAAGGTGCAAGTTGGATGTGATTGATCTATTGACAATAAGCCCCGCCCTTAGGATGGGGAATTAAAATGCTAATTGAAAGAATCCAACATAATAATACATTTTATTTATAACACACTTCACATTTAGATCAAATCTCAAAGTGCTGGAAGGTAAAAGCAAATAAAAAGCAACAAATAAAGTATAATAATATAAAAATATGACCAGAAAGCAACAATATTAGTTAAAAGTTATAGCTTCTGCTAAAAAGGAAAGATTGAAGTCCTTTTTTTTGAAAGACTCAGTCGTCTGTGGAGCCCTCAGATGGTCGGGGCAGCCTTCCACAGACGAGCGGCAGCAGAACAGAAAGACAGATCATCTATGGTGCCGACCTTAGTCCGGGGGAGGGGGACGTGGTTTGAGGGAGTAGAACAGGGGGATGGTGTTTAGTAGGTTAACAGAAAACCCTTCAGTCGTATTTAAAATTTACTTTACCTAAATAAACTTGAACTCTGTTTGAGAATCTTTAAGTTAAATCTAAAAACCAGAGTGAAAAACTGCTGAGTAATACAGGATTCTGAGTCCAACCCTCCAACAAACACACCTTTCATTGCCAGGAAAGTTTTTTACATCCTGGAATGTTGCACCACGATAGAGGTGAGGGTTGGAAACATAGAGGTTTAAACCAATATGTAGCATTTGTATTCTTGTGCAGAGGCAATTTCATAGTCTATGAAGATTATCTGAGACGTGATTATTGCTGGTTGAAAACTTTAACCAATACCCGCCTGGATGACTTGAAATATAGTCAGCCGTGGCAATTTTTGTGAGTCTCTGAGGAGACTTTATAATGTGTACAAATTAAGCTATCCTTCTCAGCTAAGCATTACGGAGATACATTTATTTAGTTGGATTGTATGAGAATGATTTTTCGTGGTTTGACTTTATATTTAATCTAACATGTTCACATGAAGCTTTCTTAGAGGGAGTATATTGAACACTTATAAAGTGTAACTTTGCCAACAGTTAGGCACTCAAAATTCTCAAAATTTGGACCTAAGCTAGATGGCATGCTAATGACGGAGTTTAAATTATCGGGCAGTTTTTCAGGACGATTGATTTCGACACCTGATTAGATTGACTGATTTATGAAAAATTTAGAAAACTCTGTTTTGTTCAGTGCCGTTTAGGTTGATTTTACATGTTTACATTAAACTTGCGTTGTAATTGAGGTGAGGGTTGGACACAGAATCCTGTATTATTCAGGTTTGGCTATGATTTTTAAGTTTAAGTTAAAGATTCTCAGACCGAGGTCATGTTTTTTGAACAATGTTAATCAGGTTTTGGTAATTTTGAAAGATTGTTAAAAAGGAGAAGAAATAAAATATCTTTATTTTTGATTAACTTATGTAAATTGGGACGAGTGTTGGAACCCAAAAAAATCAACAACAAACTAAGTTAACTCTGTCTGAGAAAGGGTGAGACCTACTTAAAAATGACTAGTACTTACTGAGAGCTGAGTTACAAATCATATCTGACTTTGACAGGACTTATAGTCTCCTGAGAGACTAACAAAAATTGCCACGGCTGACTATATTTCAAGTCATCCAGGCGGTATTGGTTAAAGTTTTCAACCAGCAATAATCACGTCTCAAATAATCTTCATAGACTATGAAATTGCCTCTGCACAAGAATACTGATACTACAAATTAGTTCAAAGCTCAATGAGTCCAACCCTCACCTCTATCGTGGTGTAACATTCCAGGATGTAAACAACTTTCCTGGCGATGAAAGGTGCATGTTGGATGTGATTGATCTATTGACAATAAGCCCCGCCCTTAGGATGGGGAATTAAAATGCTAATTGAAAGAATCCAACATAATAATACATTTTATTTATAACACACTTCACATTTAGATCAAATCTCAAAGTGCTGGAAGGTAAAAGCAAATAAAAAGCAACAAATAAAGTATAATAATATGACCAGAAAGCAACAATGTTAGTTAAAAGTTATAGGTTCTGCTAAAAAGGAAAGATTGAAGTCCTTTTTTTTGAAAGACTCAGTCGTCTGTGGAGCCCTCAGATGGTCGGGGCAGCCTTCCACAGACGAGCGGCAGCAGAACAGAAAGACAGATCATCTATGGTGCCGACCTTAGTCCGGGGGAGGGGGACGTGGTTTGAGGGAGTAGAACAGGGGGATGGTGTTTAGTAGGTTAAAAGAAAACCCTTCAGTGGTATTTAAAATTTACTTTACCTAAATAAACTTGAACTCTGTTTGAGAATCTTTAAGTTAAATCTAAAAACCACAGTGAAAAACTGCTGAGTAAGACAGGATTCTGAGTCCAACCCTCCAACAAACACACCTTTCATTGCCAGGAAAGTTTTTTACATCCTGGAATGTTGCACCACGATAGAGGTGAGGGTTGGACATATGGAGGTTTAAACCAATATGAAGCTTTTGTATTCTTGTGCAGAGGCAATTTCATAGTCTATGAAGTTTATCTGAGACGTGATTATTGCTGGTTGAAAACTTTAACCAATACCCGCCTGGATGACTTGAAATATAGTCAGCCGTGGCAATTTTTGTGAGTCTCTGAGGAGACTTTATAATGTGTACAAATTAAGCTATGCTTCTCAGCTAAGCATTACGGAGATACATTTATTTAGTTGGATTGTATGAGAATGATTTTTCGTGGTTTGACTTTATATTTAATCTAACATGTTCACATGAAGCTTTCTTAGAGGGAGTATATTGAACACTTATAAAGTGTAACTTTGCCAACAGTTAGGCACTCAAAATTCTCAAAATTTGGACCTAAGCTAGATGGCATGCTAATGACGGAGTTTAAATTATCGGGCAGTTTTTCAGGACGATTGATTTCGACACCTGATTAGATTGACTGATTTATGAAAAATTTAGAAAACTCTGTTTTGTTCAGTGCCGTTTAGGTTGATTTTACATGTTTACATTAAACTTGCGTTGTAATTGAGGTGAGGGTTGGACACAGAATCCTGTATTATTCAGGTTTGGCTATGATTTTTAAGTTTAAGTTAAAGATTCTCAGACCGAGGTCATGTTTTTTGAACAATGTTAATCAGGTTTTGGTAATTTTGAAAGATTGTTAAAAAGGAGAAGAAATAAAATATCTTTATTTTTGATTAACTTATGTAAATTAGGACGAGTGTTGGAACCCAAAAAAATCAACAACAAACTAAGTTAACTCTGTCTGAGAAAGGGTGAGACCTACTTAAAAGTGACTAGTACTTACTGAGAGCTGAGTTACAAATCATATCTGACTTTGACAGGACTTATAGTCTCCTGAGACTAACAAAAATTGCCACGGCTGACTATATTTCAAGTCATCCAGGCGGTATTGGTTAAAGTTTTCAACCAGCAATAATCACGTCTCAGATAATCTTCATAGACTATGAAATTGCCTCTGCACAAGAATACTGATACTACAAATTAGTTCAAAGCTCAATGAGTCCAACCCTCACCTCTATCGTGGTGTAACATTCCAGGATGTAAACAACTTTCCTGGCGATGAAAGGTGCATGTTGGATGTGATTGATCTATTGACAATAAGCCCCGCCCTTAGGATGGGGAATTAAAATGCTAATTGAAAGAATCCAACATAATAATACATTTTATTTATAACACACTTCACATTTAGATCAAATCTCAAAGTGCTGGAAGGTAAAAGCAAATAAAAAGCAACAAATAAAGTATAATAATATGACCAGAAAGCAACAATGTTAGTTAAAAGTTATAGGTTCTGCTAAAAAGGAAAGATTGAAGTCCTTTTTTTTGAAAGACTCAGTCGTCTGTGGAGCCCTCAGATGGTCGGGGCAGCCTTCCACAGACGAGCGGCAGCAGAACAGAAAGACAGATCATCTATGGTGCCGACCTTAGTCCGGGGGAGGGGGACGTGGTTTGAGGGAGTAGAACAGGGGGATGGTGTTTAGTAGGTTAAAAGAAAACCCTTCAGTGGTATTTAAAATTTACTTTACCTAAATAAACTTGAACTCTGTTTGAGAATCTTTAAGTTAAATCTAAAAACCACAGTGAAAAACTGCTGAGTAAGACAGGATTCTGAGTCCAACCCTCCAACAAACACACCTTTCATTGCCAGGAAAGTTTTTTACATCCTGGAATGTTGCACCACGATAGAGGTGAGGGTTGGACATATGGAGGTTTAAACCAATATGAAGCTTTTGTATTCTTGTGCAGAGGCAATTTCATAGTCTATGAAGTGTATCTGAGACGTGATTATTGCTGGTTGAAAACTTTAACCAATACCCGCCTGGATGACTTGAAATATAGTCAGCCGTGGCAATTTTTGAGAGTCTCTGAGGAGGCTTTATAATGTGTACAAATTAAGCTATGCTTCTCAGCTATTATTACGGAGATACATTTATTTAGTCGGATTGTATGAGAATGTTTTTTCGTGGTTTTACTTTATATTTAATCTAACATGTTCACATGAAGCTTTCTCAGAGGGAGTATATTGAACACTTATAAAGTGTAACTTTGCAAACAGTTGGGCACTCAAAATTCTCAAAATTTGGACCTAAGCTAGATGGGATGCTAATGACGGAGTTTAAATTATCGGGCAGTTTTTCAGGACGATTGATTTCGACACTTGATTAGATTGACTGATTTATGAAATATTTAGAAAACTCTGTTTTGCTCAGTGCCGTTTAGGTTGATTTTACATGTTTACATTAAACTTGAGTTGTAATTGAGGTGAGGGTTGGACACAGAATCCTGTATTATTCAGGTTTGGCTATGATTTTTAAGTTTAAGTTAAAGATTCTCAGACCGAGGTCATGTTTTTTGAACAATGTTAATCAGGTTTTGGTAATTTTGAAAGATTGTTAAAAAGGAGAAGAAATAAAATATCTTTATTTTTGATTAACTTATGTAAATTAGGACGAGTGTTGGAACCCAAAAAAATCAACAACAAACTAAGTTAACTGTGTCTGAGAAAGGGTGAGACCTACTTAAAAGTGACTAGAACTTACTGAGAGCTGAGTTACAAATCATATCTGACTTTGACAGGACTTATAGTCTCCTGAGAGACTAACAAAAATTGCCACGGCTGACTATATTTCAAGTCATCCAGGCGGTATTGGTTAAAGTTTTCAACCAGCAATAATCACGTCTCAGATAATCTTCATAGACTATGAAATTGCCTCTGCACAAGAATACTGATACTACAAATTAGTTCAAAGCTCAATGAGTCCAACCCTCACCTCTATCGTGGTGTAACATTCCAGGATGTAAACAACTTTCCTGGCGATGAAAGGTGCATGTTGGATGTGATTGATCTAGTGACAATAAGCCCCGCCCTTAGGATGGGGAATTAAAATGCTAATTGAAAGAATCCAACATAATAATACATTTTATTTATAACACACTTCACATTTAGATCAAATCTCAAAGTGCTGGAAGGTAAAAGCAAATAAAAAGCAACAAATAAAGTATAATAATATGACCAGAAAGCAACAATGTTAGTTAAAAGTTATAGGTTCTGCTAAAAAGGAAAGATTGAAGTCCTTTTTTTTGAAAGACTCAGTCGTCTGTGGAGCCCTCAGATGGTCGGGGCAGCCTTCCACAGACGAGCGGCAGCAGAACAGAAAGACAGATCATCTATGGTGCCGACCTTAGTCCGGGGGAGGGGGACGTGGTTTGAGGGAGTAGAACAGGGGGATGGTGTTTAGTAGGTTAAAAGAAAACCCTTCAGTGGTATTTAAAATTTACTTTACCTAAATAAACTTGAACTCTGTTTGAGAATCTTTAAGTTAAATCTGAAAACCACAGTGAAAAACTGCTGAGTAATACAGGATTCTGAGTCCAACCCTCCAACAAACACACCTTTCATTGCCAGGAAAGTTGTTTACATCCTGGAATGTTGCACCACGATAGAGGTGAGGGTTGGACACATAGAGGTTTAAACCAATATGTAGCTTTTGTATTCTTGTGCAGAGGCAATTTCATAGTCTATGAAGTTTATCTGAGACGTGATTATTGCTGGTTGAAAACTTTAACCAATACCCGCCTGGATGACTTGAAATATAGTCAGCCGTGGCAATTTTTGTGAGTCTCTGAGGAGACTTTATAATGTGTACAAATTAAGCTATGCTTCTCAGCTAAGCATTACGGAGATACATTTATTTAGTTGGATTGTATGAGAAGGATTTTTCGTGGTTTGACTTTATATTTAATCTAACATGTTCACATGAAGCTTTCTTAGAGGGGGTATATTGAACACTTATAAAGTGTAACTTTGCAAACAGTTAGGCACTCAAAATTCTCAAAATTTGGACCTAAGCTAGATGGCATGCTAATGACGGAGTTTAAATTATCGGGCAGTTTTTCAGGACGATTGATTTCGACACTTGATTAGATTGACTGATTTATGAAAAATTTAGAAAACTCTGTTTTGTTCAGTGCCGTTTAGGTTAATTTTACATGTTTACATTAAACTTGCGTTGTAATTGAGGTGAGGGTTGGACACAGAATCCTGTATTATTCAGGTTTGGCTATGGTTTTTAAATTTAAGTTAAAGATTCTCAGACCGAGGTCATGTTTTTTGAACAATGTTAATCAGGTTTTGGTAAATTTGAAAGATTGTTTAAAGGAGAAGAAATAAAATATCTTTATTTTCGATTAACTTATGTAAATTAAGACGAGTGTTGGAACCCAAAAATCAACAACAAACTAGGTTAACTTGGTCTGATAAAGGGTGAGACCTACTTAAAGGTGACTAGTACTTACTGAGAGCTGAGTTACAAATCATATTTGACTTTGACAGGACTTAAAGTCTCCTGAGAGACTAACAAAAATTGCCACGGCTGACTATATTTCAAGTCATCCAGGCGGTATTGGTTAAAGTTTTCAACCAGCAATAATCACGTCTCAGATAATCTTCATAGACTATGAAATTGCCTCTGCACAAGAATACTGATACTACATATTAGTTCAAACCTCAATGTGTCCAACCCTCACCTCTATCGTGGTGTAACATTCCAGGATGTAAACAACTTTCCTGGCGATGAAAGGTGCGTGTTGGATGTGATTGATCTATTGACAATAAGCCCCGCCCTTAGGATGGGGAATTAAAATTATAAGAATCCAACATAATAATACATTTTATTTATAACACACTTCACATTTAGATCAAATCTCAAAGTGCTGGAAGGTAAAAGCAAATAAAAAGCAACAAATAAAGTATAATAATATAAAAATATGAACAGAAAGCAACAATGTTAGTTAAAAGTTATAACTTCTGCTAAAAAGGAAAGATTGAAGTCCTTTTTTTTGAAAGACTCAGTCGTCTGTGGAGCCCTCAGATGGTCGGGGCAGCCTTCCACAGACGAGCGGCAGCAGAACAGAAAGACAGATCATCTATGGTGCCGACCTTAGTCCGGGGGAGGGGGACGTGGTTTGAGGGAGTAGAACAGGGGGATGGTGTTTAGTAGGTTAAAAGAAAACCCTTCAGTGGTATTTAAAATTTACTTTACCTAAATAAACTTGAACTCTGTTTGAGAATCTTTAAGTTAAATCTGAAAACCAGAGTGAAAAACTGCTGAGTAATACAGGATTCTGAGTCCAACCCTCCAACAAACACACCTTTCATTGCCAGGAAAGTTGTTTACATCCTGGAATGTTGCACCACGATAGAGGTGAGGGTTGGACACATAGAGGTTTAAACCAATATGTAGCTTTTGTATTCTTGTGCAGAGGCAATTTCATAGTCTATGAAGTTTATCTGAGATGTGATTATTGCTGGTTGAAAACTTTAACCAATACCCGCCTGAATGACTTGAAATATAGTCAGCCGTGGCAATTTTTGTGAGTCTCTGAGGAGACTTTATAATGTGTAGAACTTAAGCTATGCTTCTCAGCTAAGCATTACGGAGATACATTAATTAGTTGGATTGTATGAGAAGGATTTTTCGTGGTTTGACTTTATATTTAATCTAACATGTTCACATGAAGCTTTCTTAGAGGGAGTATATTGAACACTTATAAAGTGTAACTTTGCAAACAGTTAGGCACTCAAAATTCTCAAAATTTGGACCTAAGCTAGATGGCATGCTAATGACGGAGTTTAAATTATCGGGCAGTTTTTCAGGACGATTGATTTCGACACTTGATTAGATTGACTGATTTATGAAAAATTTAGAAAACTCTGTTTTGTTCAGTGCCGTTTAGGTTAATTTTACATGTTTACATTAAACTTGCGTTGTAATTGAGGTGAGGGTTGGACACAGAATCCTGTATTATTCAGGTTTGGCTATGGTTTTTAAATTTAAGTTAAAGATTCTCAGACCGAGGTCATGTTTTTTGAACAATGTTAATCAGGTTTTGGTAAATTTGAAAGATTGTTTAAAGGAGAAGAAATAAACTATCTTTATTTTCGATTAATTTATGTAAATTAAGACGAGTGTTAGAACCCAAAAATCAACAACAACCTAAGTTAACTCTGTCTGAGAAAAGGTGAGACCTACTTAAAGGTGACTAGTCCTTACTGACAGCTGAGTTACAAATCATATCTGACTTTGACAGGACTTAAAGTCTCCTGAGAGACTAACAAAAATTGCCACAGCTGACTATATTTCAAGTCATCCAGGCGGTATTGGTTAAAGTTTTCAACCAGCAATAATCACGTCTCAGACAATCTTCATAGACTATGAAATTGCCTCTGCACAAGAATACTGATGCTACAAATTAGTTCAAAGCTCAATGAGTCCAACCCTCACCTCTATCGTGGTGTAACATTCCAGGATGTAAACAACTTTCCTGGCGATGAAAGGTGCGTGTTGGATGTGATTGATCTATTGACAATAAGCCTCGCCCTTAGGATGGGGAATTAAAATTGAAAGAATCCAACATAATAATACATTTTATTTATAACACACTTCACATTTAGATCAAATCTCAAAGTGCTGGAAGGTAAAAGCAAATAAAAAGCAACAAATAAAGTATAATAATATAAAAATATGACCAGAAAGCAACAATGTTAGTTAAAAGTTATAGGTACTGCTAAAAAGGAAAGATTGAAGTCCTTTTTTTTTGAAAGACTCAGTCGTCTGTGGAGCCCTCAGATGGTCGGGGCAGCCTTCCACAGACGAGCGGCAGCAGAACAGAAAGACAGATCATCTATGGTGCCGACCTTAGTCCGGGGGAGGGGGACGTGGTTTGAGGGAGTAGAACAGGGGGATGGTGTTTAGTAGGTTAACAAAAAACCTTTGAGTCGTATTTAAAATTTACTTTACCTAAATAAACTTGAACTCTGTTTGAGAATCTTTAAGTTAAATCTGAAAACCAGAGTGAAAAACTGCTGAGTAATACAGGATTCTGAGTCCAACCCTCCAACAAACACACCTTTCATTGCCAGGAAAGTTTTTCACATCCTGGAATGTTGCACCACGATAGAGGTGAGGGTTGGACACATAGAGGTTTAAACCAATATGTAGCATTTGTATTCTTGTGCAGAGGCAATTTCATAGTCTATGAAGATTATCTGAGACGTGATTATTGCTGGTTGAAAACTTTAACCAATACCCGCCTGGATGACTTGAAATATAGTCAGCCGTGGCAATTTTTGTGAGTCTCTGAGGAGACTTTATAATGTGTACAAAGTAAGCTATGCTTCTCAGCTAAGCATTATGGAGATACATTTATTTAGTTGGATTGTATGAGAAGGATTTTTCGTGGTTTGACTTTATATTTAATCTAACATGTTCACATGAAGCTTTCTTAGAGGGAGTATATTGAACACTTATAAAGTGTAACTTTGCAAACAGTTGGGCACTCAAAATTCTCAAAATTTGGACCTAAGCTAGATGGGATGCTAATGACGGAGTTTAAATTATCGGGCAGTTTTTCAGGACGGTTGATTTCGACACTTGATTAGATTGACTGATTTATGAAATATTTAGAAAACTCTGTTTTGCCCAGAGCCGATTAGGTTGATTTTACATGTTTACATTAAACTTGCGTTGTAATTGAGGTGAGGTTTGGACACAGAATCCTGTATTATTCAGGTTTGGCTATGATTTTTAAATTTAAGTTAAAGATTCTCAGACCGAGGTCATGTTTTTTGAACAATGTTGATCAGGTTTTGGTAAATTTGAAAGATTGTTTAAAGGAGAAGAAATAAAATATCTTTATTTTTGATTAACTTATGTAAATTAGGACGAGTGTTGGAACCCAAAAATCAACAACGAACTAAGTTAACTCTGTCTGAGAAAGGGTGATACCTACTTAAAAGTGACTAGTACTTACTGAGAGCTGAGTTACAAATCATATCTGACTTTGACAGGACTTAAAGTCTCCTGAGAGACTAACAAAAATTGCCACGGCTGACTATATTTCAAGTAATCCAGGCGGTATTGGTTAAAGTTTTCAACGAGCAATAATCACGTCTCAGATAATCTTCATAGACTATGAAATTGCCTCTGCACAAGAATACTGATACTACAAATTAGTTCAAAGCTCAATGAGTCCAACCCTCACCTCTATCATGGTGTAACATTCCAGGATGTAAACAACTTTCCTGGCGATGAAAGGTGCGTGTTGGATGTGATTGATCTATTGACAATAAGCCCCGCCCTTAGGATGGGGAATTAAAATGCTATTTGAAAGAATCCAACATAATAATACATTTTATTTATAACGCACTTCACATTTAGATCAAATCTCAAAGTGCTGGAAGGTAAAAGCAAATAAAAAGCAACAAATAAAGTATAATAATATGACCAGAAAGCAACAATGTTAGTTAAAAGTTATAGGTTCTGCTAAAAAGGAAAGATTGAAGTCCTTTTTTTGAAAGACTCAGTCGTCTGTGGAGCCCTCAGATGGTCGGGGCAGCCTTCCACAGACGAGCGGCAGCAGAACAGAAAGACAGATCATCTATGGTGCCGACCTTAGTCCGGGGGAGGGGGACGTGGTTTGAGGGAGTAGAACAGGGGGATGGTGTTTAGTAGGTTAACAGAAAACCCTTCAGTCGTATTTAAAATTTACTTTACCTAAATAAACTTGAACTCTGTTTGAGAATCTTTAAGTTAAATCTAAAAACCAGAGTGAAAAACTGCTGAGTAATACAGGATTCTGAGTCCAACCCTCCAACAAACACACTTTTCATTGCCAGGAAAGTTGTTTACATCCTGGAATGTTGCACCACGATAGAGGTGAGGGTTGGACACATAGAGGTTTAAACCAATATGTAGCATTTGTATTCTTGTGCAGAGGCAATTTCATAGTTTATGAAGATTATCTGAGACGTGATTATTGCTGGTTGAAAACTTTAACCAATACCCGCCTGGATGACTTGAAATATAGTCAGCCGTGGCAATTTTTGTGAGTCTCTGAGGAGACTTTATAATGTGTACAAATTAAGCTATGCTTCTCAGCTATTATTACGGAGATACATTTATTTAGTTGGATTGTATGAGAAGGATTTTTCGTGGTTTGACTTTATATTTAATCTAACATGTTCACATGAAGCTTTCTCAGAGGGAGTATATTGAACACTTATAAAGTGTAACTTTGCAAACAGTTAGGCACTCAAAATTCTCAAAATTTGGACCTAAGCTAGATGGCATGCTAATGACGGAGTTTAAATCATCGGGCAGTTTTTCAGGACGATTGATTAGATTGACTCATTTATGAAAAATTTTGAAAACTCTATTTTGTTCAGTGCCGTTTAGGTTAAGTTTACATGTTTACATTAAACTTGCGTTGTAATTGAGGTGATGGTTGGACACAGAATCCTGTATTATTCAGGTTTGGCTATGGTTTTTAAATTTAAGTTAAAGATTCTCAGACCGAGGTCATGTTTTTTGAACAATGTTAATCAGGTTTTGGTAAATTTGAAAGATTGTTTAAAGGAGAAGAAATAAAATGTCTTTATTTTCGATTAACTTATGTAAATTAAGACGAGTGTTGGAACCCAAAAATCAACAACAACCTAAGTTAACTCTGTCTGAGAAAGGGTGAGACCTACTTAAAGGTGACTAGTCCTTACTGATAGCTGAGTTACAAATCATATCTGACTTTGACAGGAGTTATAGTCTCCTGAGAGACTAACAAAAATTGCCACGGCTGACTATATTTCAAGTCATCCAGGCGGTATTGGTTAAAGTTTTCAACCAGCAATAATCACGTCTCAGATCATCTTCATAGACTATAAAATTGCCTCTGCACAAGAATACTGATACTACAAATGAGTTCAAACCTCAATGAGTCCAACCCTCACCTCTATCGTGGTGTAACATTCCAGGATGTAAACAACTTTCCTGGCGATGAAAGGTGCGTGTTGGATGTGATTGATCTATTGACAATAAGCCCCGCCCTTAGGATGGGGAATTAAAATGCTATTTGAAAGAATCCAACATAATAATACATTTTATTTATAACACACTTCACATTTAGATCAAATCTCAAAGTGCTGGAAGGTAAAAGCAAATAAAAAGCAACAAATAAAGTATAATAATATGACCAGAAAGCAACAATGTTAGTTAAAAGTTATAGGTTCTGCTAAAAAGGAAAGATTGAAGTTCTTTTTTTGAAAGACTCAGTCGTCTGTGGAGCCCTCAGATGGTCGGGGGCAGCCTTCCACAGTTAAAGATGTACCTAGTTAAAGATGAATAGTTACTCACTTAGGGCTGAGTAACAAATAATATTTGATTTTGACACAATACGATACAAGGGGTATATCCGGGAACATTTCCCAATCTCCTGCGTCATTCAAACAATCCCTCTGATTGAACTCCTCACATCAAAGGTGAAGTTATTGGCTATTATTAAGCTCCCACTAGTGAGCAATGAACGAAGAGAGTAAAACACGATGTATACAAGGTGGAATTCCTTGAGTCCAGGAAGCTATGATGATGAAGAAGAACCTCCCCCTTAGGGCTGACCTTTCCCAACATCAATCCACTTCTTCCTCATGCTCTACGATGGTATGAAATTTGAAAAGGATCCATGAAATAGTTGAGTGATTGCGATGGATTGGCGGTGGACGCAGCATACGGGAGGATGACTCCAGACTTTACGGGGATTGAATACATTTTTTTTTGTTCTGATATAAATTGTTTTTTTTTCATTTGAGCGGTCTGTGCTTCCTTCTCAGTTCTATCTGTGTATGATGAGCTCTTTGGCTTCCTTCCTAGTCTAGGATTATTTTTTGTCACCTGCTTCAATTAGCTCGATTTATTAAAGCGCCCCCTCCTTCAGTTTCTTCATAAGTGTCTCCCTTTAGATGATTAAAACCCCAAACTCCACCAGCTCTGCATCTGTGTCCAATTGGTTAAATTCCCTCTTTCTCTCTCTCATAACCATGACACTTATCAACGAGAAGCAGCTGCCTGCTGCCGCTGAGAATGACAAAGACCAGTGAGGGCGAACCTGAACAGTAATGTTGAGGCTAGACGGCGATAAAAGAATCAATTATAGCCAATTATAGCCTTCGTCAGAATTTTAAATCCAGTTAAACATTTGCGAATATTTCTTTGTGCGTTATTATTCATTTATAAGCCGTCTCGTCAGGAATCTTGTCCCTTTTGAAAAGCAGTAATTTCTGCTGTGACCGTTAAGTGAAGAAGGTCAGGACTGATGTCACTCCAAAGGAAAAGTTTAAAACTGTAAAAAAATATTTTAAGAGAGTAAAATCAACGTAGCTCAGATTTAGAAAAAAAATCTAAGCTACGTTGATTTTTGTTCCTGTTAAAAACAAAAACTATGACGAAGAAAGTTTTTCCATGTCATCATACAATTGCTAAATCAACGTCCGATAGAATTGGTGAATTACAAATTCCAGACTAAAATGTAGTTTTAAAAACTCTCTTTTTCTTTTCATCCAAAACAAATATGTCCATCAAACATTCTGTTCTCTGGATGAGTTGTGCGGCATTCATATGCACCAAAGTTGGACAAAAGAACCACCAACATGAAGGAGGTTATGGCTGAAAAACAGTGTTGTTTTTGTAAAGAAAAAGAAAAAGAAAGAAGAAGCTCCCCATAGTGAGGAAAATATGAACTAATGCAGTAAAATACCATTAATAATAGATGCACACGCACCAAATTTTATTTAATCTAATAGTTCATATTTTATGCAATAGGGGGAGCCTTTTTTACGAAAAAAAAAAATACTGTTTTCCGGACATCACTCACAAAATATTTCATGCATCATTTTCCTCAGTAGGAGGAAGAACTGGGTGGATTTTGGGAAAGGTCGGTTCTGAAGTTCTGACACTAGGGGGATCTTTATCTTTGAAAGTTCTTGAGCCATAGTTTCTCAACCGTTGGTCCCATTTAGCCAAATTTGGTGCGTATGAATCGAGTCAAGGAGATTTATTTTGCAAACATCATATTTTACTCACTAGTGGGGACCTTTTTTTTTTTTTTTACAAAAAACACTAATTTCCAGCCATAACCTGAACCTGTTAGTCCGTGTTTGTTCAACTTTGGTGCACATGAATCAACTCAAGAACATCCAGCGTATCCATCCTATTTCACTCTAAAAGTTCCTATTTTACTCACAAGGGGGAGCTTTCTTGAAGAAAAACTCTGTGTTTCGAACATAGCTTCACATTTAGTGTGTGGACCTCAATAAGGGGGACTGCTCATACTTTTCCGGGGACATACTCTTGTTGTCGGGGAAGACAGCGTAGGCCTAGTTTAGATTTGTCTAAATCGTGACCAGACTTGCAGGAAGGATAAGAATGGGTTGCACCTTATTGCTTCGTAACCATGATGGCGAGAAAAGAGCTACCTGACACCGGCCAGTCACTTTCATTTTGAGCGAAAAGCACAGCAATATCGCAATTTGAACAAAATGGACGTTAAGTTCCGTTAAAACGTTTAATATTGTATAGTTATTTCTTCAGGTGAATATAATTTGCATAATATTGTGTCGCCCTGCAGCCTTCTTGCCAAGAAGGTAATCTGAGTTAACGACACTTTGAATTTCTAGAGTGCCACTACAATCATCAGCCGGGTCTGTGGGGGCTGCATAATTAATGGAATCTAGTTCAAAAACGCAGAGATTCTGAAGTTCTGAAGCCCGGTCGCATGAAAATGATTTACAAAAATTGCTATGGAGCGCCATTTGTGAAAGTACCAACATTTTGCCCCATTTAGCTCCAAATGTTAAATCTGAATCTAAGTGGTATATCTTAATGTCACATCCTCAATCTAAATTGTGTAAATGTTGAATCTAGAAAAAGAAATGTTCTTTCTAAATGTTAAATCCTGAATCTAAATCTAAATTACGTCAATGTTAAATCCAAATCTAAATTATATATCTACATGTTGTTGTTGTTGTTGTTTATGTTAAAGAACTGTTTACTCAGTGCTGCCACCTTATGACCAAAAACATGTTAAATGCAAGTAATAATAATAAAGTATATTAATATATGTAATTTTATTTTATAACGCACTTTACATTGGGATCAAATCTCAAAGTCCTACAAGGTAAAAGCAGATAAAAGTATCAATAAAAAAATATAATAATAATAATAACAAAAAGTAGCATTAATAGATATGCACCATACACTGTAAAATAAATTACATGAAACTTCGTGTTGAAATTAGTGAAATACTTAAATATAAAAATGTCCTCAAAGAAAAAAAAAATATATATATTAAACAATTACAACATTTCACTTTTTCATATCATGAAAAACAGTCAGTTTTATTTAGATTAATTAAATTCACACAGAGCTACTACCTTCATTAAAATGTGTTTTTGGTCAAGTATGTTAATAGAAAATAATTTGAACCTAAACAGTAGAGTAGAACATTAAAGGGCTATTCCACAAACCTGAGTGGCAACCTGATTATTATTTTAATTAATGTATTATATATATACCACCTAATGCATGATTATGAATGAAAATCAGTTGTATGCAGAGGCTACAGTATCAACTTTTTATCTGACCTGTATTTGATTTTCAACCAAATCAATGTAGTTTTTACTTCAGTCAAATACTCCACCAGTGTTTTTCCCGTCATTGGTTTTGACCTGCTGGATCTCCGTCTCAGAGTTAATGATCCTTTCCGTTAAGTGACAGAAGTCAAATGTGCTGTACTGCATTAATCCAAACCTCTGATGTGTATAATTGGAAACAGAAATGTGAACTAAAAAGTGGCCAAACTCGGCACAGTGCTCAAATCTAATTAATAATTACACCTAGCACAGAACTGATTAGGGTTCCCCTATGCTCAGCGGTTTATATCGTACTTCAATCAAGGAGAGACAGAGAGTAGCGACTCCAAGATTCATTCAATTATTACAACAGTCTGTCAGAAATACTGGGTGTTCAGAATCGGCCCTGAGCTTCAGCAAGATTTATCCCAGTCCAGGCACTTATGGTGGCGGCGGCCGATGACTCTGCTGAGACTGATGGAAGGACGATGTTGGTAAATGCGTCGCTGACTAGGGGTAAAAGACAGAACTAGAAGAAGATAGTGAATTATATTTGAAACTGTGGTGGTGGATGGATACGACTGATCACGAATGAAAGGTATGGACTGATTTTAATGGTCTGAGTGTGCAGAGAGACAGTCTGCCTGATTGGAACTTCACAAGGACTGCAGTAAAACTTGACGGATTCTCCCAGATGAAGCTTATTTGCATTACGCATATATTAAGAAATGCAAAACTACTCAAAATTAAGTATTCAATCCGTAAGGTCTCTTTGTGACCCATTATTTAGAGAATATTAAATAATAGCACAAGTGCAGGACTGGGAATTCAATCACATCCTTTCTGACTCTCAGAATAGTCTTTGGACAAAGGAGTCCAAAGTTGAACTGTTTGTAAGACTGGGGGTCTTCTGGCATTAACCAAACACAGCTGTCCACAAATATTACGTCGTAGCTACGGTCAAACATGGAGGCAGATGTGCGAGGTTGTGGAGATGATTTCCTACTTCAGGACCAGGACGACTCGCCAGGATTGAGGGAAACATAAATTCTGCTCACTAACAGAATGTCAGGACCTGAACTCCATTAACCTGCTGGGACCTGAAACATAAAGCAGTTCTGCAAAAAAGACAGTCCCAAAGTTCCACCACAGTGAAGTCAGGGACTGATCTCCAGGTATTAGAAATGCTGCTAAAAATAGCATTTTACGTTTGCTCAGATTACCTTTGTACAAAGATTCAGAACAGTTTTAGATACACTGTGATGACCTTTACATCCTCCTCCTCTTCCTCCTAGTGAGAGGTATTCTGGTTTCGTAGGCGTGTCCTTTGAGGAGTGGATTCTGGCCTGCTGGTGTCGGGCTGTCAGATGCAGCCTGATACCAAACATTTTCTGTACCATTGATCGCATCATTAATTTTGCCTCTCTCGCACCTGAACACTGACCCCAGACTCTGTCTCAGCCCCGCTCCGCTAGTTCTTGTCCTAGATCTCCTTCAGCTTAGCTAGTGAGTAAATTACACAACCCTGTGTTTGCGTCTGGGTACAAATTAGAGCCATAACATACTCACTAAAAACAGGAGGGGGGGGGGTCCAACACTTGTCAATAACTTCTGGTAGATACTTGGTTACACTTACCTGAGACTCAGGACTACATCGAATTAACGGCTAGGGAAGTTATGTCCGAAAAACAGTTTTTGTTTTTCTGGAAAAGCTCCCCCTTTACACTTTAGTAACATTTCAAGTAGATATAACATAGACAGGCGGCTTCGTTCCATCCCCAATTCCTACAACTTTTACAGACAAGCAATACAAACCAGACCTACGCTGTCGTTCCCAGACAGCAAGGGTATGTCCCCGACTAGTCCCCAATCCCCTGCATTGTATAAGCAATCCCCCCGATTGAACTCCACGAAGTAAACATGAAGTTATATTGGAAACACAGTGTCTCGGGTCAGGAAAGCCTCCACTCGTAAGTAAAATAAGAACTTTTGGAGTAAAATATGTTATGACAAAATATATCCTTGAGTTGATTAATATGCACCAAAAACTAAATCGGGTCAACGGTTAGGAAGTTACGTTTGAAAAAAAACAGTGTTTTTCTGGTAAAAGTCCCACTAAGTGAGTAAAATATGATTTATAAAAGATAGAGTTCCTCCTGTAGAGTCATGTGCACCAATTTGGACTAAATCGGACCAACAGTTCTTCCGTTCTAAACAGAAATCGTTCCAGTTCTTCCTTGCGTTACGGTCTACGTGGATATAGAAAAGCTCTTGATTAATTTAGTCGTTTCCATTCTGGTTATTCCATTAGAAGTCTTTCAAATACACAATACCATGGAAAGAAAGAAGTGCATTAGCAGAGCAGTGTGTGTGTGTGTGTCTGTGTGTGTGTGTGTACATGTGTGTGTGTGTGTGTGCACCTCTCTTACAGATAGCAAATATCACTCTGATCATAAATCAAAGTTTGCAGGCCGCTAAAGCAGAACAAGAGAGAGAGGAGTTCGGCTGGAGCCGAAGAGAGTAATAGCCGCACGAAGAATACCAATCAATCAAACGACTCTGCGTTATGCCGAGTCATGCCGTGACCTGCTAAAGAAAAAGAAAAACGAAAAAAAAAAAACCCAGCTCTGAAATCATGAAGCTTCTGCAAAAAGAGCTCCTCAAATGATTTATAATGCTGCATATTTTAGGCTTGATATTTTCCACTCTATCGCTTTTTATGGAGCCAAAGTGGAAAGAAAATCAGCATAAAAGGGAATAAACCACAAAGAGGCAAACTCTAATCTTCTTGCATAAAGCAAAAATATATATTAATGTTATTTATGTTTTGTGAATGTCAACATTAGGTTTCAATGCAGGCAAGGGTGTTTCTTTCTGCACAGATGTAAACACACTTGTTACAAAGATATTCGGCTCACACTGGAAAATAAATTCCCCTTGAAAAATAAGTAAGAAAATGATTGGAACTGGGATTTTGACCCCAGAGAGGGATTTTGGCTGTAAAATACCAGCTGCTTCCACTATGAGGAGCCACATTGCACACACAAAAACATTTGGCTGTGAGATCAGCCGATCTGGCATTGTGCAATGTTCAAAATTGCAAAAAAATATATAGGTAGAAGCCCAATTATGGGCATTTTGGGGAAAAATTTATTTAAAAAAAAGAAAGACTATATGTCCTGATTGATAGGGCAACATTATTTGTTTTTACCATTGTTTGTTTTTCTTACAATGAATCATTTCCTGAACTCAAAATGAGTTTTTAAGGGGAGCTTTTTTGGATAGGCCTGTATTTAGACATAAAGCCCTCTGGAAAACTCTCTTTAGAACAATAAAAAAGGCCTCATTATCACAGCATGGTCGTTTCACTTTGCGTTTTATGGACCCTCCAGACCCTAAACCTTGTCTTTAACGGTAATTTAAGAAGTTAAACCTTCTGTTTTATGGTTTCCGAAGAGTGGCTGATTAGTTTTTCTTCTCATTTTCAGGTTAAGATAAGAGGAGATGCTTTATTTCATCCCATCAGGGGAGATCCAAGTGTTACAGCGGCAACGAACTACACAAGAGAGACGACTGGCTACCTCAGATTAACGTCACTATACGGATACAAAAGAATATATACATATAATACACATGTGTAAAAGAATTATACGAGAAACACACAAGGAAGAGAAACCTGATTTCGGATCGGTTCTGCCAAAGTACGTTTGCTTTTCTTAAATCGGTAAAATGTGAGTCTCTGTGGAATTATATACTGTGGATGTATATTAATACACTAATCCAGGTGTCATGCAGTACTAAGTACTAGCGAAAACAATTAGAGGAGAAAGATTTTATCTTTTTTTATTCATATTTCACTCTCAGTCATTTTTTCTCCCCTAATATTAATTATTTTAACCTCACATTTAATTATAATGGAGTTCAATCGGGAGGGGGTGGGGGGATTGTTTGTACAATGCAGGGGATTGGAGGCTTTTCTTCTTCCTTTTGTTAGTTATCGAGACGTTTTAGTTTGAACCAGTTTAAAAACATTTGAGATTAGTATGAAAGGACTGGCGTCGGAGATTGAATTGTTTCCAGCGTGTGTGGCGTATACAGATGTCGATGCGTGAGTCGGAAACAAGCTGAAAACGCGTCAAGAAAAATAAAAAAAACGGTGGATCCCGAGGACGCGGACGAACTCGGTGGGTTTGTGAACTCCTGGGTCGTTCCGGCTGCTCCAGCACCGTCTTCTCCTCCGTTTCGCTCTTCGATCTCTCCTCGCTCTAATGACATCATCTGTAAATGTAGTTAAGACGGTCACGCCAGATTTCACGGGGCACATATTTATGTGTGTGTCAGAGCGGGGCTAAGTACGTGTGGGTTAGCGTTTTGTGTCGCGTTAGTGAGGTTAGCGCTGCAACAGACACATAAACCCGCAGACTCTAGTTAATTATAATGACAAATGGCTGCAGATTGTGTGTGTGTGTGTGTTTGTGTGTTTAAGAGAGTCTGATGGTATGACTTGTAAACACACACAAATCATCTATTCCCTCGCCTAAGAATGCCCAATTAACACCTCTTCCTGTAGCCCACCCAAGACCTGATCCATACGCGAGACTAAGATGAAGGGCTTCCTCATCAGTTTTATTGCATCGTAAATTAAACTCTTAGTGGGGCTCTGCAGCGACGCAGTGCAAATTAAAGATCCAACCACGGTGGAGGTGAGCAACAAATGAGAATTTTACTGCAAGGAGGGAATTATGAAACCTGTGCCCTGAGAAGAAAAACTCGCCAAAAAACATAATTAGAAGGTTGAAATCAAGACCTTAATTTAATTTGATCCATCACAGCAGCCTGCCTCATTACTGTCTGATAGATTAAAGACAATTACAACAGAAATAACTCAATATGCGTCATAGAAAATCAAAACAAATCATTGCGGAGAAATGAGTCGAATAATTCAGTCGGTACAATACTGACTACCTCGTTACCATGGTAACCAGGTAGGTACTTACCACCAGGAGTGGTCCAAGGAAGGATAACTAGTGAACTAGGGAACACAGGTTAATGATGACCCTCGTAAAAAAAGAAGCAATTTTGAGTGTATGTTAATCCAAAAAAAACGTTTTGCTCACATTTGATCCATTTATATAATATTTTTATATTCCAATAGAATAATAATATAATCCAGTTAAATACACTAAAAAGTTAATATGTGTAATATTAAATATTGGTGAAATATTTAATGTAACTATAATGTTGGTGTAATATTTGTGTAATATTGGTGAAAATTGATTATTTGATTATTTTCCAGATCACATGATCAAAAACTGCGTCTTGTTGTGTTTCTCTGAGTGCTTTCTAGTTAATTTATGCATTTTTCTAGCAGAAGCACGACACCTGATTTTGCGTACATTTGTGTGTGTGTGTGTGTGTGTGTGTTTGTGTGTGTGTGTGTGTGTGTGTGTGTGAGAGAGAGTATGCCTATTTTAAGCTTTGTACACACACTCAGGTAAATACAGGCTTTACTTCAACTGATGTGTCAGTGATGACAACATGGCTCCTCGGGCGTCGCTCTCCATCAGTGGAACTTTTGTGCGGCGTGGCATGAATTGTATGTACATAATGTGTGTTTTTCACCTGTGGCACCAGGCAAGACGGCTAAAAGGTTCATTTTTCTTCTCAGGAGCAGGCCCGATAACGCCGGCACGTCGGATTTACATAAAAGCATCAGTTTGGAGTTTACGTCTGCAATCTAGCGTTCGTAAGCGCTTGAAAGCGTGCGGCGTGTGACACCTGTGGGTTTGAACCACTTTCCCTTCCATCACTTACAATCAACCGTTTCCACGGCATTTTACGCTTTTTTTCTTTTCTTGTTCTTTTACCCGCACACAATAATTACAGCTTTTGTTGTCGTTTTTGTTTTTCCATTACCAAAATGGAAGCTCCTCTTCAAGGCAGTAGCTGATTGGTTCAAGTCCAGGGTCCGTGTTTCGTGGAGGGGAAATGGTTTGAGAAAATGTTACAACCAATTGGCTGACCTCAGTACATTTAACGGCAATTATTACGTCTTTTCAGTCGGGCTCAATAGATGAAACGCTTGAGCAAGGCACACAGGGAATGATTTAAGCCCACTTTTGATGGTTGTGGACAGAATTCCGGGTCCATCGGCCGTCGTTTGGTCGTGCGGTATCTTAAATGACTTTTTTTTAAGGTCCGTACTTTAATCAACACAAAAGGTGTTTTTGAATCACATCCCTTAATTCAGAACTGTAGGTTTGTGAGGTTCTGACCCTTTCAGAGTCAGGTTTACAAATATATAAACCCAACAGAGCAGCTTAAAATCTAGAATATTCCCAGTCTGGGTCTAGACCCGAACCTTAACGGGATGCTGCGGTCGGACCTGACAAGATCAGTTTCATGCTCATTGACCCTCCGATGCTTTTACAGAACTAAAGCAGTTCTGCAAAGATGAGCGGGTCAAAACTCCAGCAAAAGATTCAAGCATAGATTATCTGCCAAGGTTTAAGTAAAAAAAAAAGGGATCGCTTGTCGGATTAGTGACGTATCGGAAGAATGGCAGGATTGATGATTTTCTCCGTGGACCCAAATGCTGACAGGGACCCAGGAGTAAACGGATTAAGAGGATTTATTAAAAGGACGGCAGGAAATGGAGAAGGGAGATAAAGTGGCTGAGGGAGAGAATAGGGGGAGGGGGGTGGAAATGTCCGACTGGGAGTAGCAGGTCTTGATTGAAGAGGCGGAGATCAGCAGGATTTTGGGTCGAGGAGTTTGATCCTGAAGAACACGGATAAGATTCTCCTTAGAGGAGCGGAAAACCGACACAAGAACTTTCGAAATGACTCCCACCGCCGTGGTGTCGGGTAGAAGATAGGGGTTCTATCCCGACCATCTGACCTTCCTCTTCAGCCGCAGAAGGAAGCTGCCAAACGTGTTAAGTCCAAATTTGGTGAACATGGATCAACGCGAGGAGATCTATCTGGTCAATTTTTTAAATGTTTTTCACAAAAAAAAACTTTTTTGAAGTAACTGCTTAACCATTGGCCTAATTTAGCCCAAACTTGGTGCAAACACTGGAAAAAAAAAAAAAAAAACGATAAAAAATAAGTAAGAAATTATGAATACAAGGTGTTTTTTTCGCTTTTTATAAGTATTAATATCTGCCGATAGAACAAGTGAAAATTTGCTTGGTAAGAGTTCTTGAAATAAAAAGTTAGAGAGTTAGATAAAGGACATCTTGAAATGAGCTCATTTCTTAACTATATTTTAATAATATTAGGTAATTTTGCGTCTCAGAATCGGCTAGTAAAAACTTAAAATGTGTTTTTTCCCCTGTTGTCTTTGCAAGACAACACCATAACACTTTGTTTTGTTTTGTTTTTATTGTAATATGTGCATTTTTGCATGTTTTGTTTTTTATCTTATGTCCTTAACCACCTCATGAATTTCTTCTGTGGAAATTTATAAAGTTTCTATCTATTTAGGAGTGAAACCGTTTTTTTCCCTAGAGATTTAAGACCCGTTTAACTTTGAAATAAGACTGAGAATTTAACATTTGAACCCAGAACCTTCTTGCTGTGCCACTCTCACTTTAATATCCAAAGTTGAAATTACTTTCATTCGTTACGCTGTTGTGTCTTAAGCCCCGCCCCTTCCTATATAAAGAATGTAGATGGTCACTAATGACGCTGAGTCCAGAGAAGTGTCCCGATTCTTACATTATACTTAAACTTTTTTTGACCTTCTCGTCCTCCTATTCACAGACAAAACTACTCAAGCTGCCAAGGTCGAGCATGATTGGACGCGAGGCAGAAAAAAACCAAACATCTCGTCATCATTAAATGTCGTTGGAAAAATAATCTTTGCTCACTTTGAAAACCTGACCGCCGCGGCGGTTTGTCTTACTTCGTCCTTCAGCTGCTCCACTGTGAGCATATTGCTGAAAAGCTATAACTCGTTCTTTTCAGCCATTTAGCTCACCAAGGCTGCCATAAAACTTCTGCTTGGTCAGATGTTGTTCAAGGATCAACACGGATACCAGCAGCAGCAGCTGTAAAGCTGAAAGTTTTTGCAGTGTGCGGTAATTAAATCTGTCCGTAAACCGACCCGGAGACGCACAGTCTGTCTTTATAAGGACATTTCAACGCTTCCCATCTATATATCTATCCTGAAATCCTTCACGGAGTGCATTACTGTACGTATCTCTCCGGTCGTACACTATAAAACATGACCGACACGTTTATTTATATCCACCCACTTCCTTTCAACTCAGGGTGAGGCGACAACTTCAGGGTTCTCAACTCCGCTTTAAGAAGTTAAATTCTTCTTTGTGTTGACTAATTTTATAAAGTATTTGCATGCTAACGTAGCTTACGACCCGGATGATCGTACCTTTTGGCTAACTTCGTACTCCCACTAACAAATACCGTTAGAATATGTTAAATATGCATTTTTTGTAGCTTTATATATGCTTGGCATAGAAAAAGCAGTTAAATCTAAAGGGTTCTTAGATAAAACACACGTATGGTCAAATTTGTTATCTACCTTTTTCTTTTATCTCTTCCAAAGAGAGGAGGTTATGTTTTTACCCGCATTTGTTGGTCCATCCGTCCTTCCGTCTATGAACAAGATTACGGGAAAAACTTAGGGACGGATTTGCCTTAAATTTAACAAAAAGGTAGGTTTTTGCCATTCGTTAAAAAACATGAATGGTCATTTGACTTAATGTGGATCAGCCCTGGAATGAACCGGCGACCTCTGCAACCATCGATGCAGCAGTGAATAGAGAGAGGACAAACGAACAAAACAACTGTCACAAACTACAGATGAATGAATAAGAAGAAAAAACAAGAAAATCAAGAGCCAGTTTAGAACACATTGAAATTTGATTGAGGGGCAATTTCAGAAGCAATCACATTCGATGACTGTACTTTCAATTTTAATCTTTTAAAGTAGACCGACTAATGAGTTCTGAGAATATCTGGTTATTTTGTGAATCATTCCAGGTAAAGGGAGGAATCTTATCTAAGAGGTTCTGTTCCGACTCGGGGAATTTTCTTTTTTTTTTAAGTGCTGCGAGAGTGAAGACCATATTGTCTTTGTTTTTTTTATTGTTTTTTTACATATACTTTATATGGAGAAAGATATAAAAGGAAATATACCAAGGAGAGATTTATAAAAATGAATACCAACCAACGCCATATTCTGGAGACAACGTAGCATATAGAATATAGAATAATACACAATCCCTACAAGCAGTTTTAAAATACATTAGCATAAAGTATCCAACTACTCTGGGTAATGTTCAGGAGCATTTATGAATGTAGGTCACCATAATCTAATAAAGGTAAAAAAACAACAACTTTTAAATCAGGTGGGTTTTTTTCGTGATAGAGGGAGAAAACACAATTATGTTCAAAATAAATGGTTTTCAAACAAGGCCCCCGATATATGAGGCTCTGATCAATAACCATAATTAAATGTCTTTGTTGGGACTATTTGATTATTCAAACAAACATGGAAAGATTGGATTGTTCTTATTTGAAACTAGCATAATCTGGTATTTATCTGTGTTTATATACAATATAAATTCAGCGGAATGAGACGAACGAGCCGAAAAATAAAAGAACCGAAAATAAATACATACAAGTAGAAATTGACATTTAGTGATGACAGAGATTATTGGTGTATGCGGAGAACAGCTGTGGTCCTAATACGGAACCCTGAGGCACACCTTTTGTCACAGAGCAGAAAGAAGAGGAGGACATAACAATACACTGTCCTCTACCATACAACTAATACAAAAAAGATTTTTAAACTAAAAATCTTTGGCGAGACCAAACTGTCACAGGGGGAAACACATTTTTTCGATGAATGTAAATGAATCTAAATCGTTTGCCAAAGTTCTTACTGTCAAAACTTACTGGAGGCTAAAATTAAACATAATGATGAGCTGGAAAAAAATGCATTCTGAGAAATATTAGTAGACAAAGTGAATCTGACAGCGTTCTAAGGTATTCTGGCTGACTGTTTTCGAGGACATGCCAGGACGGTCCTATACGCACCCTGTCCCAGTCATGGTTGCTAAGCTACAATTGGACGTTTGACTTGGTTGACTAGGGATTTTGAAAATGGTCAACATTGCATCTCAGCGATACGCTGCCACTGTGTCTTATTATGCAACTGAAATTGCTGACTCTGGGTCAGCGTTGGCCGTAATGTAGGCTATTTAAAATCATGCAGGTTGCCAAAGTCATTAACTCTACAACGTTGTTTGAGAACAGTCCTGTAAACTTCATGTGGTGATCTCCAATCGGTCCTACATTAAGCTGTAGACCCCCACAATTTCAATTAGGATGCTCAACTCGAGATCAGGTTTTCAATCATTTCTTTGACAATTTCCCAGCTCATCCAAACAGCTAAAGACCTACCGATGACTCACATGCAAGACGACAACATGTTGTCCTGTCTTTTGTCAGAACCTCCTGATGTTATTATACCGATTGTTCCGCTTCTTCTTGCATGGAATCTGCCTGAAAGCTGCTTTGTCAGCGGGCCTTTTAACAACCTGCTGGGCTCGGTAATGACTTCATGCGGTCCGACAGAGACGAGCATACGTGCCTTACATGATATCAAGTCAGGGAAAACAACATTTATTTCCCCCTAATGTGTGTTTTTTTTCTCCACATTTCAATTTGGGCCTTACCTCTTTGTATAATGGAAAAAAAACAGAACATGTGGAGTGAACGCCGTCTGCTACCGTTTCGCTATAATTGCTGACATCAAATAGGTTTTCTCACAAATTAAATGTTCTCTTGGGGTGTGTGTACGTGTAGCGCAGTACATACACGTTCAATAAAAACATCGGTTAGTTAAAGGAATTGCTTGACTATTTGGGTAAACCATGATTCGTTTTCATGCTTAGGTGAGTCCGAAGAGTCAATACCGCTTTAGATATAGATTAGATAGATAGATAGAGAGAGAGAGATAGAGAGAGGCGGGATGGATGGATGGATGGATGGATAGCTAGATAGAGAGAGAGAGAGAGAGAGAGAGAGAGAGAGGATGGATGGATGGATGGATGGATGGATGGATGGATGGATAGCTAGATAGAGAGAGAGAGAGAGAGAGAGAGAGAGAGAGGATGGATGGATGGATGGATGGATGGATGGATGGATAGCTAGATAGAGAGAGAGAGAGAGAGAGAGAGAGAGAGAGAGAGAGAGAGAGGATGGATGGATGGATGGATGGATAGCTAGATAGAGAGAGAGAGAGAGAGAGAGAGAGAGGATGGATGGATGGATGGACGGATACATAGATAGATAGATAGATAGAGAGAGAGAGAGAGAGAGAGAGAGACAGAGAGGCATGATGGATGAATGGATGGATAGAGAAAGAGAGAGACACCCTTGATTTCCCAGCGATATAATTCCCTGTATGAACCCACAGTTGGCCAATAAAGCAGATTCCGACCCTGATTCAAAAGTCAGAACTAAAGTCTGAAGTCTGAAGACGACACACAAATCAAGAAGAGACAAGATGACGATGAGGTAGGAAGATTCATCCAGACATCCATGCATGAACTTTTTGTTTTAAAGTCACATTCGATGTCAGTCACTCTAGCGTCACATCACTCTTTTTGACAAAAAATACTCTCAAAACCGATTTCTCGCCGCCATCCGTCCCCGGAAGGACATTTGTTTAGAAATCAAACTTTTCCAGGAGTTTAACTTTTGCTTATCTGAGGATTCAAAGAAAGAAAGACTGACAGGCGACTGACAAAGAGGAGATCTTTAGTTTTTGGACAGATGCTCCCAGTTTGACTTGTCTCTTCCATCCTGAGTCTGTTTGTCTGTGATTTTCTACCGAGAGCTGACAAACGGAGACAAAGCGGCGACAGACTCCGACGGCCGCACAGGAGGAGGCGGGATGTGAAACCACCTCGTGTCTCTCAAAGGTTTCTATCCCTTCTAAATAAGAGATGGTTGTCGTGTACGGGAGTTCTTTTATTAGAGTCAAATCAGAGTGAGATTTATAGTTTATACCCACAATTACAGGCTGTTATTATTCTGACTATGAACCCTCGGCTCGAGGTCTGAAACTTTCTGTCTCCGTGGAGACATTCAGTGAAGGTGTCATCGTCATCGCCTAAGTTAAAGAACTTCCTGTCACATAAAGAAATAAATTATTTACTGTTTATGAGCGTCTGGAAGGATAAAAGCCTGCGTCCAGTCAAAATGGTCTCTTCTATCCACGACTCTTTATCTTCCTCCTCTTCCTCTTCCTCAGCACTAACTTGTAGGGACTAGGTGGGTTTACATGGGAATTTTCTCCTATCAGAATTAAACATTTCTGAATCACAATGTGTGTCGCCTGTTTACGTGACCCGTGATCTTTTCAGACCCGGTGTTTACACCCATTAGACTCATCTAATTGGACAGTTTTCTGACACGCAGGCGATCCACACTTCAGTTCATAAGGTGGCGATAACTCTACGATGAGCTGGGCGTCGACCACCACCTAAATGGGACCAACGGTTGAAAAAATGAAGGCCCAAAAACTTTTGGAGATAAAGCTCCCCCTAGCGGCGGAAATATTCAACCGACCTTTCTGAAAATCGCTCCACTTTTTCCTCACACTAAGATCAATGTGGGTGTAACATTTGAGAATTATCCGTGAAATCATTTCTGAGTTATGGCGTTAACATCATGGATCTGCGGATGCGGTGGAGTTGATGACGTTTCCATAATGTTCTCAACTTTTCGGGGAAATAAATAGAAGAAACCAGGAGTGGGACGATACTTTTTACAACCCAGAAATACAATCAATAGTCTTCAGACTTGGAGATCCACAATTGCCTGCTGACTTGCATCATAGTCATCATAAATTGGAGATGAAGGCCAACCCCTGACTTTACCAAACCCCTCCTAGAAAATCAGTAAATTGATTTTTATGGCTGAAGTTTCCTACTTTTCAAGAACTTGGTTGAACTTCTGCAAACTGGCAGATGAATGTATTTGCTGACACTCACTGCTCCGCTCCTTCTTTGCTCGGGTCGGGCGCCAAGTCCCGGCACTATTCCCTCTCAGCCAGGGCCGTGACCATTTATGAGACTACAAGCACTCGTCTAGAACATCTGACCAATAAAAACTCAAAGCCTCTCAAAGCTCCCAACAGAAAAGTATTTGACTGAGGGGAAAAGATGGAGGAGAATTTCCAAAATGGTTGCTGAATTGATGGATTCTGTGCAGCTCGTTGGGACCGATAGGACCGGAACACCAAGGGAGCATGTTGGGTGGAAGCCGGATCAAAGTGGACACTAATTGGATCAAACCTAATGTGGCGGGAAACTCTTCTGGGATGGGCTGGGTTTGAGTGTTGACGTAGAGGTTCATTTCAGGACAGCGGTTTGAAGCTGGATATTGATTTTCAAATAAAAGTAGAAGTTGTATCGATTCCATCTCTGCTTGTGTCTTTTAGCGAGAGGAAGAAAGAGTTTTTATGGAATAAAGTGTCTGAGTCTCGGAGAACTCTCGATCCGTGTGATTCATGCTGGCCACACACTGGAGGATAAAACGCCCGAGTAAATGCCCTGCTTTGGCACCGCTTTGGCCCCCCCCTCAACTGTCGGTTGGGCGTGGCTCCAAATCGAGGCTTATCTCAATAGACTATTTGTCCAAATAATTCTCAAGTGTGAGGCGGTGGTCCCGATCGAGTCTGAGCCTCCCCGATCTTGAAACATGTTTGATATTTGCTATTGACTATTTATTTTGTTTTTCTTCTGAAGTCCCGTCCCCCATAGTGAGTAAAATATAAACTATTGCGAAAGAAAATACATGGATGAAGTAGAAAATTATATATGCAAGTTGGACCAGATTTGGACTAAATTGCACCAACGGTTAGAAGTTCGGTCCCGAAGCCGGTGTAAATTCGTAAAAAAGCTAACCCAAGCGACTAATATGTGAACTATTAGAAAAAAAACGTACTTATGTACAATACGGATCTCCTCGAGTCTGTTCAACACTTGTTTACTTGTGTACGTCATTAACTGACTGGAGGATATCTGTCTCGTATTTATCATATTTTACTCCAGTAGTTCATATTTTATTCACTAGAGGGAGCTTCTTCTTGTCTTTTGTTGCGAAAAAACACTTTTTTCAGTACATAACTCAAAAAATGACTACCTGGATCCTTTTCCAAGTATATTCCCCGAGGAACCTCCGGGCAAGGAAGAATTGGATCGATTTTCGGAGAGGTTGGTTTTCATTTCTAACACCAGGGGGAGCTTTATCTCCAAAGGTTTTTCATAAGTTTTTAACCGGTTGTCTGATCTCGTCCAAAATTGGTTATCATGAATCAAATCAAGGAAATCTATCTTGTATAAGATATATATCCTATTATACTTTAATATTTACTTTTTAGCTCACTGGGGGGCGCTTTTTATGAAACACGGCCTGGTTTCTGGGAATGGCTGTATTTGACATTTTCAGAAATCTTATCTTTTTTCTTCTTTTTCCCCAGAAAAGGTATTGCAATCAGTTTTATTCAACGACACCGACTTAATTTATCGTATCTGTGCATCCGAAGTAGGATTGCCGCTGAATTTATCTTGCGTTTGGGACCTTTGCATCTCTAAACCATAAGAAATAGGATCAAGCGGGGGGGTTCGTGATTTTGCCTCTAGGCTGCAGAGCAGAGACTGACGCCGTTAATCAGTTGGGGGGAGAGAGAGGGAAAGAGCGAGAGGGAGAGAGAGAGATGGGTGAAGAGACGAAAGAGAGACATGAATAAAATAATCCCGAAGGAGAAAGAAATTTCATAAATTTTCCACCAACCTCACTCATGGTTTAATATCGCTCGGCATTCTGGGAAATCCTCAAATGATGTCAATGGGGAAATTCTTGCTATATGATGCTTAATATCTTTAAAAGTTTAAAAGGTTTAAATGTGAAAAGTCATTTTCCAGAAATGTCGGGATGTTATGGAATCGTCATTTTGTTATTAATTTTTCAATAAGAAAAAAAATCGGATCGTTTTTCCGAACTAAACTCGCTCGGCTGTTGATGTAAAAATGGCGGTTCAATGTTTGCTCCCGCCCCTGACCTAATCGGTTCTCGGATCGAGACCGGCGATGAGTTGGTGCTTGTCTGGCACCAGTTTGAGAGCCAGGATCTGGTGCTTAGGCTGTCGAAAAACAAAGAACTGGTTCTAAGTCAGGACCCGGCTCCCTACTAGCCCTGGAACCAGCTCGGTCGAGAATGGGTATGTGTGGCAGCACCCGTCTGGATGTATAAGATCTTTGACAATCATGAACTCAGGATAATCCACACATTCTGTTCCGAGCCCTCCGACCGCCACAGTGAGAAAGTCGTTTTTATATCTATCTCTGGTGCATTGATCACTCGCACGTCGTGAAACTTCCGCCCTAAGAATAACTTCCTCGTTCATTTCCCTGCGGAGCAGTTTTGTCGGAACCAAACCTTTGTAGCCGACCTTTGAGACGTCCTTTTTTTCCTCGGGAGCTCGGCTTCCGTCTGACTCCGCTGACACGCTGGATTTTTTTCAGGACGTGAAACTTTACCTCAGCACAGACTGAAAGGCGGTTTGATCCGACCCCCTCCGGCAGAGACTGCAACAGTTGATGTCTGGAACCGTGGCCCTCGTCCCTCGACGCTAGTGGAGCAACTCTGACACTTTTTAATGATTTAGTTTAGAGTTCAAGGCACTATTGGTGGCTTTAGAGCAAAACTGATTTGAAATGTGTGGTTAGCTTCGGCTCAGGAGGTCAGAGCTAAAGTCCACTTATTGGGTTGAACTCCAGACCGCCAGCCAAAGGGGTTGATTTAAGTTTTTCGATGAGTCATGAAAATTCTGCTACTTCAGTAACTGTAACTGGATTACCAGGAAGAGCTGAGATCTGGCTGAAGTTACGAAAGCTGGACATTTTCCCAGTTATATTCGACTCTGTTATGTTAATGCAGCAGTAGAATTAATCCAAAAACAAGTGGGAGTACTTTACTGCACATGAGTACTTTAGTTTTGTTTTTTTTACGTAGTAGATGGTAGTGTGAGGAAGAGCTGGACTGACTTAAGGTTTTCGGGCCATAATTTAGCTGAACATTTGGTCCCGGAGCTCATATGTTTGTAAAATAACAAAAGTAAGAATCTGAGTGATTTAAAAATAAGAGCCAAAATGTGACGGTAAGACGGCTGGGCAGAAAATCCCACAGAGGAGCTACTGTAGCACACATTTCTGAAAAAGCTAAAGCTGGTCCTGAAAGAAATCGTGAATGGACCTTTAGGTACGGTGATAACGTTGTGTTCTGGGGGTCCCCCGTGTTTCCCAGCTTGATTCCCAGCTCGTGCAGAAATCACTTTTCACAGTCTTACCTTTTGTCTCCCTCTCCGAGGCTGAAATTGATGTTTCAGTTTGCTCAAAGATTTTCGGCATTCAGAGTGTCTTGTTCTCTAAAGCCCTAAAGAAGTGCGGGGGGGGGGGGGGGGACTTCTCTATTTTGCAATATAGAAGTTTGCCAAAATGACATTTCACTCAGAGACTTTGATGCAGCTTGAATCTGATTTGCTCTCTCCCAGGGCTTCTCAACTTTTTCCAATCTCTGAACCCTTTTTCATTTAGTTCTTCTTTCCTCATGACACCCAGTGTGAATATGAGTTTTTTTTTTTGTCGTACAGAAACTTTATTAATATATCATCTTTCAAAACAAAGTTAGACTTACATTTTTTATTTTCTAATATTACCAGGTATAATCCATTGAGATTAGAAATCTCTTTTCCAAGAGTGATGAATAATATATAAATATAAATCAAAAAATAAAGCAGATTAACGCTAGTGTATGATATCAAAATTGTTAAAACAAGATTAATTAAATATCAGATATTAACCAGACAATTACGCTTTTTTTAAATGCTTGTCAGCTTATCTTGAATGTTTAAATGAGCAAAAGTACTTTTGTCTGCTTTTGCGTCCTCAGCGGAATAAGAAAGTCGAGTACGTGTGCCGGGTGAGGATAATATAGCGGAATGAACACTAACTGTGGCCCTGGTGTGCAGGAGGATAGTCTTTCTAACTGAACTTTCGATAGATCTCCATTTTGTTGGGTGAAGTTAAGATTGAAAAAAAAAGTTTGATTTTATTTCATTGTGCCTTACTAACGCGCTAATGATCATTTATTAATAAAAACTAGCGCTCAAATGTAATGATTTATCTGAATAATGGTTACTGACTTTATATTTCAAGTATATATATATATATTTACCTTATATATATAAGGTAAATATATAAAAGGTATCCGCTCATGCCTGCTACACGCCGTCTGCTGACCTTTTCACCTGAAGCACGCTTGTGAGCACGACTGACGTCAAATGTGTGGGTTTTATATCGGGAGGCAGCTTTCATCTTGATCGGATTGTCCTTTCCCAGATTCTCCTCCGATGTCGGTGTTTACGAAGGGAGACTTACTTTAAATGGCTGCATAAATGTCACACCTGCTTGGATTTCAACCTACGGAGGACGCGAGACGCCCAACAGCGAGGTGTTCATAAAATCTATGTAAGCAAACGTATCGTATCGTAAACGTCTTTTTCACACGTCGAATGAACAAGAACGTAAGAAAAAGGAGATCAACAACAAACCATAGAAGACAGCGTCTAAGCCGGACTGTAATACCGCTGTCCCTCTGGTCCGCAGAAGCTGGTTACAAACCGAGGTGGTAAACTGGCCGTTTTCCTCGCCAAGGGAATCGGGCGGCGCGGCTGAGCTTTATTAGAGCTGATTCAGGCGAGGAGGTCTCCTGAGATCGGCGCTCTCAGGAACTCGGGGCTTTCATTCGGACGTAGAGTCATCAGCGTTCAGTCGGGTGTGAGATCCTCGACTTCCAGCTGAGACTCGAACCAACCACCACCTGCGCTGGAGTCCAGTATTTGAGACCTTCAGCCACTCATCTCCTACTCCAGAGTCACGTGACCAGCAGCGCCACGTCGTCCGTTCTGCCAGGGCCGCGATGGCCTCTGGAGAGATATCGCTATTAAGATGAGAAGATTAATCCGACATGCGCGCTATGATTAACACATTAGAACTAATTACAGCACCGAGGGGGATGCAGACAATTCCCAGGGATAATCTGAAACAATGAAACACATGTTGTGACTGCTGACCACGCCGGACCCCCCAACCTGCCTCTCCACGGGTCACAGATATCACCTTGTTGGAGCTGCAGCCGGAAAACCCATGTTGAAAACCCGGCTAGCTTAGATAGACGTTAGCGTTTCCAGACATTAGCCACAGACGACCCAGATTTATTAAAGTAAATAATGACATACATACATATATATATGTAAAACATCTCCTTGAGTCGATTCATATTCATAAAAGTTTTGACATTATCGTACCAACGGTTGAGAAATTATGGCCCAAAATGAAGCCCCCCCTAGTGTTAAAAAAAAAACATACAACAATTCTTACCCAAAATGAAAATGATGCGTAACAAAGTCTTTGAGTTTTTCCTGGAAAAACACTATAATAAAAAACTAAGAATGCTTTATTGTTGATGAACAAAAGAGAACTAAATGTAGTTTACGTATGAAAAATGTTATAAATTTACGGTAAATCCCAGCTGTATTTGCCAGAATTTTTACCATAAGAAAATAAAATGGTGACCGTGTACAAAACATTATTGTATAGAATATAAACCAGATGTAATGTAAATCTTTTAGTGGTTGCATACTTTATTACATAAGATAACAGTAAATTATAATGAATTTAAAATTTTTAACATTAATTCACAAATATATACTATATTTTTTTTATCTTCTGTCTGTCGAAATTATGGGATGCTGTTTGCGAAATGGTTATATATATCAAATCAAATGTCAAATATGACATCACGAGTCAGCATTCACGTTAAACGCTTTCATTTTGCTTTCATTTGAAGTGATTTAAGGAGGCTTCACTTGGGTTTCATCTGTTTCCTCCTCCCATCTGTCTCTTTTTGTTTTTCTTCATCACTCCTCTCCCTCTCTCTGTCTCCCTCTCTCCCTCTCTCTCTCTCTCTCTCTCTCTCTCTCTCTCTCTCTCTCTCTCTCTCTCTCTCTCTCTCTCTCTCTCTCCCTCTCTCTCTCTCTCCGCTTCCAGTCCTTGTTAATATTCCTCGGAGGCCCTCGGAGGTGTCGGGAAACAAAGAGACTGGCGAGGAAGAACAGGCAGATTGTTAATTTGCCTCATCCTCTGGGCCCAAACCGGACAGCATTGAAGACGTTGGAGACGGATCAAAAATACTGTCACCGATTTTAGTTCCCTGACCGTGACTTCCTGTCCCGTCTTTGCGTCCCGGGCCCCCGTCCCTACCTTTCCTCTTTAATCTCCGTCTCCTCAGCCCCTCTCAGCCCCTGGCCTCCCGTTTGTTTCCGCTCGGGTTAGAAACTCCTAATATGAAAGAGAAGCTTATTTCAAGTGGCTCCAATAAAGCTCCCCGATATATAATTTCAGATAACGTACTAGGAGGAAATGTACGGCTGGCGGGTTTTCTAAGGACTTACATCTGAAGCCTTTAGCAGGGGAGAACTTTGAGACACTTTTGTGTGCCGGGACCCAACTTTTAAATAAAAAGTAATTCTGAATTTTCAATTACTTAAAAAAAAAAAAAATGACAACCTTCATTTTCCAGCTTTCTGTTTTTATTTCTCTTTTAACGGGATAAAATCCCTGCAGAGCTCTTCTTCTTCGTCTTCTGCTTATTTTTCTTACTATTTATTTACTATAATTAATTGAAACCTTCTTGGCGCAGCTTTTACGTTCAGGGAGTCACACAGTAAAGCTGTAAACTAAATTTAATGACATTCTTAATCTTAATAAAGGAAGATAAACGAAGCACCAAGCGCTTCCATGAATTCAAAGTGTGGACTGAGCCGCCAAATTTTTTCCAGATTTTGATCCGATGGAAAAGTCAGCCATAACATTAGAAACACCGACAGGTTAAGTCAGATTAACGTTGATTCTCTTGTTACACCTGACACAAAGAGCAAATTAACATTTTGTACCCAAGGAAGTTGGTGGAACCGGGAATAACGGGCATTTGTATGGATCTAGTCAACTCTGACAAGAAGCAAATGGGTTTGTGATCCTGATATGAATGGTTAGGATATACCAAAAGTATACTAAGGAAGGACGACTGGAGAACCGGCAAAAAAAATTGCCGTTGCAGATTAAGTGCCAATTTCTGCAGAGTAATGGCCATTGGTTTGGAACCCAACAAAGACTTCAAGGTGTTTCACCTTGCCTCAAAATCCTCCCGATCTCAACCCAATCCAGCATCTGAGGGATCTGCTGGACAAATGACACCAATCCAATGGCGCCCCCACAATTTAAAGGATATTTGGCATAAGCTGCAAACATCTTGGTACCAGCTGCCCCAGCCCACCTTCAGAGGGGTCTGTGCTGGTGCTGGGGTCCATGAATGGACGGGTCAGAGCCTTTAACAAATTTCTAGGCGTATACGGCTGATCGGTATCTTAAACCTTATTGACTTTCTGTGAGATTTTCTTCAGACGAGAACACCTAAAAACAAAAAATGTTTCCACGGAAACCACAATCAATAAAAATAGTCACTAAAAAAGTCAGGTTTCCATGGAAACAACAACATGTTGAATTTATAGAAAGTTCAAGGCAACCCTTACTCTTAAAGACCCCAAATTACTAAGTATTTATAAGGTAATATTGATGTATTATTGGGTAACTGGTAACAAGTAAATACAGAGAGGTGAAATAATGATTATTTACCCTGTAAATATATGGCAAACTATTATTCATTATTCGGTCATTACTTTCATGTTAATTTCTCCTGTAGTACCTTTGTAGTTACCTATTTATTACCACTGGTAATTACCGAATAATCCATCATAATTACTATGTTATTACTAGGTAAATATATATAACTGTAATTTCACTGTATTTATTTATTGTTACCAGATTACCAGCGATTAGAAGATAATCTAAGCTAATGATAACGGTCTTCTAGAGATGAATAATGCGAACTAAACCTTAATGAAACTTTCCGTAGTAGACATTGAGGAGTTTCTCTCTGTTCTTTTACCGGAGCCGGCGGGACAGACGGAGGTGGAGGGAGCGCCGTCGGGGACATTTCAGCACCTCCTTATAGTTGGCGGTGTCAGAGTAAGGGGTCTAATCCCACTCTATCCTGCTCTCCTCATTCCATTCTGTTTCTTCCAATCCGTGCGTTTTTCTCCGACTGAATAAAAACCTTTATCTGCCGCGAACAAGGCGACGCTCTATTTCGGCCGGGCAGATTAAATCAAGGCCTCACTTTTCCGAAAACCATCCGTCCTCAGCGCCGCACCTCTTTCAGCGGAGAGAGAGACAGATAGCCTGAGCTCCTCTATTTCACGGCTCTCCGGATCGACTGCTGCTCCCTGACCTTTAGAACAACGCTTATTAAGCCCGGCGTATCTCACAGGGGGGACGCCGGCTCAATGATTGGCTTTATTTTATCGACAGCTCGCCATAAGAGCAGCGAGTTAGTCGCTCCACATTATCCAGCTTTCTACCGCCGGCAAATTCCTTCTGATCCGTCCTGTTCAAGGGGGGAAAAAGGAACGGGAATAATTAAGTTAGGATGATGATGACGACGCTTTAAATGCGTGAGTTTAAATTTACATCATGAGTGTTTCCTTCGCATTAACTACTTTATAATAGGATTATAAATAAACACGCTGCAATCTGAGTAGTCACAAAATACGTTCTACACAAAAATACATATAAAGATTCTCTAATATGAACTATTTGCCCCCTTAAATCCCCAAATCTACCAATCTCCATTAAGAACTGGACCTGGAATAGACAAACTCGGACGTTTTCAAGCACATCATCACTTCAGTAGACCATCTCCAGAAGCAGGACGTCGACTCCAAGGTCTCAACGGTAGCACACTATGCCAAAATCAAAAGATATCCTAGGAGGTGATTGAAATCCATCAGTCTTGGAAGGGTTCCGAAACTGTTTCTAAGGAACGAGGGATTTGGATCAGAAACAAGTATAAATATCGCCACTGCCTACTATGCAGATCCTTCGTGTTAGCTTGATAACTCAGAAAAGATAGCATGGAACTTGGAACATATCGACCTAAGTGTGATTTCGGGAAAGTTTGGATGTATATTTCCAACACTGGTGGGAGCTTTATCTCGAAAATCTTTACAACCATTATTTCTCAACAGTTGGTTCGATTTAGTTCAAATTTGGCACATTTGAATCAAAGGGAGGAGATTTATGGTCTACATATTGTATTTTACTCTGATAGTTCATATTTTACGCACTACGGGGAGTTTTGTACGAAAACATTGTTTTTCGGACAAAAATACCTAAGAGTTGGTCCGATTTAGTCAAAATTTGGTGCATACAAGTTGACTAGAGGAGATCTAATTAGCATTTCTAATTTTTTATTCTAATACCTCATATTTTACTCACTATGGAGAGCTTTGTATGAAAAAAAATTTTTTTTCTTCGGACATATCTTCCGAAGCGTTGGTCCGATTTAGTCAAATAAAGTAAATAGTCAAATTCAAATGTGCAGAATACGAGTCGTCTAGGGGAAAACTATCTTGTACATATTGTATTTTAGTTAAAAAGGTCATATTTACTCTAAGAGGAGCTTCTTTTTTTTTTTATTTACACTGTTTGTCGGACATGATTTCACATTGAATTTGTTAGTTTAAAGAATCACTCTAGTTATAGTTGGAGGCAGCGGTGGGAAAGTTCTGGCTGAATTTGGCACCGAGAGTTCGACCACGTTCGGAAGAATCTCCTCCTTTTTACTGCTTTCCTACCTAAAACAAGCTGCGTCATTCCCGATTACCGCCATAATCAAAAACAAGACAGGCGTTGCTTCCCGGAGAGACACAATCCATCAGAGTAAAGAAAGAGGAACAGGCTGAACATATCAAGCATCGGCGAACATTTAAATTAACGTTGCTTTAAGGGACTGTTTTTTCCACCGTACACTGTTTGAGACGAGATGGAAGAAGAAATAAAAACAGCATCTGTCGGTCGAACGTCGCTGCAGTCGTCCTTGTTATTCCTCTTACGTTTATTCCCTTTAGATCTCAAAGGACAAAAATGCAGAAAGTAAAATAGATGAATTCGATATTTTAAAATATATATGTGTTGTTCCTTTTCCCGGAAGGACAATTACTACCTTTTTTGTGTGTGCCTTTTCAATATTTTAATCAATCCACTTTCTCCTTTTACTTAAGGTCTATGGGGTTACAAATTTTAAAAATCATATGAACCAAATTTGGACTAAACCCAACCTGACAATAAGGGTATATCCCCTAAAATTCCCAAATCCTCTGTATTAAGCAAACAAATTTCCTAATTGATCTTCAAATTAAACTGTATCTTTTGGAAATATATCTCCCCCTAGTGAGTAAAATGTGAACTATTAGAGTAAAATATGATATACACAAGATAGATCTCCTCGAGTCGATTTATACGCACTAAATTTGGACTAAACGGGACCAACTGTTTACAAATCATGGGCGGAAATCTTTTGGAATTAAAGCTCCCCCTGGCCCAAATGAATCCAGTTCTTCCTTGCACTCTGGTTTATGGTGGCACAGAATTTGGTAGAGATCCATGAAACGGGTTTGGAGGTATAGCGTTAACGGGAAGCTTTTTCAGTGATATAAATCAGTGTTATCGGAGAGAGAGAATCCGTCGGGAGGAGAAGAAGGAGAAAGAAGAAAGCTGTGAGTCAGGTAATACATGACAGAGGAGGAGGCGCTGAGGGAGATCCGATTCATATCTGCTTCTAAGATTCAAAGGCCACCAAACCGCCGTGCTTGAGCTGCTTCATGTGGAGAATGTGTGAGTGTGTGTTTATGTGTGCTTGTGAATGTGTGTGTGCGTGTGTGTGTGGGTTAGGGAGGTCCAGAGGGGATTAAACGAGTGTTCAGACCTCTGGATCAGACTGTTTGCTCCATAAAGTCTCCACCTGCCTAAAAAAACTCAGTGTGTACTCATTTGTGTGTGTTTTATGCATGTGTGTGTCAAGCTAGTCTTTGCAGCAGAGCACAGTGACATCATGGAGACACACTTGTGCACAGGGCGGCGGCGCGGTGCAGTCAGTCAGTCTGATGCTGTGTACTCAGAAGCCATCACCTTTTGAAGAGCCGAGCCGTAGGAGGAGTTCCACCTGTCCGGCTTTTAACGGCGGCAGATTTGCAGGTAGATCCCCGTCCTGGAGCCGTTGCTAGGGAACAACTCTTTCACGCTTGTTGATCTTTAGATCTGTGGGGAAAGCACTTCAAAGTAATGGCAGCATTAAAACCTGACAAAGCATTAATCTGTGACATTTTCAGTAAAATAAACCACTTTATTCTCTGATGCTTATATTGCTTAGATTAAGCGCGGTGGTCCTCCTGACTGGAGGTCAGGGTAACGTTGTTGTCCATCATCATAGATATGGATGCTGATATCTAGTTTTTGTGATATCTTAAATGTATCATATAAGGCCCAAACTATGATCAAAGAATACTATAATGAACAACTCAAAAGAAATATAGGAAATTATCGCAAAATATGTAAACTTAAGCGAATACTGAATGAGTAAAAAACTGTCCACATAAGATCGGAAATAAGCGATTTGACTCAGAGACGCTTTGAGGAGGATTGTTCGACCAGCAGAAGTGTCTCCTAGGATGACAACTAGAGGACTGCGGAGGATAGTTGAATGTTTGAGGGTATCTATCTTGTATACATAATTCTACGCGGGATATCTATCTTCTACCCCATGAAACGACTCAACAATAACGATCGTGTACACATGACTGGACTGGAGGATATCTATCTTGTACACATGACTGGACTGGAGGATATCTATCTTGTACACATGACTGGACTGGAGGATATCTATCTTGTACACATGACTGGACTGGAGGATAGCTATCTTGTACACTAGAATCGACTGGAGGATATCTATCTCGTACACATGAATCGGCTGGAGGCTATCTCTCTTGTACACATGAATCGACTGGAGGATATCTATCTTGTACACATGAATCGACTGGAGGATATCTATCTTGTATACATGAATCGACTGGAGGATATCTATCTTGTACACATGAATGAATGGAGGATATCTACCTTGTAGACATGAATGACTGGAGGATATCTATCTTGTATTTATTTAAACTTTACTTATATATTCGAAAACATGACTCAGCAAGTTCCCATCATTTAAAGGGAATGGTTTGCAGAGAGTTTTTCCTCTATCGCTATGCATGCTGGGAAATCTGTTGAAACGACTTGTCTTGGGCAAGTCATTTCAACAGATGAAAATGTCTTTGGCCACTTGAAAACTTAATGAGATGTATGATCTCTGAGAAAAATATCCATTATTTCAAATCCAAAGAAGTTAGAAACAATTCCGGGCCGTGAGCGCTGAAGTGGTCCGGTTTCAGGGATTCCGCAAAATCCGAGGAAATAGTTTGGAAAGCGATCGGGTGTCATCGTCTGCGGCGTGAGAGTGGTGGCGACTTTTACCGCATCTTTAAAACATGAGGAGTAAATTACAATATTACGGCCTCTGCAATGATTAAAGAGTTGAACGTCCGTGAACGGATTCGCAGGAGGAGTCGTTCCGCCGAGCTGGATAGATGAGATGGAGTCGGTCGTACCGACCGGAACCGTGACTCAGTTTTGTTTATCTGTTTACAGCAGCAGAGCAGATTGAACAATGACTCATGTTCATCAATTATAGAAGCGGCACATTGGCAGACGGGCGAGGTTTCAAAACTTTGCATCTGAAAAGATTCAATTTATTCCAGCAGAAAGTGAAAAAGGGGAAAACATTAGAGCATTTTTACAAAGTCAATCATTTTAATTAGCTACGATTCATTTATATAAAGCTCCCTCTAATTTATTCTCTGTCTGTGTGCGTCACACACTAAACAGTCAGATCCTCAAACGGGATCTAACCCGACCGGAGTGAACAGGAAGTGCAAGATTTAGATGATAATTCGGTTTAAAACGGGAGAAAAACTCCTCTGAGAACCGGAGATCAGGTTCTGACATCACTGAGGTGGAAGTTTGGCCCACTCCTCTGTGCAGAACTGCTGCCTTGGAGCCACAGTGGAGGGTTTTGCAGAGCACGAGCTGAAGATTGCAGATCCAGACTCTGACTACATTAAGCTGTAGGTTCTGGTAACAACAGAATTTCTGTTTCCTTCAAAGCGGAACTTCTCCACCTCTCGACGTCTTCAAACAGGCCAAAGTTCCAGTCATGCATGAGTCCAGAGAAGGTTCTCCTCCTTGTCCGGTGCGCACACACACACACACACACACACACACACACACACACACACACACACACACACACACACACACACACACACACACACACACACACACACACACACACACACACACACACACACACACACACAAACAATGGCTCAACCACTTACAAACAAGTATTTGACTTTTGCAGAGAGAATGAGGCGATGAAGCGGCGGCGGCGGCGACAGGAGGAGGCTGGAGGAATTAAAAAGACGTACGAGGAGGGCGGCACTGGCGAGAGAGAGAGTTGGAGATCCAGTAGGGATGAAGAGGAGGCGGGGATGAAGAAACTTTAGACGGATTTGACTGTAATGAGAATATTTCACATCGGACAGAGGGGAAAGAAGGCAGACAAGAGGAGAAATTAAAGGCGGCGGGAGGAAACGGGGGTGTTTTTCGTGCGGCGCCGCTTGGAGGAGCGGGAAATGATGAAAACGACACAAGCAGTGACATCATATCCCCGAATGTTTTGTATGTTTTGTGGTTTTTTAATAAAGCAAGAAGCTCAAAGGTGTCTCCAGCATTAAAAAACACAGTCTGGTTGTTCTGATCCGTCTGGATCGGTTCTTCCTGCAGTATCAGAACTCAGACATGAAGGCAGTAGGTTCATTCTTGGGTCGGATTAACCTCTGGGAACAAAAAAAACAAAAAACATGCTAAGGAGAATTCCTGTCTTGAATTTACATGCTACATAGGATTGTTGTTAATTGAATTATTTAAATGTGTTAAAATTGCATCGTGATGTTTTAATTATAGCGGCGGAATTACATCCTGATGCCTTTTGTGGCTGCCGGCTATGGAACTTCCTGTTTGCAGAACTTCACTTGAACCCACGGAGTGCTGCTGCTTAAAGGTGCAGTGCTTAAAATGTAGCGGTATCTCGTTGGAGGAATGGGGTTTAAAACGTTAGGTTCATGAATACGTTAAGTTGATTTCATCGTTATCGCAAAGGAAACAGACCGTTGTCACGCCGACACCGGGAGCACGACCAGGAAGTTTGGCAACGCACCGGAAATATAGAAAAAAAGTGGATGAAACCAATAAATTTACCCACTATTGACCTTAAAAGCCATATTGGCCTCTGGTATCGCCATGGCAACGTGTATGCATTGGACAAAAAGCAGCTATAAAAGTAACTTTTGGCCTTTATTAGAGCTAGATTGACATAGAATTTGATGCGTTTGTCAAGAATGGAAACTAATTGGTCATTATTAACCATGTTAACATTAACATTATTTTGACCGAGCCCGTTGCCGGACAGCTGATCACTGAATGCTAGAAGGTTTGCCGGAGATGGGTAGATTTCCGTGTTTTGGTCCAAGAGGACATGCAGTTGGGTTGTTGTGACAGAGGAAGATGGAAACCGCTGATCCACTGATCTACTGAGGGGCCCCCCTAAATGGAGGAAGAAAGGGCCTCTAAGTTTCCAGGAATGTGCAAAAAAATGTAAGTTTTGATTTGGAGGAAGAACTAAATGAAGAAAAGGGATTTGAGCAAAACGAAGCGGAACATTTGTTTTCGGGTTCATTTGAGGTGAATGAAAAAAGTCCTCTCTCTTTTGGTTTATTGGAAGACGTCCAATTCCGTTTCAGCGACGCCTTACTTACTTTTCTTCCTCCTCCCTCTCTATTCAAACTTCTCTCCGCTCGCAGGTAACTTAGTTTCCGTGAATCTGCAAATTAATTTCCCGAGAATACATAAACAGCTCATATCCTCCGGCGTGTTTGGGAGCGCGAGCGTCTGGCGGCGGAGAGGTAAAAGAGAGAGAGAGCGAGGTGATAACAAGTGTGAATGTTGCACCACGGGGGTGATTATAATTAGAGCTGTGCAGAGCCTCCACCCCAAAATACACTGCCTGATGTTGAGTTTTCACCCCATTTTCTCTCCCCGCCCCCCCCCCCCTTTCCTTATTTTTTCTTTTTTTCTCACAGGAAGTGCTAAATATAACCTACAATTTTTCCGCAGCTTTTCAGGAAAAACTTTCAGAAAAAAAAAGTTCAGCGAGACTCGCGTCACGTTCTCACCACCTCCTTTCGTGGGTCGTTAGTTCTGGATCGATTATCCGCGATACATCGTGGCTCATCTTTTAGACTACATTTCTTTGATGGCTCTTAATGCTCCGCATTCCGTATCTTCATCCTCCGAATCCTTGCTTTTATCTTCCTGTGCTTCATTAATCTTTTGTAAAAGCCCCTTGAAAGGCATGAAAATTCTTTCAAGGGGTTATTTATGAATAAAGTTTGATTGACAGCTTAGTTATTTGCATTACCGAAAAGGCGGCGACATTATGGATTTATCATCTTCGATTCAGCTGCACGTCCATGTTAACGCGATAACTCAAAAAATATTTCGTGGATTGTTTTTCGATATTCACAAAATCGTAGATGTTAATGTGAGGAAGAACTGGAGCTATTCTTGGAAAAGTCAGTTCCATATTTCTACAACTAGGGGGCCAGAATTCTTTCAACCGTTGGTCCGATTTAGTCCATATTTGGCGAGAAATGAATCGATCCTGTATATTTTACCCGAGATTATTCATATGTGACCCACTAGGGGGAAATTTTTTATTTATTTTTTACAAAAAACACAAATTTACCCCATAAAAACACCCACGAGGAGTTCTAACCTTTATTTGTCATATTTTACTGTAATTGTTAATATTCCAATCATTAGCGCCGTTTTTGGATAAAACACAATTTTTGGACGGTTACTTCCCGACCATGAATCCAATTGTGTCTGATATTTTATTTCATATGGTTTGACACGAGGGAATCTTTCTCTTTTTATAACTGAGCTAAGAAAAAGTTGTTAAATGTATTTATCTTCATTCTTGAGACACTATGGGATCTGATCCTAGCCCAGAATGCCGACTCCATACAAAATAGAAAAAGTTAGGTTGACTCATTATGGACTATTTGATATTATCAATGAGTCACATTTAATTTGAGGAGTTCAATCAGGGGGATTTTTGTACAATGCAGGGGATTGAGGGCTTTCAAGTGTTAAAATGCTGGCTGTCAGGGACGACGGCGCGTGTCTAGCTTTAACCCTGAAATAAGAGGAGAGGTTGAATAATTGGTGAAGAAGGGGGATGACAGATGGAGCGAGGGAGGGAGGGGAGGGAAAGAAAGGGACCACCAGAGAGACAGAGAGCGATATCTGAAGAAACAGATTCCACAGTTGAGAGAGTGAGCCGACGAGACGCAGTGAAGCAGAAGGACGTGTGATGGACGGTGGGACGGCAGGTGTGATGTAGGAGGGGGCCAGGGACGGAGAGAGGCAGATGGAGCATCATGAAGTCCCACTGGAGAGGGGGGGGGGGGCGTGCTTAAGCACTTTATTCCTACAACCCAGCAGTGTGTGTTTGCTGAGCTTCTTCTCGGTAAGAATTCATGCAGCATCTTCCATTATTTTATTTTTTAAAAAAGAACGTCCAAAAGTGCCTTGTCTCGCAATAGTTGAGGAGACGCGATTATGACGTCGTGAGATCATGACCTCATGTTTATGACATCATGAGGTCATGACGCAACGTTACCAAAATCATCTCTAGGCGATGTCAAAACTTACCTCTGGTTAAAATGTCACGTAAATTAAAAACCTTTTTTCAACTGAACTGAAATCATTTTCAGTAGAGAATACCGTAAAAAAAAAAAGAGTCCAATATCAACCGTAAAAGAGCTAAAGCTAAATTTCCAAACCGCTTACATTCATGAAGAAACGGTAAATAATTTTTTTATTTCTTGTAAGGATATGTTGAAAAAAACAGCACTGTACTGTGAAAAAACAAACTTTTTATTAAAATTAAAGGAATAATGTAAAAACAATAACGTCACAAGCAAGTACTGTAAAATCCTTATCCTATATAAATGACAAAAATGACAAAATGACGAAAATGTAAATAACCAACCAACTTTATCCATTTAGCACGGCATCCCATAATTTCAACATCTGCGTCATCTGCGTAGAAATGATAGGAGATGCCATTCTTCCTTAAAATGACCCCTAAGGGGAGGGGATTCCCAAGAATGGAACCCTGGGGGACTCCAGATGGAGAGAAAACCCAGTCAATGAGGCTAACTGAAAGTGTCCTACCTAACTAGATCTGAACCAGTGTAAGGATATGCCTCTAATACCCACAATGCTCCATTTTTCAAAGTGTCCGACACATGAAGACAGGGAGACGACGCATTCAGGTCCAACTGTCTCCATAATCAAGAACAGGCAAAAAAAAAGTTTGTTTTTGACAAGTGTTTTTCTGACATCTAGGGAGGAACCGGGTTTGCGTCACCTTAACTTGCCGTGAATAAATAAATACGTTTGACCACTGCAGACGGACCTGCTTTAATTTGTTTTGAATCAATCCGTGTGCCGTGGTGGTTTATCCATAATTTTTCTGACTAAATTCACTTTTCTTGCATAAGTTCACTCTGACCCCCTCTGGTGACACCATCCAGGCGCTTCTTTGCTCATTCATTTATTGATTGATTTATTGTAAATTTTTTGCTACATCCCTAATTTTATTATTGCCGGCGATTCCGTGTAACTCTTAAACTCTTTTTCTGCCTTTGGTTGAGTTTTGTTGTTCAGACTTGTGTATTTTTGTTTTAGCAGTTTCACTTTTTCAGGGTTCGGTATCACGTTTAGACACTTCCCAACAGGAACCGAATAGAAAAGGAGTGTGTGCCTACTTAGAGAAAGGAAGTTTGTGGCAGAGAAAAGGCAGCAGAGCTTTCAGAGGGTTCTTAAATTAGATTCATTCAATAAACATGTGCTTACAGCAGAAGTATAATTAAATACTTTGTCACTCTGGGACTGAGGAAGAGGCTGTGGAACCAACAGAAACATAGAACTGATATTTATGTGGCGTGATGTCATACGTGGAGGTGCAGATTATTTTATTGAAGATTGGAATCTTTTCCCCATATTTCTATTTCTATCTTTTTTTTAATTGTATTTTTCAATTTTTATATGTGTAGATATGTTTATATATATATATATATATATATATATATATATATATATATGGGTTGATATATATATCAACCTGCTCACCCATCCAGCGGGACGGATGGAAGGGTGATGGGATGGATAGATGGATTGATGGAAGGGTGGATGGATGGTTGGATCGACGGGTTGATGGATGCATGGACGGGTGGATTGATGGATGGATGAATGAAAGGGTGGATAGATGGATGGATGCATGGATGGATGGAAGGGTGGATGGATGGATGGATGGAAATTATTTTTTATATGGATTATAGATTGATAGATGGATGGCTAGATAATAATAATACATGGATGAATGGTAGGATGCATGGATGGAAGGGTGGATGGATGGATGAATGGATGGATGGATGGATGGATGGATGAGTGGATCTGTGTATAAATTCATTATAGCTGCAATTAACAAACACGCGTTTGAATTTGATTCCGTAACAATCATGCACGGAGATTATTTTTTAATAACAGACTTCTGTTTCCTGGACTCTTATTGCCGCGTCGCTGCCTTTGTTGTTTTGCTGTTGGAGAAGGAAAACAAGGGATGATGGGATGCCAAGAATGACAGAGTGGGATCGGGGAGATCAAGATGGGAGGGCGAGAGAGTGAGGGAGAAAGAAAGATGAGGCTTTGCTGGCTTGTGAAGTGAAGCGATGAAGAAAGAGAGTCAGACAAATTGGCAGAGGGGTGGAGGGAGGGGAGGAGAGACCCCCGGTCGCTGGATGGCAGATAGGGGGCAGCATCACTCTGTAGAACGTCTGCAGACAGACGGGATGGAGATGATGTGAGAACAGGAAGAAACAGGGAGACGGACGAGATGGACGGTGGCAAAGAAGGACGGAAGGACAGAAGGGGAGGGGTAACGAGTCTGAGAGACACAATTGAGAAGAAGAAGAGGAAGATGAAGAGGCAGAGACCAATCACTTCCCACATGAACACAAACTAAGTCTGCTGATTCGTTTATATCTGAATGCATGCGTGGGATTTGATGTTTCTGTACTTTTATGTCTATCTGGACATCAATAGGAGCTTTAATCAGTCTGTGTGTGTGTGTGTGTGTGTGTGTGCGTGTATGTGTGTGCGTGTGTGTGTGTGTGTGTGCATGTGCGTGTATGTATGTGTGTGTGAGTGAGCGTGAGTGTGTGTGTGTGAGTGTGAGTGCGTGGGTGTGTGTGTGCATGTATGTGTGTGTATGCATGTGTGTGGGCGTGAGTGTTTGTGTGAGTGTGTGTGTGTATGTGTGTGCGTGAGTGTCAGTGTCTGTGTATGTGTGTATGTATGTGTGTGTGTGTGTGTGTATGTATGTGTGTGTGTGTGTGTGTATGTATGTGTGTGTGCATGAGTGTTAGTGTCTGTGTATATGTGTGTATGTGTTTGTGTGTGTGTGTGTGCGTGTGTGTGTGTGTACCGTCTTTGATATGCCCAGCAGAATACAGACAGCCTCTGAAAACACAACCGAGACCCCCTTGGTGGCTTTCACTGCATTTAAGATCTCCCTGACCGGTGACCCGATCACGCTCTGAAGCATTTGCAGAAACTCATTCAACAGAATTTTCTCTCTACAAGTCCATGTGGGACAAACGCTCCAGTCCCGGCTGCAGCAGAAGGTCCATTTTTACAAAGTGACTTTGGTTTTGCCGGTATCTTCACCCTTTGATCTCCTGCTCAACTGTTTGTTTGAAACACGTTGAAAAAACGCTCCGACATGACGTTTTCAACTCCAGCGGTAGGGATGTCTCACAAACAGGAAACAGACATCCACCCATCCGTCCATCCATCCATCCATCATCCATCCATCCATCCATCATCCATCCATCCATCAACCCATCCATCCATCTATCCATCCATTCATCTTTCCATCCATCAATCTATCCACCCATCCGTCCATCCATCCATCATCCATCCACCCATCCATCTATCCACCCATCCATCCATCCATCCATCATACATCAACCCATCCATCCATCCATCCACCCATTCATCCATCCATCCATCATCCATCCACCCATCCATCTGACCATCCATCCATCCATCCATCCATCAATCCATACATGAATTAACTTAAGGAGATCTTTCCTGTATATGAATTCTTCCACTGTTATACTACATATTTTACTCACTAGGGGGAGCTGTTTTGAAAAACAAAACGTTTTTTGTTCACAACTTCCCCACCATCAGTCCGAATGTGTCCAAAATTGTGCTCATCTGGTCTGACAAGGAAATCTGTCTTCTGTCTTCATCGTGGAGTCACCATGGGATCTGATCGCAGACTGAAGTCATAAAAAACAGCTGAGTCGGTTTGGAAGGGCCTCAAATCTGAGGTGAACTTTAAATGACTCACTATTTATAACCACAACAGACACGATAAATGTCCCAAAAAACAGCTACCGATATCTCTCTCAGAAGACGAGAGTAAGAGGTGGGGCAGGAGGGGACAGGGACGGAATGTCCTCGGCTTCACAAAACACCTCGCTTGTTCTGAGTTAACTACACACTCTCACACGACGGGCCTTCATCATTCACTTCCGTCAGAGTGGCTGTGAAGAGGTTCTCATTTTCGAGCACTGTATTTAAGACATTAGAGATTAATTGTGTGTTTTTTTTTTTATATCTCGGGGTTGTTCTTCACGTCCGCTTCCGACGACGACTCCTTCGGCTGCAGAAACAAATTCTGGATCGTCATTTAGATTATTAGTGCTTTGCCGGAGTTTTTAATTTGCACGTTCACGCGTGAGTGAGCCGCCGCCTCTCCTGGAATAATGTATGCATGATGGGATACTTCAGGCGATGTAGGAAAAGTGATTATGCGTGTAAAAATTCGCTGGAGTTAATTTTCCCAAATTATCGTCATCGCAGAGAGATTTAATCGGACCGGAGAGCGATAACGTGAGACTCCGACATTCTCTGGAATTACATCCGTATTAGATGATTTCCCACGTCGTAGTTTTTGTCCGCTTGGGCGCTGCAGGAAGAAGGCAGTGTGGCGCCAAAGGAAAGTCACGGGTGTTGGTGCCGTTTATTCTAGAACGTGTGAACCTGGACTGTGTCAGTGTGTGAACCCGGACTGTGTCAGTGTGTGAACCCGGACTGTGTCACTGTGTGAACCTGGACTGTGTTACTGTGTGAACCTGGACTGTGTCACTTTGTGAACCTGGACTGTGTCACTGTGTGAACCTGGACTGTGTCACTGTGTGAACCTGGACTGTGTCACTGTGTGAACCTGGACTGTGTTACTGGGTGAACCTGGACTGTGTCACTGTGTGAACCTGGACTGTGTCACTGTGTGAACCTGGACTGTGTTACTGGGTGAACCTGGACTGTGTCACTGTGTGAACCTGGACTGTGTCACTGTGTGAACCTGGACTGTGTTACTGGGTGAACCTGGACTGTGTCACTGTGTGAACCTGGACTGTGTTACTGTGTGAACCTGGACTGTGTCACTGTGTGAACCTGGACTGTGTTACTGTGTGAACGTGGACTGTGTCACTGTGTGACGTTTACCACGGAGTTGAAAGCATGTTTAGTTTTTCGACAAGAAAATCCGAATGGAAAGAGCAACGGCCACACGTGAATACATGATTGAAAATACAGAGTCCACCGAACTATGACCCATGAACGCTCGCACACAGAACCCTCACCATCTCACCATTGGCAACCCGGCTGTTTGTGGACGTGTGCGTCACGTCAGACTGTGTGTGTCTCTGAGTGTGTGACGCACCAGCCACCTATTCTCTGCCGCCATCTGCAAGCACACCCGCTCTTAGTGGATATTTTCAATTTCCTCGACACCTTCACCTTCTGTTTGCTCCGAGCTGTGAAAGAAAAATAGCGGAAAATAAGATTTCCCGATGTTACTTTTCTCGCCCATCCCCCGACTCTCTCTCTCTGTCCCTCACACCGCGGCGCACACAACGTCAATGAAGAGCAACAAACCATCAGCACATATCTCACGGTTAAGCCGACCTAATAGGGGGCAACAACACCGATGTCACAACAGCAGATTCTGTTCCACACCGCCGTGGGCGGCCGAGAAAAAAAGGCCTAACACTGTCGAGAGCTGCAGACGAGTGTGGATCTGTGCCGCTTTGTCACGAGACACACAGTTCTGGAATAGCTGAAAGACATCAGGAGTCCTGTGGAGAAATGCCAGCTTAAAGTGATGGAGAAGCTGCTGCAGGTCTTGTTGGGTGTTATCGGTCTGCAGTAGTTAGCACCTACTAAAGTGGACCAAAGAAGGCCATCTGGTGAACCATGGACAGACTCAAACAGCCGTTCGGGGTATCCGACCCTCTTGGAGAATCAAGAATGTGTTCAATCCAGTGGTTCTACGGATAATTAGGTGAGATCAACCCCCTTGTGGGGCAACAACAGAGGAACCTGGAAGAGTCATCGATGGGAACGATCAGCCCGGTCGGAAGTTGAGTATTGAAAGTTTGTTTGATGAACTTCTGTACTGGATCCATAAGATGGATCATGAGTGTTCTTGGCACCAGGTCACCTTAGACCAAAGGTTGAAGACCTACGTTGTGCTCATGTCATCTCATCAGTCCTACATCCGTACTTCTTCAACAATCAAGCGAAGGAAGACGAAGAGTTGTCAACGTAACTTCGCATTCAATAGGAATTCAATGCAGGGGATGGACTTTTTTGCCGATATAACGAAACCAAAATTGCGTTTGTATTTTCAGGTAAAACCGTTGTCACGCAAACGGATCTGAGACGTGATTGACGGACGAATTCCTTTACCGTTCGTCCCTGTTGTGTTTTTTTCTCGACGTGTCACTTTGAACATATCTGAAAGGAGACAACGACATCTGCTAGAGAAAACTCTCTCTATATATGGTGTTTCCTGAAGGGTGTGCATATGTGAGCAGGCATGTGTTCTGTGCCCATCTCCCTTCTGTGTGTGTGTGTGAGTGTGTGAGTGTGTGTGTGTGTGTGTGTCGCTGATACGATTCAACGGAGATCAGAACGATCTAACCACAGGTGACAGCCAGTGATGACATGATGCCCCTCACAGGCTGTCATCTGTGTGTGTGTGTGTGTGTGTGTGTGTGTGTGTGTGTGTGTGTGTGTGTGTGTGCGGTGAAAATACCTCTCCAGAAATAAATTGAAGAGTAGATGGGCTCAGACAGTAACCACTGTGCGTCTTTATAGTAAATGGCCTCAGCGCAGCGAACGTTTCATCACTCTAGAAAAATGGTGAATAAATGTCTGAATGGAGAAAATGAAACCTTTAATGTCCCCATCTAGAAAAAATAAATAATTATAAAATAATTTCTTTGGATTGTTCTATTTCTTCTTGGGAGAATTAAATCTAATTTATTGTACAGATGTTATGCATTAGAATGAACTGGAAGAGATCTTTCATCTTACATATGTTGAATTTTATTTCGACGGTTCATATTTTACTCACTACCTTTTTTTTTTTTTGGGAAAAATCCCTGTTTCTCGGACACAACCTCACATTTCCTTCAGATCAGTGTTTGGATCTGAGACGTAGCAGGATGAAGCTCGAACGAAGCTGCGCCCACTCAGTTATTCATCAGCTCATAATCTGATATTGAAACCTGCTGGGTGTGTGACCCGACAGTAAAGATGGATAGTTGATATCTCTCTCTCTCTCTCTCTCTCTCTCTCTCTCTCTCTCTCTCTCTCTCTCTCTCTCTCTCAGACTCAATTTATTATTGGCTTATTCCCCTTGCCTTCTTATTTTGTTTGGAATGTGTACAAACAAACAAGTTTACTCTGAAGGAAACATCTTTATTGAAGGATTCAAGATCAGAATTTTTTCTTCTCCAATACGTTCAACTATGTTGATGAAGAAGGAGCTCCCTGAATATTATTCTTTCTGCCATCTTTTAAAAAAAAAAAAAGATTACATGCTAATTCAGTTTCAGAAAAATCCGGAAAATTATGTACCGTTCAACTCAAAAGGATCGGAAGAATCCGCCTGATGGAGGTAAAGTGAGAGGGAATGAAAGATGGATTGAGACGGCCTGAACGAGGGAGGGAGGGGGCGAGAGATGAGGAGAGAGAGAGAGGCGGGAGATTGAATCATACGACAAGGTGAGAGGGTGTCGAATGAAAAAAATAAAGGTAGATAAGTGCTATTAGAGAGAGAGAGAGAGAGAGAGAGAGGCAAATAGAGGGAGAGAAAGTAGTAGAAGGAGGATAGATGGATGGATGGATGGATAGATAGATAGATAGATAGATAGATAGATAGATAGATAGATAGATAGATAGATAGATAGATAGATAGATAGATGGATAGATAGATAGATAGATAGATAGATAGATAGATAGATAGATAGATAGATAGATAGATAGATAGATAGATGGGCTAAAGGGGAAAATAAGAAGAAAAAAGGAGGAGGGGGGGGTCACTTTGCTCAAATGGATGAGGAATGACCCAAAGAGAAGGAGGCGAGCAGAAAATGAGGAGAAAATAGGGTCAGTGGAGGTAAAATGGAAATAGGCGGGGAGGACAATGAGGGGGAGATCGGGGGAGGAAGTGAGAAGACGAGATGGAGGAGTGCGTCGATGGGCGAGAAGATGATCGGATTGGTGGTGCTGTGAAAATGTATTGGACCCCAACCCCCCATGGAAGAAGATAGACTAAAGAACTCTCTCAATCTCTCTCTCTATCTCTATCTCGCTCTCTCTTTCTTTCTTGCTCTATTTAATCCCTGCGACGTCTCTCTCCATTTCAGTTTGTCTTCATCCTCCCATCTCACTCTTCCTCCCTGCAGACCCGTCTGCATTACAGCCGAACCGGCTCATTGATCCCTCTCTAAACAAACACACATGTACTCAGCACGACAACACACCACCGGGACCAGAACCCACAGCCTACTGCTTACTGTCTGTGTGTGTGTGTGTGTGTGTCTGCGTGTGTTTGTTCATCTGTGTGTGTGTGTGTCTGTCTGTGTGTGTGTGTGTGTGTGTCTGTCTGCGTCTGTTGATTCATCTGTGTGTGTGTGGGTCTGTCTGTGTTTGTGTGTGTGTGTGTGTGTGTCTTTTCTGTCTGTGTGTGTGTGTGTGTGTGTCTGCGTCTGTTTGTTCATCTGTGTGTGTGTGTGTGTGTCTGTGTGTGTGTGTGTGAGTGTGTGTTTGTTTGTGACTGTCTGTCTGTCTGTGTGAGTGTGTGTGTGTGTGTGTGTGTGTGCGTGTGTGTGTGTGTGTGTGCGTCTGTGTGTGTATGTGTCTGTCTGCGTCTGTTGATTCATCTGTGTGTGTGTGGGTCTGTCTGTGTGTGTGTGTTTGTGTGTCTGTGTCTGTGTGAGTGTGTGCGGTTTGCGGTGTTTGTGTGAGTGTTTGTGTGTGTCTGAGTGTGTGTTTGTGTGTGACTGCTTCAGTGTGAGCCGCGTCTCTGCTAACATCTAAAGTCCTACGAGACGTTTTACCATTTATAGAGGTCCAGAACGAAAGAGCGGCGTCTCACACACACGCACACACACACACACACACACACACACACACGCACACACACGCACACACACACACAAACACACACGCACACACACACGCACGCACGCACGCACGCACACACACACACACACACACACACACACACACACACACACACGGATAGAGGTACTACCCCCACGTTGACTGCAGCAAACAGAGGAATGAAACAAACAGGTGGAGGTTCTCCTCTCATGCAGACGTGTTTCCGTTTACTGCAGCTCTCATGGAGACACACACGAACACGAGGCGACTGCAGGAAAACTCGCTGTGAATAAATACATACTTGGTTGCGGGCGCTCACACCAGAGGAGACAGACGGAGTGATTTATGGTTCGCTGTTAATGTCCCTCACTATTTTCTCGGACATAAACAGCTGCGACTGTATTTCTATTTTCCGGTCGCCTCACTGGTTATTTTTTGGTCTGTTTTTTCTCCCCGACAGTATCGAAACTCTCACGCCGACTGACTGTCTGACTGACTTTCTGACTGTCTCACCGTCTGTCTGTCTGACCGTCTGTCTGTCTGTCATCTGACTGACTGTCTGACTGTCTCACTTACTGTCTGACTCTCCGTTGAAGGAGATTTTAGTCATGAGGCGCTGAACGAGGGCTGATGGGAAATGTGCCAGCAGGGGGGGGATACATACCATAATAACACCACAGCATGATGAAACAGCTCAGGCGCTTCTGATCAGCCCGGTTCTTAGTCGCGCTTTAACCGGATATCGTAGATTTTTATGAGACATGCTAATCCAGTTAGCCGCGTCGTAGCTTCTACTAGACTTGATGTTTTGAGCTTGTGATGATTTTAAAGAGAGTAAGAAATACAGCGGTAAGCTAACATGCTCTAGAAATCATTTAGCTTGAATTCTGGTTCCCCCCAGGAGGAGAGGGTCCACGAACACTTCTTGTGCAGCTCTAAGCTGCTGTGACTGACAGGACGCTGCTGTCACGTCAGAAATACGTCGAATTCTGACGTCTAACAGATGCAAGATTTTGAAATGAAAATCCCGAAGAACAGCCTCCAGTAGATTCAAAATCTGTGATCTGCAAACATCAGCCTAATCCTGCTCCAATCCGACAACCTGCTCAAAACGTTTCCAGAACTACAGGTCATATGGGGTGCTCCTGATCTGCGGGTGTTAGGACCTACCAGATATTTCTAAGGAAGGACATCTGCTGAACTGATGACCTGGAGGGTCATTGTTCATGGTTTCAGATCCAATAGAGGAGGTACTGTAGAACAAAGGAACAGAGGAAGTCAGGCTCTGACCAGAGTCGGGTCAGTCCTCCTAGGTCCAAACACACATCGTAACCTTTAATGATGATTCTCAGCTCTGAAGATTCCGTTCAGTAGAAGATCAGAAACCTGAGGATGATTTGCTTTGGGAAGGACGATTAGAAGAGGTTAGAGGTGGAGAATGTGGAGGAATTTAAGGACTTGGGGTCAACTATCCTTGTGGGAAAGAGGTGAAGAAGCAAGTCAAGGCAGGGTGCAATAAGTGAAAGAGGAATGTCAGGAGTTATCTGTGACAGAAGAGTAGCAGCGGGAGTGAACGGAGAGGTTTCAAAGATGGTGGTGGGAGCAGCTCTGCTGGTTTAGAGACGGCGAAAGAGGACATGCAGTTGTTAAGTGTGAGAGAGGAAGATGCAAAGGACAGGGAAGGCTGGATACAGATGACGACCCCTACAGGGCACAGCAGAGAGAAGAAGAAGAACAAGAAGAAGAAGACCAGATCTAGCGTTTTCCTCGCGTCTTCCTCTCCTCCACCAGGTTCGTCAGAGCTTCATCTATATTCTCGGGTTGACGGCAGCTTCCGCCAGTCGTTAACATGCAAATGCTATCCTACAAGAAAATATGACTATCTTTATTACTGCGAAGCCTGAAATCAGTTTCACAGCTCAGCAGCTGCCAGATGACAGATAAAATGTTCGTGTCGGTACTACGTCAGTGAAATGAGTGACAAATTCAAATGAATCCCATAAGTAGGGTGGAGGTGGGGGCAGGCTCCGAGCTCGGCGCCGACGAATGTTTGGAGGATTCCCGTTTGAGTTCTGCATGACTAATGGGTGTTATTAGATTTTATGGATGTTATAACTGGTAAACAATCACCAGAGCCATATGGCCTGTTAGAAGAAACACACAGAACGGTACCGGACCACTTCCTCATTTCTTCCATATCTGTGAGGATTTTTATGTTCTTTTTATCTAAAAAAAAAACAACATGTCCGACTCAAACGATAGATGTTCCACCACAGAATCAGTCTCTGACATCACTGTTGTGGAATTCAGGCCCACTCTTCTTTTAGGACCGTTTCAATGAAGCCACATTGGGTTTGTGAGAATGAACTGATCCTTTAGGTGCATCTCACCTCACGGGGTTCAGGTCCCGACTTTGACTAGGTCTTTTATTGGATCCAATCAGAGGTGGACTCACTCTTCTGCTTGCTTGCATTGTCCTGCTGCTTGAGCTCAACCTCACCGACGGATGACCCGACATTCTCCTTCAGGACATTCTGGTCGAGATGAGAATTATGGGAAGTCATTCTGACACTCAAGCATGACAACATCACATGAACACCTTCATCTTTGACCGTCGGTCCAATGTTCTTTGTTTGGTTTCACGCCTGATTTAACAGAACCGGTCCGTAGAATATCTAATAACCTCTGAGGGATATCAAGATGTGCCCTGATTTTTCCTCTGGAGTTTTTTCTGGGTACTCCACCAAAAATAAGTCTTTGCCGTGATCTCGACGAAATTTCCAGGGATGGTCCACTTCTGGGAAGCATTCATTGTTGCTCCAAGTCCTCTCTGTTTGTAGATAATTCGTCTTACTGTTGAGTCCCAGAACCTTAGAAAAATCCCTGGAACCCTTCCATAGATGGATTTTTATCAGCTTTTGGAATTTCTTTTGATTTTAGCATAGTGTGCTACTAGTGAGACCTATATGTCAACTTCCAGCTTCCGAAGATGGTCTATCGGAGTGATGCTGGTGGCAGTGATCATGTGTGGTTGGGTCTTGTCCAGCCGGAACCAGTTCTTCATGCAGTTAAGTCGTTTTTTTGGGGGGGGGTTAAGTTTCTGAGAGGGCGAATACTTTCTCACAGCATGGACTTTTCTTATTAAATGTTATTTTCTGGTTTGTTGTAAGGATTGAAACGTTTTCTCTTTGTGAAAAATTAAACTTTAACCATCTTTACTTCTTTACCTCCCAAACACAAAACGCATATCTACATTCCTCCTTCGCTTCATTTGCCACCGTGTATTGAAGGAGAGTTCTGCCGGATTCAAAAGGCAAACAAATGCACAACGGGATTCGGAGCAAACAAGCAAAGCCGGCGCTTGACGAAATCTGGGAGACAGGAGCCGTGGGGAACATTCGGTACTCGGCTTTTTTTGAAGAAGAAATATATTTTTATCAGCTCAGGAGAAGCTACGCTGACCTTTAAGGAAGACTTCACATTTTCATCATGGCTCAACAGCTGCAGAAAAGTAAACAAGCCCCCCCCCCCTGGTAGACATCACTTTCTGTCCCCCATCATCATGAAAGGATACAAAAACCTGAGGAGAAGTATTATTCCCTATTTTTCCATTTAAACGTCATTACTTCAGAGTAGTTCTTGTCCTGATCGTATCCATTTCTCGGGTCAGACAGATCCTTAAGAACGCACTCCATGATGGACTGAGAACTCAGCGCCGCCAGACGTTACGAGACTTTAATTTCATCGGCTGTAACTTGACCCCCAGGGCTTCCTTCAAAATTAAAATTCCTGGCGAGTGGTGAAAAATTCATATTGATCCAGACCTTTTTCTTTGACCCACGTCAGAATCTGAGCAGTACCTCCAGGGATTAGACGTCCTGTTTATTTTGAGAAGACAGGAGATCCTGTCCACATCTGTCTGTCCATCATCCCTCCGTCCATTCATTTGTCTGTCCATCCATCCGTCTGTCCATCCATCCCCCATCCATCCGTCGGCCCTTCCGTATGTCCATCCGTCCACCCAACAGTCCGTATTCCACATTGGATGGATGATCAGAGGTCTATAAAGGTCTAAATACCTTCCTTGTTTTTGAAAAGATTGAAGCAATGTTCCAGTTGTAGCTTTTCTCTCAAAACTGTCTTGAACGGTCCAAACGTTTGAGGTGTTTGTTGGCTCCAGATGAGCAGGATGCACTTCTTCACTTTGTAGAACAGATCGGTACCTAAGAAGTATTGTATTGGTGTTTCATCCTAGATACAAGAACTTGACCATCAAAACCGGCAAGACTTCAAGAATATTTGGTTTTTCTTTCTAGTTGGGCTGTTTTTGCAGTGCAGATTTCACTCCTGCCTGTCAAATCACCACTTCATTGTCCCGTCAGCCAGGAACAAGACCTGAGGTACTTAAATGATGACTCACCCCAACCATCAAAGGGAACAGTCCGCCATTTTCCAGAATCATAACCTCAAACCAGGCGTTGCAGATCGGTTCGAGAATGTGGAATGTGGAAATATAATCAAAAGGATGTGGAATTGTAATCAAAAATGTATGAAACCTCCACACGCAGCTTTTACGGGAATTCCATTTCACTGCAGACGAGAACGGGAATCGTGACCCATCCATCTGGCCAGCAGGAAACTATGGATATGACAAAAAAAAGAGACCCTTTCTGCTTCTCCGAGAAAGTCCTGTTTCAGTAAACGGGCCAGGCAGCGTCTATTTATTCTAACAGAAATGATCAATTCTGGCTCCCAACAAAACAAAAACAAAAAAAAAAACTTCATAAATCCCAGACTTCCCTAATAAAATGCATGATTGTGAATTTCAAAGAGATGATTCCCTGACAAGGCCAACACTTTAAACAATCTAGATTGACCAGTTCTCCTCCATTGCATGTTATTGGAAGCCGGAGTAAACGGAGGGAACCCAACCCAGAATGGTTCCAAGGTGGATTTGAACCCAGAACCACCGGCAATTGTGGTAACCGCTATAAAGGATGTACCTTAAGGGTAAGTTTGCACTGAAATAGGTTGGACCATTTTGTTTGTGGTGGGAATGAAACTAAAGTTACACCAGCAGGGGACACCAGCAAGAAGCACAGAGTAGAGTCACAGGCCACCACCACCAACCTGCAACTGGATAGTTGATTAGAGTTCAAATACTCCATGAAGGTTGGGTCCCCCCTTTTGAGTTCACGTCTGTGTGTGTTTGCACACACAGAATGCCTCATGGCATTCCTTGTGTAACTGCAAACACACACAGACGTACACACACGTACACACACACTTACACAGGGGACATATTAGGTACTGTCTGGTTGTGCCGGGACCTTCAGGACTGAAAAAGACTGAGATAGAAAGTGTTCAGAAAAGAAAAAGTTTTGTTTAGTTTTTTTCTGTTTATTCTGCGCCTCTTTTCTCATCCACGACTCCCCTCTTTCTTGATGCTGTCTATCACAGTAAAGTAAAACACGATGTACAAAACACAAATATCATCCAGTCAAATGGAATCTAGCTTTTGCATATTGTATTTTAAAGATGAAAACTGTTTTTTTTTTGGCCATGACTTCACATTTAATTTGTTGGGGGTTTTGTCTGGGGGTTTTTCTTGTTCAACGCAGGGGATTTGAGTTTTTTTTGTATTGGAAAGGATTTAATCTGCTATAAAGTCCGACCTGCAGTGGGATTGCGAAGTGAATGTGACACTGATGCATTAGCGTGTCATCTACCCTGCCCCCGCTCGCCTCTGCGCCATCATTCCCCGCCGTCATTAGGGCGAAACCTACGAGCTGCCTCAATAATAAACAATGTTGTTTTTTTTAATACGCGAACACACGATTAATGCCCTTGGATAATTAGGTGTCTGATAAATGGACACATCAGGTTGAGCTGTGTGCGTTTGTTTGTTTGTGCTGACTGTACGCACGTCTTAATGTGCCTCCTATAATAGCTGGAGCCACGTGTTCATTCATCAGCCCTTTCATTATCCAACCCCCGCTTCGCTCTGCAGGTGAGTGAGGGTCATCCATCAAACAAATCGCCGCCGGGACGCACATGCCTTTTTAAATATTCTCTACATTCTATGCTACTCTTGACGGGGGTCACGGCTTTGTATCGTTATGTCATATTTATCATGAAAAACAAAATGTTGAAGGTAAAAACAGTGTTAACTGGAGGACAAACCTCCGCTGAGGCAACTCATTTTCCCCACTATGTCAGTGCACCTAAAGGCAACGGTCTGACGATAGGTTGACCCGCCTTGATTATGAATATCTGAGTCTAGAAGTTGGACTCACATTGATATCATTATTAGCCTGATAATTTGTTCAAAATTTACTAAACATATGCTGTCGTCCCAAACAGAAAAGGTTATAACCACCAAAAATTCCAAGTCAAATGTGAAGGGACGGCCCCAAAACATTGTTTTTCGTAAAAAAAAGAGAAAAGTTCTCCCTTGAGACTAAAATATAAACTATTGGAGAAAAACTCGACGTACACAAGATAAATCTACTTGAGTTGATTAATTTGCAAAAACTAGATCAGTTGACCAGTTGAGAAATTATGGCTGAATAAATTTGGACTTAAAGCTCCACATAGTATCGGAAATATATATTAACCGACCTTTCCTAAAATCAATCCGATTCTTCCTCAGAATAAAATTTATGTGGATATAAAATTTGAAAATGATCCATGCTCCCCTTTTCGAGTTATCGATGGCGCCGGCGATGATACACTTTTGCGCGGGTCATCTGTAAAAGACGCAAAGTCTTCTGTCCATTCATCAGTCATCAGTAGAAAACCTTCACGTCTCCTTTGAAGACGGAGAGGTTTTGAAGTATTTTGCAGTAATTTTCCTGGCGGCGTAATAAATGATCGAACAAAACCGTAAGAAACAAATGTGCCAATTCCGTCGCCCTCTTCTCTCCCCTTTAAATGAACACTAATGAGCCTGATAGCTGAACCTGCCAGCCGTCATTGTCTGGTGTCAATTATGCAGCATAACTTCAGCACTATTGGGAGCTGATTATTAGGCCAGCACAACTACACAACTACACAACTACACACACACTCACACACACTTTAACATCCAGTGCACTCATCCTGAAGACTCTGCATGGTGAATTCAACCTGAAGCAAGGAGTTACAGAGAGTGTCTCTATTATCGTCTATTTGACGAAACACGGACGAACAGAAACATTACCTCATGTTTTTGTCTGTGTGTGTGTGTGTGCGTATGTGTGTGTATGTATGTTTGTGTGTATACAGAGACACTAACTTGTGTCTGTCTCTATACGTTCCATGTTCCAACCCTCAGTGCTCCTGTCGCTTGGCGCTCCGTCCTTCAACTCCATTGTCTGCTAAGCGGATAATTTACTGTCTGCAGATGGCCGGCGCTGCTGTCGGACTGTGTGTCAAGGTTATTACAGTCAATTTGAAGGAAAATGCGAGTCATCCTAGAATCTCAGGCAGCTGTGGCATAAAACGAAATGGGGCATTGATTCCCAAAGTGTGGACAACTAAAATAGGCCATGAAGGTATAAGGGATCATTTAATTAACAATATTTACATATTAAAAAAGTGACCAGAGCTTATTAGCAGGATTTAAACATTTTTATTTTACATATACCTTGATATCAGACACTGATACTCGTTTTTAGAGCTCTTTTGGCGGCAAAAGGTGGACCAACACCATATTAGGCAGGCAGTTATAATGTTATGGCTGATATGTGCAAATAAAAAAAAAAAGAAGCCTCCCAGGGACTAACTTTGTTGTTGTTGTTGTTGTTTGCCCTTTTAGAAACACTTAACGATAAAATATCACAAATCAGACTCCAGGGGTTTCCTTAAAGTTAAGCGTTGGAGAAGATTTACCGACTTTTTTCTTGCACAAGTTGGGGCAAAGTTTTTTTTTTTCCAATAGGAGAGAACCGCGAAGGGAAGCCGCCGAGACACTGGTGTTGGACGTGAGGCATGGAGCTCGACGTTTGGATGACTCCTTGAAGGAGAATTTCTGATCTTAGGGTTTTCTTGAAGATGGCCAAAGGTGACAGTGTTGTGATGGCGAGAGGATGGAGGTGGAAGCCCGAAGACGGCGCCGCATGTAAAGAAGAGAGCGTGAACAAATAAAAAGAAACTTCCTGACTGAACCTCAGCTTCTGCTTAGGGGAACTTCATTAAATTGATGAGTCATCACTTAACAACGATGGAATTGGAACACTCCCAGACATTTTGCAAAGGCAGCTTGGTGCATTGGTTAGGGAGTGCTTGATTTGCTTTGCAGCAGAGCCTTCTATGGCTGGGGCATGAATTTCACATTTCATCAAAATTGCTTGAGACATTTTACTTTAATTGTGGGAATCTGTCATTGATGTCGTTGATTCACTGTGCAGCCTGGTATGAAATATAAACCTTAACAAAAACCCGGCCCCGTTACATAAACGTGACGACCACCCGCCTCTGCACACTCAGTCAGGAAACGACTCAACCTGTCACTCTCATGACGCCTCCCGTGGTTTCTGACTCTCTCATGCTCTGTTATTATCAAAGGGTGACAGCAATCCCTGTGGCGGCGCCAGATAAAAAAACAAACACGCCACGGTTATGAATTGCCGGAAAAAATGCTGACATGTGTGTTTGTGTGGACTCACGCGGGGAGAGACAGCGGGGAGAACGATAAACGAAGACACACAAACAGAGTGAGTGACAGAGAGGGGAACGCAGACGGACACGGCGACTTAGGGGGAGAGGGGAAGGAAATGAAAAAAGGATGGACTTTGTAGCGTTTGTGACTTTTTGACGTGTACGCTATCTATGTCAATTTCCTCTGTCTCAAATGGAGACTTAAGTAGCTTTAGGTACATATTTTTTTATCCAAACAGTAAGGACCCTTGGGACCCAGCGGGTCAAAAGATATGAACACAGCGATCTGACACGACCGAGGGACAAGAAGGAGGTTTGAGGTTTTTTTAGTGTGGTGAGAGAGCAAAAAGAACAAACGCAAGAATTTTCAAATTGAAAAGTAGCTGTAGCAGCAGGAGGAGTGAAGGGAACGGTTTCCAAGATGGTGGTGGTAGCAGCTCTGAGCAGGGGCTTAGGAGTTCTCATGAGGCCAGACGAGACATATAGTCCCTCCAGAGAGTTCTAGAGTCTCCAACCAGTAAGATGTGCCTGAAAATGTCCTGATCAGACGTCCAAACCACGTCGACTGGTTCCTTAAAGGAGCAGCATCTCCACTCCGAGCTCCGTCCAGGTGCTTGAGACCCCCCCCTCCCAACCCCCCCCAACCCCACACACGAAAGGAATATGTATCAAACTCATAACAGCCTTACTACATGCCTCATGTGGTTTTAACATGGAGATGAACGGATTTTGTTCCGCCACATAGACACCGTCCAACGGAAACGAGACAAAGACGGATGTTGTAGCTGGATTTCCCACACAGGAGCTTTTGCTCCAAAGTGCCTCACTGATGTTCCTACCAGATAAAATGGATCCATCTTGCATGGTTTTTCGTGTTTTCCCGTGTTTTTCGCGCTGTCCTCAAAGCTCCGAGCGACAGTACTCCACCCATCTTCCAGAACATCCAACGACCCAAAAGTGATGTTTCTCCACTTTTTCCACGCAGAGCCCAAAATAAATAGCCTTTTTGTTTTCCCCTCTTCGCTTTGGCTTGTTCTACAGTCCATCAGCGTGAACAGAGAAAACTCACTCGGTTTTGTTTTCGGGCCTTGAGGAAATAAAGGAAGGAAATTTCAAAAGGGTGCTTAGACATTTGATATGGCTTTACGTACGGCGCCATACTTTACACAGGCGCTTGAATTGTCTTCTGTCTGCGAAAGGAAAGAAATCCAATTTTATCCAGAGTGGGTTCTCCCTACCCTTCTCTCTCTCTCTCCCTCTCTCTCTCTCTCGCTCACACATACACACAGAAACACTCGTTCCAATCGTTAATACACCTCCAGACAGCAATTACTGCACAGCAGATGTTGGCGTGAGGGAGCAGCTGATGCACAAACGCACGCTCACACACAATAAAAGATCGCCAAATCAGGATATTTCCGCGCGTCGGCTCTGGTTAAAGTTAAATCGCTGGGAGTAATTGGCGTCCTTAACAGGATTTGTAATTTTCTTCTGATGATGTCATGTGTCATCAACTCAAGCTAAAAGTTTTTTCTTTCTTTTCTGTGTCATATTTTTTAAGATCAAACTCTGTCAAGCATGAGACACACACACAAAAAAACTAGGGTGTGCTTTTCCCCCAGCACTGCACACACTGTCCCCTTCATCTTCTTCATTCTAGACCCTTTAAAAGATGTGACATTTAAAAAAGATGAAATCTCATTATGTAGAGCAGCAGTGTTAAGTCACCATCTACGTTTAATAGTGTACAGATGAAAGCCGGTCGTATTCTAATGCCATATTTTACATTATTTTGTGTGTGTGTGTGTGTGTGTGTGTGTGTGTTGTCTTACAGGTGACCTTGCCTTTCATTCAATTGTATTTGACATGTGAACTCTAACATAAGCAATAGATTATTCATGTTGAAAACTAACTCAGCGTTCTTCGCCTTCATCCTGGTGTGTTTAAAAAAGAAAAGAAAAAAAGGATCACATATGTTAACGAATGCAGCTTATATATGAATTTAACATGAACAAGCGCGTTTACTCTGGTGTTAAAATGCACCGGGCCGTGTGTGAGACGTAAAAAAAAAAGTGCCGCATCAGCAGGAATTGCATGTTGAATTTTTCAACACATCCCTCAAACTGGAATATCATCAGCATTTTCAAAGGGAAAATAATTAGATACACGTTGGAAAATTGCATTTTTAAATGCAGCTGTAAGGGTTTGAAATGTGTCGAAAGTTGTTTTTTGTTTTTTTCACATACAGCTTTCGATACTCTTGACAGAATTTGCTTTTTCTAATAGGCAACTCCGTACCATAATGTTATTAAGCGCGGATAATGTACCAGCTTTAAGTTTCCCTGGGATTGAACTGCACCTAAAAGCAACAGTTGTATAATAGCTTATAGTTTTAAGGTATTCTAAAGACGATATTTCACCTGTGTTCGTCTCAAAGGTGCGACATGCGAAGAAAATTTGGTGTCATTTTCCATAATGTAAAATACAGTAAATTGCATCTCAACTCATCCGTCCCCATCAGGGAATTGACCGTCGTCCCCCAAAAAGATGTGAGGTTCCCTTCAGTAGATGTATGTAGTTTTATTTACTCTGTAAAACTAGACTTCACATGTGAGATATTAAAGAGAAACCATGGAGGCCCAACTCGTGGAACCATTGAGAGGTGGCGCTACTGGTGGCGTTAAGGCGGTCTGACTGGGGGGGAATCCAGTTGACCCTTACCCTCCTGAAGGCTGCGATAGATTCAAGCCCTCCGCCCCGCCCATGATGTCATAAAAAAAGCAGTTTAGAAAATGGATCTATGTATATATGTCTGGATGGAATTTCGCTGATGGTGCAGAATCTTTATGCAGCTGATCTTAGGTCAGCAGGTCACTGCATGGTTGTTGAACCAGCAGTGACCTGGAAGGAGCACCGGGTCCTCGCCTGAGAGCCAGAGTCTTGCCCGATAAAATCCGTGGAAACCAGATGTCATGCCTGAATCGGGACCAGACTCCCTCCGAGGGCTCATCCGCTCAGAAAGTATGTGGGGGCAATAAATGTTTGGCGCACAATCAACTTTAAAAAACCTAAATGTTAATGAAGACTTGCATTGAAAATGATGGAATGATCCGGGGCATTGCGGGACATCTGCGGGATTTAGTGAGGGTGATTAAATGCACCGGGGGATAAAGACCCGCGCCGCGATTGCACGCAGAATTGACATTATTGCCAAGGAAAAGGCGAGAGAGTTTAATTGGAGCCTTTGGCGACACATTTGTGTCTGTGTTGCAGGCAAACAGGTAATAGGCTCTCTCTCCCCTCTTTTCTTCATCTCTTTATTTGTCTCTCTGTCACACACACACACACACACACACACACACATGAAATGACTAAAGGGCATCGGTGGTTCTGATGGTCGTCATGGCAACACAAAGGTAATGGGTGGCTGAACCGCTGATGGCAAACTAAACTGGAGGGCACTGGGAGATGTTAGTCATCCTGACTTGTCAGTGTGTGTCTGTATGTGTGTGTGTTTGTGTTTGCGTGTGTTTTCATGACAACAAGTCGTTTCTGGAAATTCCCTATCAGTCCGAGAGGCTTGGGTCACTTTGTCTTCGTCCTTTTGTATTTAGATTCATATAATTCTATATATAAAATGTCACATGTCAAAGGATGAAGTTTAATTTACACTCATTTTCACAGGCCGCTGGTTGTGAAAATAAGTTACAACAAAAGAACTCTGCTTTTTTTTTTGTTCAACTGTTTGTTGTAAGTTTGATTAAGGCTGCAAGCGTTAGCCAACTCCTTGAACGCTGTGAAGTTCCTTCAGGTGTTTGATCGAAATGCTCGTATTAAAGGATGTTTTTTTCCTCTACGGAGTCGAGCAGAAAGTCGTTTCAAACCCGATTTACTTTTGTCGTCTTTGGTTGAATTGAATTATTTCCATACTGCCGACGCTGCCCTTCCTCCGTTTACTTGCTAGCCAACACAAGTCTACCTGCTAGCCAGCACAATGCTATATTGTATTCCGACAGAATAGTCACCACAGAGTTGCGTCGCTGTAGTAAGGCGTAGTCAATTTCATAAAGTTGTGTTTTTGCTGGAAAAGGTGTTGTAGCCACAAGATGGTATCTTCACTGCCCCCATGAATTGGTAATGTTGTTATAATCTGATATCGTTACAATAAAGTGGTTGTAAAGTGGTATGGCTGCCATTTGGTCATGTTGTTGCTGTGAGTGGGATCATTGCTGTAAGATCGTGTTGCTATCATGAGTTGTTATCATTACCGTTAAGTGGCTGTTGTTGCTGTCAGGTGGAGCTGTTAGCCTACAGTGATGTCATCTCAGTAGAGTGGTATCATTGCTGTATGGTACCGTTATCATAAGGTGATATTGTTACCATCAAGAGGCATTGTTGATTTCAGGAAGTATAGTTACCATAAAGTGGTGTTGTGTCGGTACAGTGGTATTGTTATTATGAGATGGTATCGTTGCCGTTAGCTAGTGTTGTTACTGTAAACTTGTGAAGTCTCGGTATAGTGGCTATTTTTATTGTAAGACGGTATTTTTGGCCGTTAGGTAGTATTGGTAGTGGTATTTTCTCGATATGTTGGTATTGTTACCGTAAAGAAAGAAGAAATTTTATCACTTTCAATCCCCTATAGCTCATTTATAATATGTTATTAATTAACATATTGATTATTTGCAAGTTTAACTGTGTATTTGCTGTATTTGTTCGGTTCTACTCGCGCAAATGTTTCCATTGGTTGAAGAAGAACTCTAAATCTAGTTACGGAAAAATTCATCCACATCCCTCCATTAATGTCTGGGTTACCGCCGGCTTCTAAATCTACCAACAACGAAGTCCATCAAAGTCTCTGAGTATCTCTCAAATCCTCTGTAGCGAAACACAATCCCCTCCCTTAGCGGAGGTAATAATGAAAGTAACACCAATTTGTGCACTTTGAGTGAATCGCATCACCCGGCTGGAATTTTCCAACTACTCAAGGCTTTGCATTGACTTTTACTTTTGATCACATTGCATGAAATGAAAAAATCGCATTTCATAAATTGCAAATAATGTAGTAGAATAGGGGGTAAGTACCAACCCCTGCAGACTGGAACGCCCTGTAAGACCTGCAGTTCTGGAGAAGGTCTGACCCAGCCGTCTAGCAATTACAATTTTTGTCCTCGTCAGAGTCGCTCAGAACATTAAGCTTGCTCATTTTTCCTTCTGCCAACACGTCATTTTCAGGAAAAAATGTTCTTTTACGTCCTAAAGTAGCCGACCCACTGACGGACGGCGTCGTTACCAGAAAAGCACAGTTATTTCACCTGCCAGTGGACATAATGTTATGGCTGATTGATGTATATACTACCCCATGTTGACATGATTGGACACATACAGACAGACGTGTTTCTGGCGTGGATGTCAAATATTAAAACACACATCCGTCGAGACAAAACGGAGGAGAATGCTTTCTCCCTTTTTTTTCTCCACAGTTCTTCCCAATCACGTCACTCAACGGTCGCCACGGCAACCGCCTCCTCCTTTCACCAGCGCTTAAATGCAGCTGTCAGCCTGATAGGAATAGCACAAATTGTTTACACACTTTAAATATCCGTGTTTCCCACTGGCGTTTTGTCCATACCTTCAAAACATCGGAGGGGATACGGCAAACGGAGGAGATTAAGAGAATAAAAAATACAAGGAGGAAGAAGAGAATTTGCATTTCATCCAAATTTCCCTGCATTTCTCAGACCCTTCATGCGTGTCTGAGTCATAATTGTCCCGAAAGTCGACAATTATCAATATACCTCATGTATTTTTCTGAAGTAGTTCATATCTTATTCACTTTTCGGCCATAAATTCCTAATCATCAATCCGATTTAGTCTAATTTTGGTGAATATGTATCAACTTGAGGAGATCTTATCTTTTGTAATCTTATATTTCGTATTTCAATTTAAATTCATATTTTACCCAGTAGGGGGAGCTTTTTTTATTTTCTTTTTATTTCTTTTCTTTAAAGTTGTTTTTCAGCCATAACTTTCCAACCATTTGTCCGATTTAGTCCAAATCCGGTGCTTATGAATTGAATCGAGGGGATAAATCTTGTAAATAGCATGTTTTTAATGTAGTCGTTCATATCTTTACTCACTAGGGGGAGTTTTAAAAAACAAAGAAGAATACAGGGTTTTTTTTTCGTCAATAACTTCCTAACAGTTGGTTCGATTGAGTCCAATATTGGTGAATAGGAATGGATTTGATGAGATCTATCTAGCGTATATATCGTATTTTACTATAAAACTCACACTTAACCCACTAGGGGGAGTTCCTTTTTATTTTTTAAGTGGTTTCTAAACCATTTTATTTGCAAACATGCGTCGGATTTACTCCAAATCTGGTGCATAGGAATCGACTCGAGGAGATATAACTTTTGCATATTTCGTATTATGCTCAAATAGATCACACTTTACTCGCTAGGAGGATCTTTCTCACATTACCTTTCATCTATCATGGGTATTCTTGTACAACGCCGGGGGATTGGGGGGCTTGCTGTTAGGATAACGGCGTAGGCCTGGTTCATATGTCAGCATGTACAGAGAATAAGCGAAGGCTACATAAATATTGCTGGTTAGATCTCGGGCCTGTTTGTGCTAGCATCGCTAATGGCCTCATCAACGTCCCAATAGCCTCCTACTTTGTTTGACGTTATTGGAATAAGTTGTTGTTCACACGCGAGCCTTGTGCCTATTGATATTGATCGATAAACAATTACTGGTCGCTTTGCCTGGCGAGGTTCCATCAAGCTTAAGCCCCCGGGGAGATACCTGGACCGAAGACATAGGGAGAGAGAGGGAGGGAGAGAGACGGAGGGAGAGAGAGAGAGAAATAAATGCTTTTGTAGAGTCAAATTACTTTCATGTAAATAAACATTTAATGTCAGAAATGACTCAAAAAAGCAGCTATTTTTAAGCTCTGCATACATAATTATCCATGCCCTCGTCAGCTAGATCAAACACGGGTAAATACAGCCCCCGAGGCCCCAAGACCATCTCAATCCAACATCCTCCATCCAAAAAAAAAAAACAGAAAATGATGCCAGAAACTTCATAAAAGTCAGAATTATTCATGAGTCTCGAGGCGAACGACGACAATAACTTTGAGTTGCTGTTTCTTTTGAGGCCAACAGCGGAGTTGACAAAAGTTCAAACATTATTTACCCTGATTAGAAGTATAGTTACATTAGTAACTTCTATTTTTAGCGGAGTAAAAGTATTGATTCTTTTCTAAGAGCTCTTTGATGAGCTCAGAGTATTAGAGGAAATATTTAAAATAAGAATTTCTACCAGCTGTTTTGCTGTAAATCTAACTGAACTGCATCCATATTGTAATATTATCATACCCTGATCAGCCATAACATTAAAACTACCTGTCTAATATAATTTAGGTCACCCCTTTGACACAAAAAAAATAGCTCTGTGATGTCACTGTGTGTCTTGACCCTTTTCTCTCCAAACCAGCATTTATTATATTTATTTTCAACAATTGGTGCTACAGTAGTCCCTCTTCTTCTTCAGGCAGCACAGGCTAGCCTTCACTCCCCATTGGCGGCCGTAACCATGTTGTCGGGTTCATGAGTTGTACTTCTTTAGCCGTCATAGTTTAGTCTTCGTCAAAGTCCCCAGATCCTTACATTTGCCCGTTCTAATGCTTCCCAGACATCAACTTCAGAGGAAAAAAATGCACTTTTCAGTGGTTATAATGTAATGGCTGGTCAGTGTAATGTTAATTTAAGGGGTAGGAAACTTCATTTTTTTCCCCTCACATTGTTTTGTTTGTTACTTTGATTCCTCTGATGGCTTTTCGGGAGTGGAGCTCCGAAAAAATGTGTTCAGCATGAATGACTTCAGCGTAAAACACAAGAAGAGAAAACACAGGGTGGATAGAAGGACCCTGACAAATAACCGTTTCATCATTTCGTCACAATGACGCACAAATGGAAACGCCAGGGGATCATCTTTTCAATGCTTTGCTCGCCATTTAGGTTCAAATCGGTCTTCGGAAAAGCTTGCAGTGACGCAAAAAGAGCCTGTTTTCAGGTGAAAAAAAACTTCAGGCATTTTATATTTGAATGTAGGGAGTCAAAAGTTCTCATAAGGGTAAATAAACAGCGCAGAAACCAAGTATTTGTACTTTGATATCAAACATAAAGCCTCCAGCCGAGTAGAAAATCTGCTTCTGGAGGTTGCATTTCAAACAAGAAGGGGTATATAATATTTAAGCATCAGTTCAAAGAGAGCATATCCGATACGCCTAGAGAGGACCGGAATGTTCAAGGAATCCAACATCAAGACACTTTTTTTATTTTGACCAGACCCTCGAACCACGTCATGAACCTGAGAAGATGCCCAGAAACTCATACGTACCCCTCCAACATAACTTCCAGGCATAATGTGGTTATTAGAGGGCCAATTTGCCTTCGATTCCTCGTCAGTACCGTCGGCCGGAAAAGAAAATATTGCCCAACCTCTACAAAGATTTAGCAGATTAATCAAGGAAACTTTAAACCTGCTGGGTCAAAAATAGCTCAAATGTGAGTATTTTTAACCAGTGCTGAGAATTAAAGGGACCGACCCGGCCACGGGTTGGAGAAATAGGCTTTTTTTCACTTTCACCCGAGATTTCAAGCAAGAATTTAGGAGCAGGAATCCTTTTATCCTGTAATGGTTAAGAATCCTGTAAGAACATAATGGGTCGGAATGATGACGACCCGCATCACCACCAAAAACAAAAGAACTGCTTCAGCCTACAAAATGTGCCATCAACAGTAGTCCGAAGTTTTTAAGTGTTTTTGCTAAAAAGAAAGACAAATAGATTAACCAATGTCCTGCAAGAACAACCTTTAACTCCTCGGCAAAGGTTAGGTTTTTTAAAAAAAAGAGATTTTTACCTCAGAGCTGTTTATGACCTTGCAGATCCATTTCACCGTCTGCTTGGCTGCAAAAACGGTCATTTTAAACTATTCTGTGGTTGCTGTCGGGAAAGTTTCCAGCCGTGTATTCAAAAAGATTTAAATTTAAATAATCTTCACACTATCATGTAAAGTATTTACAATAATCTGAAATGGTCCCACCGATTTCGCAGTCGTAAAAATAGCCTCACTAAATTGAGCAATCTTACCCAAATAAAGTTGAACCGACAAAGTTGCTTTGTGCTGAAAGAATCCCGTTCAATCATGAAGAAATGCTTAACATGATTTAATCCAGAGTAAAACTTTTGAGTAAGAATGTGAACATCGACACCAAATATGACAGGAAACTCCTACACGATGTTATGAAGCTTATCTTGCCGACATGAAATTATTTCATGAAAAAATACACATTACATTGAAATAAACGTGTTGTGTAAAAAGGTGTAATAAACAACAGCAAATTTCCTTTACCGGGAGATTTGACATTAAGAAAAGAATCTTGTTTTTCTCTCTGGTGTAACCTTGGTCGTGACATTTGGGTGGTGACCCGCTGAGATCTCTGAACCAAGCAGTGGGAATGTTTCTTGTCCACACAATTGTTGTGCTCAGTCCGAATGACAATGTATTTCAAATTGACCTCAAAGTCAAATAACTTGTGGTCAACGTAGTGGAAACCATTAACCTGAGACAGGACAGGGGCTTCGTCCGGGGATCCCTCTGAAGTAGAATGATGTCGTACTGTTCATACCAAACAAATATTAGAAGGTCAGTCGCTAAATTTTAGTTCAAAATCCAAAAACAGTTGTTGACGGTTGTCTTAGTTGACATTGGGCATTAAACATCAGGTGCCCATTTTTAGGCTGATGTCAAGTCAACATTGGGTTTCGACGTAAAAATGATATAATTTTCAACTTAAATCTAATGTCTGTGAGATGTTAGTGGGAAGGAGGCTATAATTGACACCCCACTGCTACAACCACCAGGGGAGATGGTGGATAATTGTCAGTGCAGACACTGGGCAAGAGGTGGGGTAACTGCAACTGCAAGAGGCCATAGCTACAGAATTGAATAGCGGACGGGCACTTTTGATTGATGTTGCATTGGATGCTGCATTTGGGGTCGAACTTGGGGGCGCGAGGTTGTCCCTTCTTACGCGGTGCACTATTGGTGGATTACTGGTGTTGGGCAAGAATGGAATGACCCAGACACGAGGTTCGGTAGTTTACTGGCGGGCAAACTATAGTGAGAAGGAGGACGGCAACTGTGCTACCTTGCTTTGTCACCAAGTGAGGGGGTGGCTAAGGAGTAAATGGGGTTTCCAGTAAAACTTGGATGAAAAATACACTTTTCCATTTGGAGCGTTTCATCTTTAACCAAACTTATGGTTAAAGATGAAACCTCCCAATTGTGAAAAACAAAAAATTCTATCTTTTCAGGTTTACTCAAGGATACCTCATGTTGCAGTAGACGGCGCAATTACTGTTTTCACACAGCTCAGGTCAAAATGAAATTTGTAGAAAGTCTCAGACCACTTAGACCGCTAGTCTTCACATTACATACAGCAAAAGAAGTTCACATTATGTTACAGAAACTGTATTAACAGCAACAAGGAAGCAGTGTAAAGTGAAATGTTCTTGCCGAGAGTGGTCCATGTGAAAGCTGCAACGACAGTCTGCTGCTGCTTCGAGTTAAGTGGACCTGACAGGATCGAGATAATGGCGATGTTAGCGACGGACAATTATACCGGCTCTTTCAGGCCCAATATTACTGGCTGCCTGTCAGCGCTGCTGCTGCTACCAGAATCTAGTTCATGCAGACCATCTTGTTAAGAGAGCATTTACAATTTCACATGTGACCCTCGGTGCAGCCAATATATTCCTACCTTCACACCCGGTTCACCCGGTTGCCCTGATGTAAGACTAATTGAAATGTCTTGGCATTTTGTATGAAAGTTGCTGAGTTCCAGTATCTGCTTTAAATTGCCAGAGGTCCAATTAAGGGTTGTTTCCTACCGCACTCCGCTCTCCTACGAATGAAAGTAGATACGTCCTCTTCCACCGACGCCACAGAATGACAATGATGAATCAAATGTTTCTACAACAACACAAATGGTGATGGAAGAGAAGGTAGTGAAGATTCATTCAGTCGGCGGTTCATCACGCAGTGACAAACAACCATTCGCATGTTGCGTTTTCCAGGAGGAATCAGCAATTGGACCAATTGGATATCCGAAGGACCCAAAATGTACCCAAAATGGCATCTTGACCCCAGAGAGGGATTTTTGTTTATGTCCAATAGGGAGAGCTAATTGTCCACACTAATATCTTTGGCTAGGACAAGATCAATGTTTTTTCTAAATTCTAGAATATCTTACAAATAATAATAAAAAAAAAAAAAAAAAGCGCTAAAACTTGCGAGAAGACCAAGTAGGAGCCTTCTGAGAAGAAAGAGGTAAGAAACATACAATAGTCTCTTTAAATCTTTCACACATGACATCCTCAAAAGGGAGCTAGGTCCGCTCAACAATACATTTGTTTGCAAGTCCCATTTCTAGAAATCCAGCATCTGTAAAAACAATATGCATCCGTTTTCTGAGGTCCAAGCTCAGTTCTTGCGTATATTTTCCATCCAAGTTCTCATGTTTCAGATGCAGCGTCAATCTATTCCAGCTTGCTTTGCTTTAAATCCTCGCCGACCCGTGCTAATCGCTCGAACTGGGCTTTGAGCTCATTTGCTTTCGGTGTCCTTGTTACGCCCCACGTTTAATGGGCCCTAAGTGGGCAACAATCGTCCAACACTGACCCAAATTAACCAAAGAAAGACGCTTTAAAAAGGGGACGCATGGGATCCACTAACAAAGATAAATGAGACAGGGATTCCCAGAGGGACATTAAATGAATAACGGCAGCTAAAATCCCTGTCTGGACCGCATTAACCCCAAAGTCCCCTCTAAAGTAACCTTTACGCTCTGATGCAGGAAGACTTTACGTCGTAAAAAATGGGGGAACACCTGGTGACTGACAGAAAAGAAGGGACAAACACTTCTCTGAACACAAACAGTCACTTCTGTCTTCTCCTTTCACATCTGCAGGAACGAAATTCATGTACGGTTGCATAATGCCGTTTAATATCTCCGTTGCCTCGTCAGGCTTGCTTGCTTGCTGAATCCTCGTCCGCCGCTGATCTATCATTTTAACGTAATAACTAAAAAAAACTCTTTCATGGATCATTTTCAAACTTTATACCCACATAGACCTTCAGAAAAGGAAGGAATAGAGTGATTTCGAGAATAGGTCGGTTGTATATTTCCAACACTAGGTGGAGCTTCAACTCCAAAAGTATTCAGGCCATGATTTCTCAACCAATTGTGTGATTTAGTCCAAATTGTGGTGCATACGAAACTACTAGAGGGGATCTATCTTGCGTACATTGCGTTTTGTTAGTATAGTTCATATTTTACTCACTGAGGGTAATTGTTTTGTTTTTTACAAAAAAAACGCTGTTTTTCGGCTTTAACTTTCTATCTTTCGATTTACTAGAAAAATTAGATGAATAAGAATCAACCATCAATCAAGAAATCTATATTGTATTTATCACATTTGACGCTTAGAGCTCATATTTTACACACAAGCGGGATGTTTTTTTTAAAACGAAAAACAAAGTCCTTTGGACATAACATCATATTTAATTGGTGGAGTTCAGTCAGGCAGGTTGCTTGTACAATGCAAGGGGTTGGGGTCTTTTCAGGTACAGTATATACCCTTTACAGGCATCATAGCTGCAGTAGGACCCAGCCAGGCGTACCGAGCCGGCCACATCATGCCTGCTAAAAATCCCTTTGAAGACACCTGAATTACTTGAGAATACAAATCCTGACAAGGGATTGCTATGGAGACTCAGGATTAAATGATAAATGATCCCGAGAAGAGACAGTGAGACGGGACGAGAGACGTACACTGTGGCCCAGGAAGAAGAACGGTTGTCCACTCATAGACGGCGGCCCGGTCTTGTTACCTTGAGCAATATACTGAAGGCAAGATTCCGGCGGTGTGATGGTGTGAAGAAGTGGAGGCTTGTATTGTAGGAACCCTTTGCTACTTCTGCATGAATGCTGATGTTGTATGAAGGCTCTATTTAAGTACAGTCCATTCATCATTTACCCTATTCCAGGTCAACGTCTGGAGAGAATGAGTTAGTTTTGACAAATGAGGACTGTATACTTCAAAAAAGCCTTTATTTTGTCACATTCACCTATATAAGTAGTGCAACATGGCGGCATTTGTTCTCTTCTCTGTATGAGCCCCATCTCTGTGGAGCGGTGGGGCTCAAGGTCTTGCGGGAGGAGCTTATGATATGTAGAGGCCAATGAGGCCAATGATCAATGAGGCCACCATCTAGACAGCGCCCAAAACCGACATTTCAGACGTATGGAAATCACATTTTTCTAATGTGATCTTGACAATTTGTTGCCGAGTGGGATATTTAGTATCCCTTAAGGCTTCACGGTCTGGACACACCCAGTCCATGACTGGGTGATGGACTGTCTGACTGACTAGTCATGTGTTCATTCATTCATTCATTCATTTTCTGTAACTGCTTTTCCAGTTCAGGGTCCCAGGAGGAGGCTGGAGGCTATCCCAGCTGGCATAGGGCATGATGTGGGGTTCACCCCGTCACCAGTTCATCACAAGTGCCTACAGTACATCGCATGTTTTTGGACCGTTGGTGGAGATCACCCGAAAAAGAAACTTGAGGGACCCGAAGCCAGAGATGGATTTGAACCGAGAACCTTCTGGCTCTGAGGTATTTATAATATTTATAACTTTACAAAAAGCCCACTTGTTTTTCGTTTTGGCCTGACGAAGCCTCGTATTTATTCAACTCCGGCGTGTATTACACCACAAGGACTGTGGATTTCGTTCATTAAGTAAGAATCTCCTCTCTGCCAATATGGAGAAAAAATAAGTTATCACCGAGACCAAAGACTGTAGACTCCTACACCAACCCTCTGAAAAAAATGATTATCACACCAAAGTTTCGTATATTTAACATGTTTTGCCAAAATAGATTGAAGCGTTACAAGAAAGAGTCTGTGGAAATAGTTTTTGATGCCGGAGTGGAAACCCACTGGGATGCAATAACGTTCAGTTAATCAGTTAAGAGTCTATTAAATGGGAGGCGATGGAAATGAAGCCATGAGTCATACGATTCCCTTCTGTTCCAGCCGGTCCTCCTTTTTTTCCCTACAACCCAGAGAAGATCGGTTATTGTTCATGAAAAGAGATAATGGGAAAATAAATAAAATGAGACAAATAGAGTTTCGGGTTATGTTACCTTTGTTGATTTAATATCTTTTTTGTAATGAAATCACTTTATCTTTCGACAGCGGCTCGCATTTGCCTCCCTTTTTTTTTTTTGTTGCCGTCCTTGAGTCGGGCTGAAATAAACAAAGCCAACCTAAGTAAGCAGAAAATGCTGCTCTAAATTATGTTTTCATTCCGTGAGGCAAACAGTTTATCGCATACAACAACATAAATAAATAAAAAATGAGAACTGATCCGCTCAGGTCCCACCACAGCATCTACTGTAAATGGTGGTTCAGGTCCAGACTTTGACTGGGAAACCTCAACCTGAGAAACTCTCTGACTGATGACCTAACATTCTGCTTCAGGATTCTTTGGTTGGGGAAACTTTCATATCATCAGCCCATAGGTCTTTCAAAGTCTGACTTCATTCAGCTCGGTCTTAATGTTCTTCTGGGTCAGGTTCTTCCAATGATCCAGATATTGTCCTCTGTCTGTCACTACTGTCTTTCCAGTACTGGAGTCATGAACTTCATTTTGATGCGAGAGTCTAGTTCCTCTGACGTGACCTCCTGAACGAGCCTTCACCGTGCTCCAGATGGAATTCTGCGAAGTCAGCACTTCTGTCAAGGTCCACTATTGTTCCAGGTCTTCTCCATTAGCAGCTTATGTGTCTCACTTTGGATCTGTGGAGTCCCAGAACCTTACAAAAAGATTTTGGACCCTTTACAGTTTGATGGATTCCAATCATCTTCTGGGAATTTCTTTTGATTTTAGCATAGTGTGCCAGGGGAAACTCCATTAACCAACTTTCTGCTTCTTAAAATGTTCTATTGTATTGATGATGTGACTGAACAAGGTTGGTAGTGACCAATTCTGGGTCTATCTAGTCCAGCTGGAACCAGTTATTAATGCAGTCTGGACTTTTTTCAGATTACATCTCTAAGGGGAAGAAGACATTTTGACGTGCTTGACAACCTTTTTAAGTTGAACCTGTTTATAATACGACCCAGTGGCAACATCTATATGCCAAACAGTAAGGGGTCGAGGAAGGAGCCCTGGGGGACGCCACAGGCCAAAGGGGCCACTGAGGAAGAGGCATTGACTTTGTCATATTGTAGTAGTTGAAGATTTCATAAACATAATTAAGTTTTCAATTTTTTATTTTATTTTTTGGTGAGGGTTAAAGGGTTGATTAAAACTATTTCATTTGTAATTCAAGGATTTTGGAGGGGCTTCAGTCTATCCAAGCCGACATCGGGTGAGAGGCGGGTTCAACACGCACCATTAAGTACCAACAATAACCAACTGTACTTCCATTGATTGAAGTATTTGCAATATTCTAACGACGGCCATCCCTATTAGCAGCTAATGTATCCAAACCCTCTCACTCACCAGTGTCAACACTTCCTGCCCTCTTGGGCCGCTTTCAAGCTCTTAACCAGAAGGTCGCGATCTCTACGATGTTCATAAGAAGTTATATTTTTTACCTCAGTTGACTTTGACTTTCTTGGTCCTTGCTCCATTCAAGCGTTGAGGGAGGCGCGACAAAACGGTCTCGGAAAAAAAAAAGGGCCGTTATACTCCCTTCTGCCACCCGAGTCCAAACCCTTCAGAGTCACAGCCGAGAGAGTGTGCTACATCACTCTTTGATAGGGGGTACTGCAGTAATGAGGACAGCCAGAAATGTCTTTCAGACATCCTTGCCCTCCTTCACAAATTCTGGTTCTGGAATACGTTACATGACTTTTCTTTCATTTTATCTCTTGTTAAATTGCTGTGATGTCTGGTAGGAGGTTTTATACAGCCAGCAGCACCGGGATAAAGTTCTGAGGGTGGGGTAACACACACACACCGTTGGACTTAGGTAAGTTCATCAGGAGAAGACTCCAACCACAAGCAAGAGCTCTGCACCGAAACAATCAGCCGGACTAGAAAGGAACCCAATATTCTTCAATTCTAATCTAATTTCTTGGACACTAGCGAAGGAATCTGTCCGAGGTGGTCATTCCTCAGAGATGCTGTCTCAGCCTTGTTGTTCCCCTGTGACGCCTTCACCCGCCATGTTTGCCCATGCACTTCAGAATGTGTGCTGGTCCCTCTCCAGATTTTTGTTTGGCCCATTGGCCTCCTCCACCAGCTCAAGTCTCCTGCGTCTCTGTCTCTGTCTGAACCCAGCCGGCCGCCGGAGATAAATGTTTCCCCAAGGCTGTCCGCCAAAGATTTTAACATGGCCGGCAAGAGATAAGAATAATATTTGAATGGACTTACCGAGACTGGGACGAGACTTTAAGCTTTATGCAAGTTACCGGCATGTCAGCATAACGCATGCAAGAGGATTAGGGCCAAATGCGGCTATGTGAAAAAAGTATTCGAGAAATCTGGACTTTATTCTCAGAATTCAGACTTTAATCTGAGTAAAAATTCTGAGATTTATGTCAGAATTGTGAGATTTAAAGTCAAAATTTTGAGGATAAAAGAAGAATTGTGAGAATAAATGAAGAATTGTGAAAATAAATGAAGAACTGTGAGAATAAATTCCAATTTCAGACATTAGATTTCAGAATTTTGAGTTTTAAGTCAGAACTCTGAGTTTAAAATCAGAATCCTGACTAATCCGTTACTAATCCTCTTCCGTACAGCAGAGTACATCACAAAAAAACTATTTTGACAATTTCTGACTATCCTCATGAAGAATTTGAGTATACATTTGTTTGAGTCGTAACTTAAACAAATGTCGCTCCTGGTGTCGGAGACTCTGCATATTTTCCTGGGAGTGAGGGAGAACACAGGTTGGATAACTGGAGTGTGAAAGTACCACTGGCCGACAAACACCGCTGCTTCTCTCTTTTTTTTAATTTTTCCTTCCAGCACAACATGATAATCCTTTCTGGGTTATCTCTGGACCGCAGACGCACCATGACTCATGTATGTGCTTGGGTGGAATAAAGATTAGCAGCATTAGCGGTTATGGGTTGGACCGTTTTTCCTGAAATCCTGAGCATTTATGGATGAGCTCAGACTCTGACAGAGTGTGTGTGTGTGTGTGTGTGTTTTTATCTGTGTGTGTATGTTTTTGTGTGTGGGTGTAGTCAGGGTTGCCGCGTAAAGGTAACTAGAGCCCTCCATCTCCTGCGTTGTACGAGCAATGGCCCTGACTGAACTCCTCAAATGAAACATGGAGTTATGTCCATAAAAGTTGGTTTTCCCAAAAATGCCACCCCCTAGTGGGGAAAATATAAACTATTAGGGTAAAATATGATGATAGATCTCTTCAAGTAGATTCATATGCATTAAATTTCATATTTCACTCGCTAGGGGGAGCTTTTGTTTTATGAACAACACTGTTTTTCGGACATAACTTCCCGACCGTTGGTCTGATTTCGTCCAAATTTCGGTGCATATGAAGCAACTCAAGAAAGTATTTTTATTTTATTTGTAATTTTACTGTAAATGTTTATATTTCACTCACTAGAGGGGGCTTTTTCTCAAAAAAATACAGATTTTTGACCGTTACTTCCCAACCACATATCCAATTATATCTATATTGGCTCACATGTATCTACACATGGACATATATCTTGTATATATATGTATATATATATATATATATATTTCTCTATAACAGTTCGTATTTTATTCACTTGGGGGACTTTTTTTATGGCTATTTTGGTCCGAACATAACCCAGAATGCAGTTTGTGGCGGCTGAGAAAAAGGCTTCTTTCTTTCCGAGATCTCCATCTTGCTTCGGTCCCGTCCTCCACTAAAACCCACAGAAACTGAAATGATTCTTTCCCCTGTGTTTTTGAGGTGTGTTTTTGCACCGTGCTGAAAAAGATGGCGTTCGTGCGAGAGGGTGGCGCCGGAGAGAGGCGAGCGGGAGAGCAGCCCCTCCTCGTCTCCCCCCTGGGCGATTCAAAATAGATCACAATCGTGAGAAACGTCTACAGTCGACTCCTAAAAGCTTCCTCTCTTCATCTCCGTGTGTCTCTCGCCGGAGGCGCTCTTGTTTATTTAACGGGCTCGGATGAAGTCTGTTAATGAATACATTCATGTTCTGAGACGTGATCCGAGCCGTGACGGGTCGGCGCCGCGGGTTTGGAGCCGAGGACCCACGGTCCACGCGAGGATGGTTCTGATCGAACGGACCCGTAAACGAATCCTGCGACTCAGATTTAGACGGCGGGAGCTCCATTCTTCATTCTAGCAGCGGTCCATCTACACCAGCCAGCCATAACATTATGACCATGGTATTAAAATAAGGGCAGATGTCAGTGGGAGGGACTTGTTAGGCAGCAGGTGAACGTTTTGTTTGGAAACAGGTAAAATATGCAGAACATTTGAGCAGAACCGGATTGTGGTGGTCGGACAACTGGGTCGGAATTTTACTGTAAAAAATACTAAATTTGGGTAAAAGGTTACAGAAAAATACAATTGCTGGCATTTTACCGTAAATTATGCAGACTTTTCTTTACACTGCAGAACAACAACGTGAAATGAGTCGTCTGAATTGGACCCATCCCTTTATGAAGAACCCACGGAGCTTATCAGGGTTCCGGGTCCAGCCCAAGGACCCGACCCAATGATCTCTACAGCCCCCCTTTAGTCTCAGAACCGCTTTACACATAGTTATGATGACTTTTGGGATAATACTGCTATCCAGAATATCACTAGTGAATAATCGTGAGAAGATGAAGATGAAGAATAACATCATTGCACATGAAAATGGAAGAAACCATCAGGCAACCTGATAAAATAGCAGCGTGTGTTAGTGACTGTGTGTGTGTGTGTGTGTGTGTGTGTGTGTGTGTGTGTGTGTGTGTGTGTGTGTGTGTGCTATAAAAACAATCATGTCTCTGCAGCTCCACTGACCAGCAGAATCCCCCAGATAACCATCGCTCTCTTCCTCGTTTCCTAGCCCATTTATCTTCTTCATCCGCTGTTTGTTTCCTGCCTTCCTCTTTTTCTTCTTCTCCTTCCTTCTTGAAATGAAAACTCCCCCTCCCCTACTTTGGACCCTTACATGCAGCACATGTACGCAAATAAGCCAAAACATTAAAACCACCTCCCTAAAATTGTCTAGTCCCCCTGTACAGCACCCAGGATCTGTCGCTTCCATTCGGCCCTCCTCGAACGTCAGGCTCATCAGCCGCCAACACCACCACCAACTGTATCCAGACTCGGTGCTGCTGCTCAGTGCGGACACCCGTCGACCAGGACCTCTCTGAAGAGTCAGAGTGACGAAGACTTAATAATTAATGAGAAATAAACATCTGAACTTCATTCTGTGTTTGAAAAATTGGAAATAATTACGGACTCACCAACGCAGCATCACGATTTTTCCCACAGATCCTTGATGTTAGCGCAATAACTCGAAACCTATTTATTTGATAATTTTCAAAATTTTCTAACCACATAGACATTACAAAATATATTGTCTTTTTTTTTGTGTTTTACTCACTTTGTGGAGCTTTCAGGTGTTCCATCAGGTTGCACAACACAGGGGATTGGAGACCTTTCAGGGATATACCATTGCTGTCGGGGACGATGGCGTGGGTCTATTTCTATCCATAGAATGAAACACACTGAACGACCCAAAAAATGTAGAGCTCTGCTGGAGCCTGAGTGCGTTTTATTATGGGATAGGATTTGACGACCCTGATTTTGATGAACGCCCGGCATTTATCTTGTTGGTTTCTTTCTAGAACTGTTTGTCATCTGAAGGTCTCCATCCTCCATCTGATTCCCCCCCCCCCCTCAGAGGTTATTAATATGCTATTAGTTTCTCTCAGTCACACTCCTCCTCCGTCAAATTGTCTAACACACTCTCCCCCTCTTCCTCTCTCCAAAACAATTACCCATGTTTTCGCTCCCATGCGCACACAACCACTCCCTGTTAATAGAGCGGGGAATTATGGGAGACTTAGAGGATGTGGCTGGATGACCTTGAGACTGACACCATCGACACCAAACACGTGGACCTGCCAAGTTGGTACATCTTCAATAGAAGTTATTTTCTATTATCTGCGGGGGTTTAGTAGCGACGCCTCTTCCTCCCATGATCCCTCAAAGCTCTAAATAATGCCCAGAAGATAAAATCTGGCGTTTTAGGTCTCATTTCAGCTTATTTTCCAAAGTTGGTATATTCCATACCGGCAAATTACGGCGCAGGAGGGATATTAGATATTAAAACTTTGTAATATTTCTCATGCCAGCACTTTTTAAAAAGTGCAGCTTCAACAGAATTAGAACAAGAATTTGCCCAAAATACTTGAGAATTACTTTATTCCGATTCTCAGAAAGCCAGAATAGACATAGAGCGCAGAACGAGAGTAATAGCTGTTCAATAAAGGTCAAAGAACGGTCAGGTGTGTGGAATAATACCTGTATATAAAAATTGTAAAGACCCTCAACGTTCAATTTACATAAAAGTAAATAGCCATATATTGTACGTCAAAAATTAATAATTTGCTTTCATGATTTAGATTTTGCATTCACATTGCGACTTTACTTCATGTTTTGGCTTTTTTAAGTCTCGGCTTTTGCATTCATGTTTTATTTAGATTACGCATTCACATTGCGGCTTCTGCATTCACATTGCAGCTTTTGCATTCATGTTTCATTTAGATTATGCATTCAATTTGAGGCTTTTGCATTCATGTTGTGGCTTTTGCATTCATGTTTTATTTAGATTTTGCTTTATCATTTCGACTTTCCTTCATGTTTTGGCTTTTTCATGTCGCGGCTTTTGCATTCATGTTTTATTTAGATTATGCATTAACATTCCCGCATTTACATTCATGTTGTGGCTTTTGCATTTATTTTTTATTTAGATCTTGTATTCACATTGCGACTTTCTTTCATGTTTTGGCTTTTTTATGTCTCGGCTTTTGCATTCATATTTTTATTTAGATTATGCATTCACATTGCGGCTTTTTCATTCATGTTTTGGATTTTGCTCTCATGTTTTAGTTTTTTCAATGTTGTGCATTCATGTTGAAGCTCTTTCACATTGCGAATCTCGCTTTCACCTTTTAGCTCTTTCTTCTTGTGGCTTTTGCATTCATGTTTTAAATTCTGCATTCAAATTGCAACTTATGCTTTCATGTTTTGTATCTTGTGATGCTGTGGCTTTTGCTTTCATGTTTTAGATTTTGCTTTCATGTTTTAGATTTTTGCATTCCTGTCATAGATTTTGAATTTGTGCTGAAGACATTTGTTGTGAACTGTCCTGCTTCACCGCAAGAATGTGGTGAATAAGGTTGAGCCTCTTGACCCGCAGCAGGAAGCAGACCCGCTCGGCCAAGATGGAGGAACACTTTAGCTGCTGGGAGATGGCGGGAGGTCGTCTTCAAGCTTTTCACAGGCCGCTCTCCTGAGGCGCAGTCGATGTGTGAAGTCTCACCTTCTGCCTCCTGTCAGCTTGTGATCCACTTCCATGAGTGACTTTGGAAGACGTTGCGGGATATTTGCTCTATAACCCTGTAAGAGATCCAGCAGGAGGCCCGTCTCTCAACAGACTTCCCGGCCAGAGACGTCCGTACGACGTTTCTGAAGTCTTTAAAACCTGAGATTACTTTTCTGGGTCTGTGCCTGATTGTGAATCATTTGAGGCGGGAGGGAACTTCACACTTGTCCAGCGATCTGTTGAAAAGATGGGGACCATCTGATCAGAACCGACTTTCAGACACATGGGTCACACGCACTGTGCCCCTGAGCCTTCCAGGTTTCCTGTCGTCGCCACAAACCCTGTGTAGAGACGGGGGCGGAGGGGTCAGCGGGGTGGGTTGAGGGTGTAGCAGGGAGCGCAGATGGTTCTAAACAACGGTTTCATAAACCCAAAACGTACCTATCAAAGAAACCCACAATGCAATACCGACACATCATCATCACCACAGGAACAGACAAAGCCGGCGGTACCATTTGTTTTTTATGGCACAATATCTCCGGTGTTCTGCCGTTCTCGGGACGTTCTCACAAAAGTCCCAAGTTATTCCCGATCAATAGCGGCTGTCGAAGATGTGAGTCTCTACAAATGAGGTTCCACCCAACCGGTAATGAAAATAACTCAAACATGTTGTTTTTAAGATTTTCCCCTAAATCTGTAAGAAAATAAATGAGAGATTTAGAAAAGCTTGATGAAATGCATTAAATAGAAAACCAAAGAAGTTACAATGAATCTCATTCAAGGGAGCCTATTAGTCAAAACGTAATTACCAGACCAACCACTGAGATCTAATCTTTATTCTTTTGACAAGCCGCCCTTTACTTTTCCATAAGAAAATACATTTAAATTACTATCGGGTCCCTTGGGTCCCTAATTCAGAATGAGATTCAGGAACTCACTGTGAGAACTGACGTTTACAGCACGCGATAATAAACGACAGGAAGCACATCTGACTCTTTTCTGAGTTAATCAGTCCCCGAAGAAGTCGCCGGCGTAATACAGGAAACAGCTTTTCCTGAAACTATGACAATCCAGCAAATTTGTACCTCATTTTTGGTGATAAGTACTAATTTGCTGGAACGTATTGAATTCCCTTTCATTGTTGCAAACCATAATATTATGGGGATTGAATAATGGGGGGTGTACAGAAAACCGGAATAGCAGAGGTAGCCCGAATGCTGCTGTCGTTATATTCCTCAAAAATTCGGTGGTTTATGGAGGCGTCATCGCCGCCGCCGCCGCCGGAACATTCGCCGTATATCCTCTCGTGTTTATGTAATGACTCCAAAAAAAAAATTCATGGATCAGTTTCAGTTTATATACCTTCACAAACCTTAGCGAAAGGAAGAAGTGCATTGACTTTGGGAAAGGTTGGTTGAATATATCGGACACTAGAGGGAGCGCTTTCTCCAAAGTTGTTGAGCCATAATTTCTTATTATATCACTATAATAGTTTATATTCTACTGAATAGAAGGAGATTTTTTTCTAAAACACAGTTGTTGTTTTTTATCGTTAATTCCCGACCATAAGTCCAATTGTCTCTAACTTTATCTCGTATGAACAGACACAAGGAAATTTGTCTTGTTTTATTACCGAGCTCAGAAAAGCCAGTTAACTGTATTTATCTTCATTATGGAGTCACTGTGGGAGTGACAAGGATGGACAGGATCAGGAATGAGCACATCAGCAGGATGGAGAATGTTGGACGTATTGATGATGAGGTGAGGGAGGAAGGATTGAGGCTGTATCGAGACCGTAGGAGAGGAGCGGGATCAGTTTGGGAGGAGGATGTAAAGGATGGAGCAGCCAGCCAGGAATAAATGAGGAAGGCCCGAGTGAGAACGATGCAGAGGACAAGGGTGGAATGAAGCATGAAATCCATCCCATAATCAGGAGCAGCCAAAAGAAGGAAAAAGACGTTGATCGCTTTGTTGGTATTTATTGATTTTGATCAAAGAAGTAGGGATTGTGACTCATTCCGAGAGGAATATTAAGTAGGACAATGGCGAATCATTTTTTCTCAAATGTTCTTTTCTTCGTAAAAACAAGGTTAAGGATATATCCCCGAAAAGTCCCCAATCCCCTGATTGAACTCGTCACATTAAAGGTGGAGTAATGCTCATAAATATGAGCGAAATATGATTTATGCTTTAGAGATTTCTTTGAGTCTATTCACCTGCACCAAATTTTGGACTAAACCGGGTCTGTTGTTAATATATATTAAGGCCTGGAAACTTTTTGGGGAAAATAGCTCCCTCTAGTGTCAAAAATGTGCGATCGACATTTTTGAAAAATCAATCCAGTTCTTCCTCTTACTAAGGTTTATGGGTGTTAAAGTTTGAAAATGATCTATGGGATAGTTTTTGACTTACGTCCTGAAAACAGAATTTTTTTAAGAAAAAAAAAAGAAAAGTACCCCGCTAGCGAGTAAAATATGAAATATTCAAGTAAAACTGAAACTATATAAGATAGATCTCCTGGAGTCGATGACAAACTCTGAATGATGCTTTAGAAATTAATGACTGAGAACTTTTCGAGATAAAACTCCCAGTTGTGTCAGAATCATACAACTGTTCTATTACAACCTTGACTTTTTTTTAGAAGTTTTGCATTAAAATAAGATACATCCCATCTCTCCAAAACTCTTTTCCATATAGTGTGGTATCTCTTATTCCAGCAGCAACAACGGCCGCTAGAATCCCTCTCAGAATCTCAGATTACACCGAAGGGACTCCTTTGAAAAAGGAGATCACATCACTTTGGGCGCCGTATGCAAATCCCAGAGTCTGGATGAATGAGCTCATGAGAAACACAGGAGGGAAATTATGCCCACCAGATGGGAGATGTCTGGGGGCCCAGATTCTCACAACTCGGCTTTTAGTAGTAAAATCGCTGCTTCAAACTCATTTTGTGCTGATGACCAAAAGCTGCTTTGTTTCGATCCATCTTACGCAGCAAACAGTATTTATGCGGAACTCTAGAAAAATGCTGCTTTCTCTGTTTCCGCCCCAAAACTTCCAGAAGTCACGCAATGAGCCGCTTCTTCAGGGCCCGTCCATGAAACTCCCTCAGAGGGCAATGGAGTTATTTTTCCTAGCCGTCGGCTCCCTGCCCGTCTACAAGCTGGTCCCAGTGGACTGTAACGCACGGAAAAAACAAACGGCCGGCCATGTCGACAAAAACGAAATATCCTCTGCCCACTCCGAGATCTTGGGTCAGCCGGCGCTCACGGTGAAAAGGTATCTAATTTGACAGCTTTTACCGCAAGCAAACCGGCAGGATCCGGTTCTACGACAGCTGGCCGTCCAGGATTGGTTCGGGTTTCTGGGCTTTAAGGGCAGCAGTGCCTAGGGTTTTGTCAGCGGCGGTGGACAAATGAGTCCAAGAGTTGTTCGTGTGGAGCGCTGTGCTGCTGAGCGCAAAAAAATACACAAGGAGCCTAATTCCTCAAAGACAAAAAACTCTAGGGCTGCAGCGGAAGCGTAGAAAATGGGAACCCAGAAAAGGATATTATTAAGTATGAGTGTCTGGCATTCAATGTTGATTCTTTGAGTTGGAATTAAGAACAAAGCCTCAGCTGTGGTGCCAAACTGCTTAGGAGCTGGCATTAGGTGTTGGGCATGAGCGGAAAGAAAAGTGCTCTTTGTTGGCTAATTCATAAAGTTATTCTACACCTCTGCAAGTTAAACCGAAATATCCATGTCACTCCAGAAGAACGTTCAGTTCAACAAAGTAGAACTTAGTAAAGTCAGCTCCTTCAGGTGGATTTACATGGGACGCTTTTGTCCAAATCGAATTAAACCTTTCCGATTTGCAATGTTGGTCGCCTGTTTACGTGACCTCTGATCCTTTCCGGTAAAAATATCCTTGAGTTCCTAAAGAGGCACCTGATTGGCCGAAAAACTTCTGGAAATAAAGCTCCCCCTAGTGTTGGAAATATGCAACCAACCTTTCCCAAAATCAATCCATCGGATCTAAGCAGAAAATTGAAATATTTGTACCTGGTGATGAGGACGGGTCTTATAAGCTGTTTACAAACGTTAACTAACGACTTATGGGAATGTTAACAAGCTCATTTATAACCTAATTATCAAGCATTTATACATACTTTATGAAAGTCATCTTATTGTTAAGTGGTACAGGACAAGATGTTCTGAACTTCCCATCCCCCCACCCCCACCCCCAACCTGAGATATGGTGTCCCAGACGGCTCCATCCTTGTCCCCTTACTCTTTAGAATATAAACGCTGTCACCGGGTCACATTATATACAGGTTGAGTCAGACTTTCAGTAAGAAATCGTGACCCAAAATGAGCTCAACCAAACACTTTAGAAGGACATTAAAAGGGTTGAATCCTTCTTTAAAATGTAAAGTACAACTTTTAGTCTGAGGAGCCACAAAACTGCTGCAGGCAGCACACATTTAATCAGATAAAAGGTCCCCCCGGTTGGCTTTAACTCCACATACGGCAGCTCTGCTGACGATACACTCGCTAGTTTTGTCATGGGGTTTTAGTTTGCAACCGCACTCTTACACAAATTCCACTTCAGCGCGAGCGAGAGGGCAGTCTTAATTGGACTCCGGTGGGATGTATCGAATGGGTGAACAAAATTAGTGCATGGCTGGCTCTCTCGTAGGAGCGTTGGAGATAATTTGTTGTTTAGCGTACAAACAGTTGCTACTGCAGGTGTTGGAGTCAGGATTCTGACGGTTGCGCGTTTCCCCTCCCCCGGTGGTGGGTGGTGTCTTTAGGGCTCCTGAGCAGGAATGTGTATGTTTGCATCTGTGTTACACCCGGAAAAACCATCTGGGCTCATGTCGAATTTTCCCCTCGTTGTGAGAAAAATACTGAAAATTTTTCATATGTAACCAAATGTCGCTAAACCACTTAGCCAGATGCTAAACTGTGCATTGAGTCAACCTCCACTGCACTCACCATAATTCTCATTTGCGTTCCATCAGGAGGCGACATGGCGGATTTCAGGCTGGTAAGCAGTATTTCAGCTGAAATAACAAAATAGTTATGACTGTTAGCTTGCATGCTGAAAAAAAAAGGGTATCTGTTAATTTCCTCCTAACCTATGGCTACAGGGGGGGTGTAGTTTTCGCAACGCATTTAGTCAGAGTCTGACAAACAGCTCTGGGCGAAACCATTAGTGTCACAATCGCTGCTCGTTAAACTGAGGGCCACTTGGCAATCTGGATCCTGTAATTCTAACAAATTAGCGCTGCTTTGCTATTTGGACAGGGGAGTGGGGGGAGTGGAGGGGACGGGTGGGTAATGAGTGAAAACAAATCTGACAGCCATTCTGTTTTTATCCGAGGAGCTTAACACATGCTTTAATCACGGAAAATTAAACAGGATGTGCAGCTGGACGGACGACGCCGGCAGCCTGGGTGGTTTGCGTTAAAAAAATAAAAAAAAGTACCTGCCGACTCGTTTGGAAAGCCCAGCCTGGGGCCTTTTTTGTAAACACTGAGCCAAACATGAAGGAAATAAAAGTTGTTTACAGAATTCGTATCTGTTTGAATAAATGGAATTTAGCTTTCCTGTTAGCTTTGAAAAATCTTATTTATATAATTTACATCTTCAGGTCCTCTTCCAGCACCTGAGACTGGACAAACCTGGACTGGAGAGGACTTTGGACGAATTGGACACCGGTTCCAGAGAGGACCTGTTGTAGTTTTAATTGGAAGTGGCAGAAAGACGTTGAGAAACGCTTCACCTCCGAAAACCAACAATGAAGAAAATGAGTAAGAATAAGCCGTCTTTTGTATTACTCATTATTTTATCGCCGGAAAAAGTCAGGGATATTAAGGATTCGACTTTGCAGATCCTTTTCGTTGACCCGATAACTCAAAAACAATTAAATGGATCATTTTCAAAATTTACACCCAGATAGACCCTAGTGCGAGGAAGAACTGGATTGATTTTGGTTTTGTATTTACAATGCTAGTGGGAGTTTTATCTCTAAAAGTTTTCAGGACATAGTATTGTAACCGTTGAACTGATTTAGTCCAAATTTGGTGCGTATGAATCCAAATCATATTTTACATTAGTAGTTCATATTTTACTCACTAGGGGCAGTTTTTTTTTGGTGATAAAACATACTTAACTCAAAAAGTATTTGCTGAATAACGTCCGTATTTTATATCCAAATAGATCCTACTGTGAGGAAGTACTGGATTTATTTTGGGAAAGGTCGGTTATATATTTCCAACACTAGGGTGACCTCTTTGGTCATAAATTCTCAAGCATTGGTCCAATGAAATCCAAAATCTGGTGCCTATCGATCTATTTTAGGGGATCTACCTTGTTTACGTTGTGCCTTAGTGTAACACTTCATATTTTACTGAAATATGTTGATTTTCAAAAAACATTGTTTTTCCGGACATACATACTACTACTATTTCCAAACTTTTACCGCCATAGGTTTGGTGCTCATGAATCGACTTGAGGAGATCCATCTTGTTTTATATCATATTTTACTGTAATAGTTAATATTTTACACACTAGGGAAACATTGTTTTTAACAAAAAGTACTGTTTTTCAGACATAACTTCCTAACCGTCGGCCCAATTCGGCGAATAAGAATCTACTCGAGGAGATCTATCTTATATTTCACTCACAAGGGGGTGCTCTTCTTTTCCTACACGAAACACAAATCAGGAGCTTGCTAGCACAACAAAGGGGATTGTGGGTATTCCCTTGCTGTCGGGAACGACAGCATAGACCCAGTTCTGAGGTTTACTTTGCTTTATATTAAATTATGAATGTAAATCCGACACAGCTCAGTGTGAGACACGCACAAAAATGGAGGGGAATCGGAGTGGGGGGGGGGGGGGGAGTAGGGGGAGGTCCTAGCTTTAACACTGGGCCGTACTTTAGATGAAATGAAAAAAACATTCATATTGAAGCTCGTACACAAACACAAGATAGTGAGTTTAAGCGGACTCGAATTGAAACTCGGCCTTTGCGTTGGCGGTTTTTGATCGGGGCGAATGGGTCGGGGGTTGACCGTTATCTCGTCTCTGAAAAATGGAGCCCGTCATTCTCTGGCCTACTTTTCACACACGCACAAAAAGCCCTGTCAGCTACAAACGTAGATTTTGAAGCCGTCATCCAGCAGGAACATTAAATACACACATGCAGACACACACCTCCTCGGGATTTGTTGATATTGCGTTCTTGTACATTTCTTCTTCTGCTGTATTTGTGGGCGCCGCGTCGGGTGCTTAAAACTCTGCGTGTCTGACAGGTTTGTGTCACGCGTGTGCGAACAAGAGGCATAGCGTGCTTGACGAAAAAGAAATCTGCAGGGTGGCCTGCCACTTTGCATGAATTATCTCCCAGCAGCGCTTGTCTACCTTGTAGGAAAGTATATGCCTCAAGTATGCATCCCGCCCCCGCACCCCTCCCCTCCCCACCCACCCCCACACTAAAGAGGTGCTTTGACAGTGAGACAGCTGTCAGTGTGCAGGTGAGTGTGTGCCTGTGTGTTAATGAGCCTTGCTGTCAGCACATCAGGCGTTGGGGGGTTTTTTTCGATGGTTTTTCACCACCCCTCACCAAAACACTATCAAAACCACGATGAGGGGTTTGCAGACGAAGGCCCATAATTTCTAAACTGTTTGTCCAATTCGGCCCAGAATCTGGTGCTTATGACTGAATTTGAGGAGATCTATCCTTAATTCATTGTGTTTTACTCTGATAGTTCATATTTGACTCGATAGGTAGAGCTTTTCTTTTAAGTCGTAGATAAAGTCGAGGATAAAGTCGTAGATAAAGTCGTAGAAAAAGTCGTACGATATTGTCCAAATGAATCGACCTGAGATCAACCGTTATTCGGTGAGGTGATTGTAGAGGGAGCGCTTGATTTGCTTTGCAGGGTTGCGTTCTATGCTGGCGCTTGCGTTGCGTACATCTCCACCGCTCCATCATGTTCGTTAATTTGCGGCAAATCAAAAATGATTCATGATTGGAGATTGAAGTTCGAAGCCCTGCAACAATGCTGCTAATTCATGCAGCGTCTCCAAGTCCACTCTTATAGCCTCTGTAGAGTAAATCATTTTAATTTACAATGTCGTGGGGGGATATTACAACCGGGCCGCACGTTCGAATCCACACCTCGCCCCTTGAGGAGGATAGCTCTAACAGCTTTGGTAGGAGATCCTCTCCGAGAGCGAGCAGCCGGTGATGTGGTTGTTCATGACAGCTACGACGTCTCTCTGCATCCTCCACCGCCCTACAGCGTAGTTAGCTCTGACATGTACCGCAGCGCGGAGGTCTGGGCCGGTACCAATTAGGGAGCACTTGGTCAGAACATAACGGAAGTACTTCTTGAGCCGCTAACAGTGGGGTGGGGGGTTGGAGAACTCGGGGCAGCGCCGCTCTTGTAATGTTCCTCCCTCCGGCGCCGGGTTTTTATGAGTGATACTCGCTCATAAGTGAGATTATAAGTACAAGCAATAGCAATTTATTGGTGCTAATAGCGCTAATGAGCGACTCACAAAGCACCTCCTGGTGCAAATAAGGGTGTCGCCTTATTCTTTTTTCAAGTTATTTATGACCAATATGTGATATAAATACATCTTAGCTGGATTACTGCATAACTCATAGTGTATTATATCATATTATATTATTGCAGAGGGTTAGTTTATTAGTTCATTAACCCTTTAATGGGAAGATAGAAAAAAAAGAATTATGATTTGCATATTTTATTTCTTTGACGCCATTTTTCTGTTTTAATTCATATCTTTGAGACTTTAAATGTGCCTCTTAAATGGAAAAAAAGAACGACAAACAAACAACAAACAAAACAAAACAAATCCCAATACAATTAAAACATCAATTTCTTTGTTTGATGAAAAATACTCGAGTAGATTTTTAGAAAATCTCCTTTTTTTGATGTATAGAATTATATAATTCTGTTTAGTAAGTCTTCACATGCTTTAATATGACCCCAAAAACTTCTACTACAAATAGACAAGGACTTTCTCACTAATCGCTGTCAATGCCTCCTCCTCGGTGGTCCCCTTTGACCTGTGGTGTCCCCCAGGGCTCCACCCTCGGCCCCTTACTCTTTAGCGTTTACATGCTGCCACTGGGTCCCATTATAAACAGGTTCAGTCACAATTTTTCCATAAGAAATAAAGAATTCTCCTTGACATCCCACAGATACCTGATTGGACTTAGATCTGGGGAATTTGTAGGCCAAGTCAACATTTTGAGCTCACCGAGTTCCTCAAAATAATTCCTGTTCCATATCCTGCCGAGAGAGCCCACGGCCTTTAGGGAGTACCGTTTCCAAGAAGGGGTGTACTCCTCAATAACAAGCCCGTGTCGTCCGATCCCACGGGATACCTGCCAGGAACTGCGGTAGCAGACATTGAAAGGTGTAGGAATACTCCGCGCTTATATATCGCAGCTTCCTGCGTTTGGTGCTGCTTAGCTGCGGTAATGTAAAGCAGGATAGCGCGAAAACGGGTTGGAGCGGTTCTAGATTATGAAACCCCGACTCACATCTTACAGGACTTCGAGGTTCCGCTGCTAACGTCGTGGAATGAGGTACTACAACACACCTTCACCTCCCTGGCGAATTCAATGCCCCAGCCGTTTTGAGCGGCCGAAACGGCCCCACACAATATTAGGCGGGTGGTCATAATATAATGGCTGATATTTACTTTCTTCCTCTGTGGTCCCTCTCATCCGTCTTTTATTTATTCCTCAGCGACTGGCGCTTCTCCCCCGTCGGCCACGATTCCTGTTTAACGTAAGCGAAACCGATCAGGCAGATACAGATGGCACGTCCTTTTCCTTTCTCTCCGACTGCTTCCTTTTTCCCTCATATTTCTAATGCATCCAGCTCTCTCTCTCTCTCTCTCTCTCTCTCTCTCTCTCTCTCCCTCCTGTCTCATGCATGCTATTTAAATTCTCCACCAGTCCTTCCTTAAACCCATGTTCATCTAAGTGAAAGTGATTGGGCGGAGCCAGCATGGCGTGTTGGAACCGCCGTGTTGTTCGCCATAAAATGGGCCGATGATATATTCATCACGGTGCCGGCGGTGGGAATCCTGTAAAAGACAGATAAAGTCTAATTTGTTCAGTCGGTTTGGTGTGAAGGTGTGTGTGGGTGGACATATGTGGGAGCTGATTGTGTGTGTGTGTGTGTGTGTGTATGTGTGTGTGTGTCACATAATTTAACTGTCCACTTCCTTAACTGTCACACCTTCCATAAAAATCCATTCCGTGCCAGAGGGAAGCAGCAAAAAACGGCATTCTCTCTCTCTCTCTAGTAACGTTCTTCTCGAAATTCTGGTTTTAAAATGAACCAGGGACACGCCGTCGTCCGCGAAAGCAAGTCTATATCCCCGAAAAAGCCCCCCAATCCCTTGCGTTGCACAAGAAACCAACGTGACCAAACCTGACTTCAGAGGAAAAACAAACATGGAGGACGATGGACGTCCCCGTCGGTCCTATTTGGATATATCTTACATGACGCGTTATAAAGGTTGCCATACTTCCACAAGCTGCTCTTCTTCTTCTTCTTCTTCGTCAACAATCCACCTGGCTCCATCACAGACGCCTTCGCGGAAACAAGACAAGCAGTGTTCCCCCGATTAGCACGGCTAGCTAATTGGATTATTGGCAGTAATTAGTCAATTATGATGGAACTAGAAAGAGCAATCAGTGAGATGAGGAGGATCAAAGATGGGAATAATTCCGCTTTCAAAAGGATGGGGCGGAAAAACATCACGGGATGGGAGTCAGCTGGAGGGAGTCATTAGGCCCCTTTCCTCCGATGACATAAAAGCCGGGTGTTTAATGCTGCTGAGTCATCCTCCAGCGTCTCTCAATCATTTCTATTAACGCTGAATTATGGGAAAATATGGTTGCTTTATATTAGCGCAATTTGCCGAGTGGACGTTTTTTCCTGCAGTTTTCTTCTTTCCTGGGGGTTTCCAGACGCTTTTGGTTCATGTTGTTTCCCAACTTTTTTTTAAAATTCCTATCCTTTCCTGTCCATTATAATTTCTAGAAATTCCTGTGTGTTTCTCGTCTTTTGGTTTCCTGTTTTTAATTAGTTTATTGCTGTTTCCCCCTCTTTTTTTCTGTCACTTCCTTATTTCCTTTTTTTTTGTTACCTGATATTTCCCGTATTTTTTTTACTTAGATTTTTTTTTTCTGTCGTTTGATGGAATTTCCCATCTTTTTGTTGTCGTTTGTTTCCCGATGTTTCACATATTTTTTGTACCTTCGTGTTTCTTTTCTTTCTTATTTCTTTCTTATTTGTTCACCATATTTTCCTGTCTCCTTAAGTTTCTTGCTTTTTCCTTCTTCTCAGTTTAAAGGAGTTTCTTGTCGTTTTTTTTTGTCTATTACTTTCTTTCCTTTTTCCGGTTCCTTTCTTGTTCCCTGTAATTGCCTGCCGTTTTTTTTTCCATCTATCTTTCTTGGTATTTTGCCTTTTTATTTTTTTGTTTCATGTCTCGGTGTTTCCTTTTCTTTCTTTCTTTCCTTTCAATCATTTTTTCATTATATCTGTAGCTTCTTTTTCATATCCCTGCTGTTACCCATTATTTCTCCATCCTTGTGGTGCTTTGTTTTTCATCTTAAATTCTGCATTTACATATTCCGACGTCAACACTGTAAAAAATAAACCCTTCCTCTCACTTCCTCATGCTTGACATGACATTAAATCTCTCCTGACGCAGTTTCTTATTTTCTCCACGTTAACCTCGTTCTTCTCATGTAACATTCTTCAGACGCCAACTCTGTTTTTTTGCCCCCCCCTCACACTCAATCCTCCCAAACATCTTTGAAATGTATGCATTGATTCATTTAAGCGACCCCCCCCCCAACCCCCGTCCCAAATGCATCAGCAGCTGCTTGAGGCTCAGTAGTTTTACACAATCCGTGATTAAAGCAGAATTCCCTCACAGAGACGTTTGAAGCTTCATTTTGTCGCTAGACGGAATTTTCAAAGTCACCGCTTGCGTTTGATTATCTCAAAAATCCTTTATTTTTTTAAAGTAGGGCAAATGTTCAGCACGACTGATTTTCTCCGGGACACATATGGTGATTTTCTATACATAAAATATTTTGAATTTTACAGAAAATCAACCCTGTAGAGTCTGAACCAAGAAACAAAAAATGACAATTTTTAAGTCTTTATTTGACCTCCACATTTTTGCATATATGTGTTTTATATGTTTTTTCAATCATATTTGATTTGTCAGTTTCTTTGTTTTTTACATTTTCAAATCAACAAACAACTCTTTTTAAGCTATTTACCCCAAAATTTTATGACTTTCTAACAAAACAAAAAAATAAAAGAGAATTATTAACAAATAAACCCTGGAAAGTATCCACTCATAACAAAAAAAAAATGAAAAAATAAATAAAAATACAGTTGTATACTTGATTGAAATTAATGCATGAAATGTAAAAAAATCGCAATTGGTGGATTTTGTAGATCAAATTCGATAAACACAGTTTTTTTTACAGTTTTATTACATATATATATATATATATATATAAATACACTTTTTTATGATAAAAAAATATATAAATAATATAAATATTTTTATATATAAAATATATATATATAAAAATATATAAAAAAAGAAAAATTAGATCTTTTTTGGAAATATATTTTAATATATATAATAAAAAAAATAAAAAATAAAAAAAAAAATAAATAAAAAAAAAAAAATATATATATATATATATATATATACATACACACATAAGTTCATTTTATTATATGTAAACAACCCTACATATGCTAACAGCCACCTTGGATGACAGATTTTAAGGTCTTCTGGTCGATTCCCTCTGCCCCCTGGTGGATAACCTGTTTACTGCATGTATACAAAAACCAAAACCAAAACCTCACTGATGACTCAGAGATCTCAAAAGAAGTCACGTATCAAGTATATGTTCGTCTTTCTTTCTCTTCTCTTAAAACCCACAGCAGACACCGTCACACCGTGTGACACCTTCATGCTTCAGAGACATCTTGTTCCCCAAAGCCCAGTCGTAGGTCAGAACGCCGTTCTCTCGCTCCTGCGTCTCTTTCTGCTAAAACTAGGACAAGGACATTAATGGGGGGGAAAAAAAAAAAACAGTAGTAGATATTTCAGTCCTGCTCTGGGACTGGAACCCTCCCCCACCCGTGGAGTCATGCCGGAAGGAGACTCCAGTTACACTGTAAAAACAAAAAAAAGTTTGCGAAATTTACGGGAAAATATCGGCAGCTGTGGTTGCCAGAATTTTACCGTAAAAAAGATATGGTCACTGTGTTCAAAACATTACAGTAAATAACAATGAGGACACATATATAATGCCAAAAAAACTTCTTATGGTTCCATACTTAATTATATTAAATAACAGTAAATAATATGAATTTTAGACTTTACCAGTAAAATCTGTTATTTATACAGAATTATTCTTTTACAGTAATTTGTGACATTATGGCATTGTTCCTTTAATCATCTAAAAATTTGATTTTCCTCTCATTTTGACCAGAGACAAGACATTTTTTTACTGTTTCTTTATTTATGATATTTTGCCCAGTGTAGTACAGGTATACCGTTTTAAAATTTACCGAATTTTACTGTGATGTTTGACTTTTTTTTCTTTTTTTTTTACAGTATTCCCTACTGCCAATTTTTATAGTTTAACTTTAAAGAAAAAAGTTGCCAATTTACTGTAATAATATTTGATTAACTAGGTCACTGCAAACAGATTAACATTATATCTGTTTTTTTAATGGAAATTTATCGTAATCTCCTGTATGCGGTTCCCGTATTACAACTTGATTTTTAATGAGCTGCAGGAAAGTCCAAATAAAAAATTTCATTTACTGGATAGTATTAAATATCTATCTATCTATCTATCTATCTATCTATCTATCTATCTATCTATCTATCTATCTATCTATCTATCTATCTATCTATCTATCTATCTATCTATCTATCTAAATCGTATATAAAAATTTAAAAAAGAAGTTCCCCTAATGGGTAAAATTCGAACTACTAGAGTAAAAATATGATATTTCCAAGATAAAGCAATTACAAGGTTGTTCGTGTAAACGCGATAACTCAGAAATAATTTCATGGATCATTTTCATATTTTATATCCACATGGCCCTTAGTGTGAGGAAGACCTGGAGTGATTTTGGGAAAAGTCAGCTACATATTCTCAACAGGGGGACCTTTATTTTCAAAAGTTTTCCATTATTTCTCGACATGTGAAAGGACTTCAGAAGCTCTATCTTGTAATAATTATCATATTTTATGTATTTCGTCTCGAAAATTCACTATTCAGCTTATTTATTTTCACTTTCAACTTTCCAGACCATTTACCAGGAAAGAAATATTCAAATTTTGGTGACACCGGAAGAAAAAAAAACGAGACAAATCTGGAGTCCTACTTAAATATGGGTCGCATACTCTCAGGTATACAGGCTGTAAATCATTTCATCTCTAACCAGGGAACAGAACCGGCGCCGCGGACTCGCTCAGAGAGCTGCTGCACGTCAGACCAGACGCATTAATCAAGTCGTGTTGTTAACAAAGTAAAAGTGATCATTGATCTTTAGCAGACCGGAGTTATGCAAATGAAGTCACACACTCAGTGTCTGACTGATTGATTGCGGAGACTCTCAAGCCCGCCCCCAAGGTGCCTGCCACTCAAACGACACATTCACTGCCTGTTGAAGTGCACTGACAGTGTGTGCGTGTGTGTGTGTGCGTGTGTGTGTGTGCGATAAGGAGTGAGGGAAATGCGCTGTCACATCAATTAGCATAGCTTTGCAGCTTTATATGCAGAGTATATATGCACTGTAAAAAAAAACTTTGACTCAAACTCAAAAAAAAATTTTCTTTGTGGAATTAATCAATTCAATATCTTAGAAACTTAAAATTAACTTGGGGCCATAACAAGCATGAAATGACCACTTGTTACTCAAATTCCTATTTCAACATAGTACACAGAATTTTATTTTTATGAAATTATTTAATTGTAAAATTTTGTATTTTAATAAAAACAGTCATTAGCTGAATTCTTTTGGGTAAATCATATTTTTTTTAAGAAAACTATTTGAAACTTAGTAGACATTTTCTGCTACTGAGTCATATTTTCAACCAATTCAGTTAAGTGGCACGTATTTTTTTTAAAGTTCTGCACACCAAACAGAACAGAACATTATTAATGAGAATCAGATTTTTGAAAAAAAAAAATTTTTGATTAAACGTAATGTCCTTGAAAGAGGATGAACACATTTAATTATCTGTATCTTGAGCCAGACAACAACACAAAAATGACTGGTGCATGGTATACACTCATCAGCCATAACATTAGAACCACTTGCTGTGCCTACTGTGTGTTCTGACGCCTTTTCAATCAGAACCAGCGTCACAAAACGGGTTCATCAATCAGGGGGTTGGAGGTCTTTGGACCGGACCATCAGGTCTGACTCTCCAGGTCTGACCGTAAATTTCAAATTATCCCAAAAACAAGATAGAACCCCTCGAGTCAAATTCATATGCAACAAATTTGGATCAATTTGGACAAAACGTTGAGAAATTATGGCCGACAAACTTTTTTAGAGATAAAGCTCCCCCTAGTGTCAGAAATATACAACTAACTTTCCCCAAAAATCAATACAATTCGTCCCCGCACTAAAGTCTATGGGCTTATAAAATTTGAAAAATGATCCATGACATCATTTTCGAGGCATCTCTGCAAAACAGTATTTTTCGTTAAACGCTCCCGCTAGTGAGTAAAATGTGAACTTTAAGAGTAAAATATGATATGAGTCGATTCATAGGCACCAAAATTTGGACTAAATTGGATCGATGGTGGAGAAATTAGGGTGGAAAACATTTGGAGATAAAGGGCCCCCTAGTGTCAGAAATATTAAACCATCAGCTTCATCATTCATCAGCAGAGTCATCAGCCACCACCACCCGTATACATACTCCAAGGTGGGGAGGGTAGTCCATGCTGCTGCTCAGAGCAGAGACCCTTCAATCACAATCTACCCTAAGAGTCTGAGTGCCAAAAAAATTCTAACAGACTAATTATCACACATCATCTGTTAATAAATCATTTCATCATTTCTTGGTTTCTGTCTTCTGTTGAATTACAAAGCAGTAATGAAATTACTGACGGAACAATTCCCCTAACATAACTGCTGCCACCTGCTTTCAGGATCCTCTGTTATACCGTATATCGTGAAAACTGCCTTATAAGACTGGAGTTAAAGCTATATTTGACACAACTCCAGGTTTACAAGATGTTCTAACCTCAAGGTCGCATCCCTGAACATTTGGCTTGGTCTCGTTCGACGCCGTCTACGTTTTTGAGCTGAACGTATCAAAACAAATAAATAAATGCTGACTCGTCATTACGTTGCGTTTTTTTTTTTTTTTTTTTTAAAGCGGATGAGCAATTATGTGCAAATAATAATGGGAAAACAATCTAATAAAACTAAGTTGGTAAAGCTGCTGGAGACAAACAAATATGCAAAGTGGATACCGCCGTACTCATTATTTTGTAGATCAATACAGAGTTATTTATAGATGTTCCTGTTTTCACCACCAACACATCAGGCTCTGGAGTCTGAGGTCACGTCTGAAGGAATTTTCCACTGAAGTTTACCTATGAATACAAATAACATCCATCCGCGGTGCCTCTGCGACTCGGACAAGGTCCAAGGTTAGACCGCCTATCTTATCTCCGCCTTCAACCGAGATAAACTGTCTCCATTATGGACCAAACTATGTGCTCCATCATCAAGACGTGACCTGAATGATGATATCTGCATGTAACACGTTAGTCCGGAGCCAAAAAGGGGGTTTTGGGTTTGTTCTGGTGTTAAAGGATAACTTCGTAGGGGATGTATCACACTCGTCAAATGAGTTTAACTAAAAACTCAAACTACTATGATGTTAACAAGATAGATCTTCTTTGGGCCAAATTTGGATTAAAATGGACCAACAGTTGAGATATAATAGCCCCGAAACTTTTGGAGATTAAGTTCATCCTAGTGTTGGAAATATGCAATTTCCTGAAAATCAATCCAGTTCCTCCTCACACTCAGGTCTACGAAAGTAAAAAAAAAAAAAATTGAATGTGATCCATGAAATCGTTTTTGATTTATGTCTGGAAAAAAAAGTATTTCTTCGCAAAAAAGCTCCCCCTAGTGAGTAAAATGTGAACTATTAGAGAAAAAACCTGATATTTACAAGATAGAGCTCCTTGAATCGATTCAAATGAAACGGTTAGGAAGTTATGTGCGAAAAAAACCTTGTTTTTCATCGAATTCTCCCCGCAGACTTAAAGAATGTGGTGCAGAGCCGGTTTAGGTGGTTTTACAGGTACTTTCAACCGTGAGGAGACCCCGGGTTGGACTGGGTCCCCATTGGTGGAGAGCGTTGCTGAGGAGAGGGACGTTAGAAATACTTTGGTATATCCTGGAAGTGGGAGAAAAATACATGGACGGATGAGCAGGAGATCTTTCAATATAAAATATTTACGAGGCAGTCCTTGAGTTAAGAATGTCCGACTTTTGTACATTTTCTACTCAAGAACGGAAGCAGAACTGGAACCAAAGTCCAGCACAGCAGAATTTTCACCAGGACCCTACAGGGCAACACAAGGAAGCAGCAAGAAGTTTGTGGAGGTGTGAGCAGCAAACGGATATGCTAAGTGTCAACAAGACTACCAGGGGCACATTATGTATTGGACTACCAGGGGCACATTTTACCGGTTGGACTACCGGGGCTACGAATGTTCGAGCGGGTGCGACTAAAGGGACGTGATCTTGGAGAAGGTGCTTGGGGTTACTTCATGAATAATAATTGACCTATAACCATCATTTTTAGTTCTTTTTTCTATCCAAACTGTGCGAAAAAACTGTTTTTTGAATATGTTTCGCTCAAGGTTCTACAGTAGAGCCTTGATAAAGTGAAATCTGACAACTAACTTAGTAAAGTATGATTTTAGATTTTTAGATATTATTCTTATAATTAACATCCTCCTCAGTGGCCCCTTTTACCTGTGGTGTCCCCCACGGCTCCTCACTTGGACCCTTAGGGTTTAGAATACATATAGCTCATATTATGAACAGGTTCAGTCAACTGGCACTCATTTTAATATTTGATTAAAAGCGTGTTCAACACAAACAGATGAGCAGGACATTAAAGGAAAACATAGCTGCTACTTTGTATTTTATTTAGTTACATTTATCGTTCATGAGTAGGGCGGTTTGGATCAGTGTGTACTTGAAGTCATTTAAAGACATAATCCGTGCGTTTCCATTAGTAATCCGTCTATAATATTTGTTTTTATTGTTGCCACACATTTATATAAATCTATAAATACCGGATCTACACACAACTTCTCTCACACATTGATTTTACCGCATATTTACTAAAAAATTATTCTGTTTGCTCTTGAAGGCATCGCCTAAGACGAAATGTAAATATGTGAGTAATGCATGTGAAACCGACTTCGCTGTAAATATGTTTCTCTGTCGCTCTTTCCTCAGGAAACACACCTCAGACATCCCGCGCAGGAAAACGGTCAGGTGACACATCCACTCTGCTCCAGGCTGAGCTCCGCCCCCAGAGAGGGCTTTTTAAGGAAAATGCATGTGTGTGTGTGTGTGTGTGTGTGTGTATGTGTGTGTGTGTGTGTATGTGTAAAAGAGGGGCAGAGGCTCGTATTGTGATGGATGCCTCCCATTAAGAGGACACAGAAAGATGGAGGGAGAATTGGAGTAGAGGAGAAAGCCGTGAAAGGAGGAGTAGAGCTACTTTAAAAAGAAAGATTATTTTCAATGACTCAGTTTCGCGTCGATGAAGGCCGGTTCTGATGCCGAGGATAATCACACGAGCAGTTTTTTCATCAAAAGGCAAATACTAGCATCATTCACAATATTCTGGGTAGGTTAGGGTTACAGCCCTGAAAAGTCCACGACATCCTGCGTTGGACGAGCTCCTAAAAATTAAATGTGAACTTGTTTCCAAGGAAGTTCCACCAAATGAGCAAAAATATTAACTATCAGCGTAAAATATGACATATAAAAAGGTGGGTTTCCTTAAGTTAATGCATATGAACCAGTTTTGGACTAAATTGGACCAATGGTTAGGAAGTTATGTAAGAAAACGCGCCGTAAAGAGTAAAATATTAGGTTGTAGAGTCGACAGTAGGAAGTAGAAAGTTTTATCCGCAGAGCGGTGTTTTTCGTGTAAAGGCTCCCCATAGTGACCAGAAAACAAACTATAATATTATAATATGATGCCTAAGATAGATCTTCATAAGATAGATCTGCTTGATTCATAGAAATCGAATTTACACTAAATTGGACGAATTTATGTTGAAAATTTGTAGTGAATACAAAAAGAATCTACGATTTCTTCTCTGGAATATAAAAGTGGAATTCCCTGGATTTTAAAGGGACTGCAAACATTCCTAGTGTCAGTCGGAGAAGTTACATGAAGACGGAAGAGGTCCGTTTAGTATTCCGTCCTGAGCGCGTTGCATTATGCAACAACACGCACTTACAAGCTGCTGCAGAATAGTTAATTATATTTACTGGAATTAGCGGGGGTCATCCATTCACTGGCATCAGTCTGAGCCGCTGCTCCGTCTACGGACCCAGAATTATTGATTCCTCCCCAAAACAGTCTGTCTAGAAATAAACGAGCATTAGCTGAAAGTAAGTTCATGTAGCATTAAATGGTGATACCGGTAGCAGAGTCCGACGGCGCCTTTTCTCTTTAGTAAGAAGGGACGGGGTTAAACTTGTCCATCATTAAAGTCCGTCCACACATCTCATCAGATACTACTTTACAGAATCCAATCAAATGTCATAGGTGCTTTGTAGCCCGACTGGGGAATGGACTGTGGAATGGAATCGGTCAGGCCATACCGACCAATCTCTTCCAACTCCGAAGAATACAGGAAGTGAGCGTTTTCTTTTTCGGCTACGGATACAACGGGATTGTTGCCGGCCAGCTGCGACATGCCGGTCCAATTCCTCGTCAAATCCTAGCAGAACTTCGTAAGGACGGTTTCTCCCAGGGATGAGCAGGTGCCTCGGCGAGAAAGTGTAAGGTCTTCAGTGTCACGCTGTAAAAATTTACAAGTCATCCATAAGCTGCTATAAGTCTTGAGATTTAAAGGGGATCAGAGAGCGGATGCTTGCCAAATAGTGAGCACACTTATCTCCGCTGCTTAATTGATGTTGCCAAATAGTGACCCACGTTGGAAAATTGAGAGCTGTGTTATTAACTGTTTATAAACGTTATCGAATGACCTATAAACTGTTTATAACCTGATTTACAACGCTTTTGTGTGCATTCTGTAGCGATGCGTTCACTGTCTGTGGGATCTTTGAGCGCTGCTCGGTGGGAAAAACATCAATGTTCTTTCGTTCTGTCGCTCGTCACACAAATTTGTTTTTATTTCCTTTCTGCCTCAGAGGGAGATAACTTATCCACACATCTCAAAAAGAGGGGATGAGTTCGAGAGGCCTTGAAACATGCCTGATGTTGGGAGTAAACACGCAGAGAAAACAATCCCAGCATTAGTCATCATCAGCCGTCCTAAAAAAAGTCGGACCTAACGGACGTGTGCTTCCTCACCCGATTGTAAATTTGCAACATCCCATCACTTAAGGCCGCCGCTGTCTGCTTCCTGCGAGCGTAACCCCACAATCAGCCCCCGGTCCTTCATCTCTGACACATCGGGCCAAAACAAATCATCCTTCAGAGGCCGATGGAGGAAATATTCTCCAGCCGCTTTTTTTCTCTTTTATTATCATTGCTTGTGTCTCATTTCCCTCATTTAAATCAGCGTTTCCTCTTATCTGTGTTTATTTCCCTCTCCTTTATCGCTCGCTCTCGACGGTTGACCTCGGTCCAGTCCGTTTCAGCTCCTCTCTCTTCGCTCCGGCTCGCTGGCTTGAAACCAACGTGGTCTCGTAATGAGGACCGGTTCTCCGGACTGTTTTTGACGTCAGTTCACTTGTTCGGTGTCTAAATCTGCGTTCTCTCGTGCGTTTCCTTGTGGATCCATCAGCCATAACATTAAAACCATCTGCCGAACATTGTTTAAGTGCACTTTAAGCAACCGAAACAGCTCTGAGATGTCGCCGAAGGTTCTGACGCCTTTCTGTCAGAACCAGCATTGGAAAGTTCTTGGAAATTCCGTGTTCGAAAAGTCGGAGATTTTATGGGATCGTCATCGCCGCGTTTGCGTCCGCCACAGATCCTTCCTGTTAAAGCAAAAACTGTTTCTTGGATCATTTTCAAATTTTATAACCACATAGACCTTGGTGCGAGGAAGAAGTGGATTGATGAATCACCTCAAGGGGTTTTACCTTATATCATATTTTACTCTAACAGTTCACATTTTAGTCACTAGGGGGGACTTTTAAGAAAATTATAAACTCTGTTTTTCACCTTACCTGACCTTACAGCAACAAGGCTCTCGGTTCAAATCCCAATCTCCACTTTGTACGTTCTCCTGGGTTCCCTCTGGATGAATTGTCGTCGTGTGTGAGTGGGTGTTTGTCTTGTTGTGTGTTGTGAATGTTAAGAACCCACAATCTGGCAGGAAGTGGACCCCACCTCTCGCTCAGTGTCAGCTAGGAGGGTCTCCAACCCCCTGGTAACCATGTAAAGGATAAATGGTTATAGAGGATGGATGGAGAGGAAGGTGTCATGGTTTCTTCCCTCACTTTTCCACCATTTGTTGAGAATTCCCTTTTTTCTTGTGAGAATAAAGGTGTGGTTTTACGGGAATGAAGTCAGTTTTATGGAAATAAACTCGTAATATTACAAGAATGAAGTCTAAATCGTCTGAGAATAAAACTGTAACATTGGGAAAATAAAGTAATAGTTTTGTTAGAAAAATGTCGTAGTTTTATAGTAATAAAGTCGTAATATTACAAGAATAAAATCTCAATTTTCTGATAATAGAGTTCTAACATTAAGAAAATAAAGTCATAGTTTTGTGAGAATGAAGTCGTAATATTGAGTCGTCCTCCCAGGTCCAGTTTGGCTTTGAATGCCACTTTCACTTTTTCTGCCACCTTGAACATCGTTTTCTTTCTGCCCTGAAGTGACAGATTGAGTTCGATAAAAAGGTTGAACACCTCACAAAGGCTAAGAGAGTTCTTTGACCCGGACTTTTCTTCTGAAAGAACCCTGTGCAGCGGTTCATGTAACCCAAATCATTCAGACCGGCCATCTTCCACACCATGGAACACACACCATGAAACACACACCATGAAACACACACCATGGAACACACACCATGGAACACACACCATGGAACACACACCATGAAACACACACCATGAAACACACACCATGGAACACACACCATGAAACACACACCATGGAACACACACTTCGTGGAACACACACTGCGTGGAACACACACACTACTTAACACACACCATGGAACACACACCGTGGAACACACAACATGGAAAACACACCATGGAACAAACACCATTGAACACACGGCGTGGAACACACACCATGGAACACACACCATGGAACACACAACATGGAACACACACCATGGAACACACACCATGGAACACACAACATGGAACACACACTGCGTGGAATACACACCTTGGAACACACACTGCGTGGAACAAACACGGCGTGGAACACACACACCATTGAACACACACCATGGAACACACACCATGGAACAAACAACATGGAACACACAACATGGAAAACACACCATGGAACACGCACCATTGAACACACGGCGTGGAACACACACGGCATGGAACACACACAACGTGGAACACACACACCATGGAACACACACAACGTGGAACACACACACCATGGAACACACACGGCGTGGAACACACACGGCGTGGAACACACACGGCGAGGGTCCAGCAGGTCATGCGTCACCACTAGAAGATGACATGTCAGCATGTAAATGTTAATGGTGCCACATCAGCCATGATTAGAACGCCTGAGCGGCCATATATCAACCAGGAGGCTCCCGCCCAGATTCATCTCTCTCTCCCTCCTCCCCCCCGTTTCTCTCTCTCCCTCCCTCTCTCTCTGTCGCTCACACACACGCACACACAATATTCATACCCTCATATACATGAAACATGAAATTGCTGGCAAAATTGATGGGAGGTGTTTTCCTCTTTTCTTTTTTTTTACGGCCGGTGATAAACTCCACGTTATCGCCAGGAGCTTAGCGTTAAGTGGCGATGGCGTGCATTTGTGTGGCTGAGCGAGCGAGCTCCTCGTGTGAAAGCAGTTCCACTCCAGTGAGGGACTCGTAAAAAGAAAAACAACACACACACACATATCCCCCTCACACCCGGCTGCTATGACCGGGCGGCGCTTATTCCTTTCATGGTTCCACTGGATTCTGTTGCACTGCAGAGTAAGAGTGATGGAATGAAGGCCTTCATCCGCTGTTCTGGCGCCGGCGTGTTTTAGCCCCCATCCATCCACACAGGGAGTTTAAGCAGGCTCAACTGTAAGAGCAGCTATTTGATGTGTCTTCGTTCTGAACTTGATTATAACCATCAAGGAAGTTCTGTTTCAACTTTGACCATTTGTTTGTTAGCCGGATTACGGAAAAACCGATGGATGGATTTGCGGGAAATTTTACCCAGAGGTAGTTTCTGGCACATTCTTGAGATTATTACATTCACGTAAAGTTCTATGGAATCGCCATTGCGACATCGATCAATTTCAAGGATCATTTTCAAATTTTCTATCCAGGTAGATCTGAGTGTGAGGGAAGAACTGGATTGATTATGGGAGAGGTCAGTTTCATATTTCTGATTCCAAGGCAGGCTTTATCCCCGAAATTTCTCGGGCCGTAAGTTCTCAAATGTTGGTCCAATTTAGTGCCAATGAATCGACCCCAGTAGATCTATCTTACCATATTCTACAGTAGAAGTTCATATTTTACCCACTAGAGGGAGTTTTTTTCATTTTAAGTTTTCCAATTAGGTCCAATATTAAATTGGACCTAATTTAGATGATAATGATGATGCACAATCTCTTTATTCGGTCTGGGATCCACAGAAGAGCACATACCAAATCAGCCATGCCATAACATTAAAACCACCTGCCTTAATTTTGTGGAAAAAGCTCCCCCTTGTGAAGGAAATCCAAAAAAGCCAACATGTCCCAAAACCTTCTTCTTTCTCACAATAAGGTCAATATGGGAATGAAATTTAAAAATGACCCAAGCGATAGTTTTTGAGTTACTGTCGTGTCAGGGATATAAAAGTTGCGCAGCATGAATGTTACTTGTGAAGAAATTTAAGTTGATTTACACGATCGCAATTTCTTTCCGTCGTGGAGTAATTTTTTTTTCTTTTTGTACAATATGCTTGAGATAAATATGCATTTAAGCTAAAAAGCCACATTTGTGCACGTTGAATGTGCTCAGGAATCCTCCAGGAATATATCGTCGGCGTGAATGTGGGGAACTCATCCCTCGCTTCTTCATGCACAAAAAAAGCAAAAGCATGACGGGAGGCTGAGCCCGAAGAACCTCGCTGCCACTAAATAAAACGCCTATCAGCGGCGCGGCGTTCCCTGCTGTCATCCCCGGCCCCCCTCGCCACCAAGTGTTACTCCATCTTCCTCCCTGTTCCGCCCGTGAATGAGCGAGCAGACCTCATCAGGACCAGACAGGCAGAAATGGCATCAACTTACATCGTTGACCAGTTTTCCTGACTGCAGGGTTTTCTTGTTTTTTTTCCCCGTTGGCTTTTTCCCAACAATTCCCTCTAGTGCATCATCGCATCATCGTTCTCGTGGCGATCCGGTGATAATGACCTCGGGTTTTTTCAGGGCTGAGCCGCGACGTCAGGTAGGAGTTTTGACGATACAGGATTGACATCGCAGATGTTTGGTTTGGACTCATTTCAAATTCCTTTTTTTAAATTTCCTACTCTTAGGAATTTTTCTAAATCAAGATTCAAGGGCGAGTTTGTTCGTCCCCTGAAGGTGAAGAGCGCTGTGACGCCAGAAGACAAGAAAAACAACAACGGCAACAATCAACGGACATCCGGACGCTGGGGAGGGAAGAAAATGTGGCAAAAACAAAATAAGTCAGTAACTAAACAGATGCCAGATTTTTAAAAAAAAGAAAAAAATCAATGCTAGCTGCCGAGGCCATACAAAATAAAATAAAATATGGATTTCACAAAAAGGATGAAATAATAACTGGGAGTTGTTAAAAAGACATTATGGACTGTAGATTTCTGTGATGTCATTCCGACTGGGTAAAAACTTCATTTAAGATATCAAAAAAGGACTAAAAATGTTGCATTGGAGTTAAAACGAGTCAGAATATATTACATGATTACATCACAGAGGTACCAGAACCACATCATCACATCACAGAGGTACCAGAACCACATCGTTACATCACAGAGGTACCAGAACCACATCATCACATCACAGAGGTACCAGAACCACATCATTACATCACAGAGGTACCAGAACCACATCATCACATCACAGGGGTACCAGAACCACATCATCACATCACAGGGGTACCAGAACCACATCATTACATCACAGAGGTACCAGAACCACATCATTACATCACAGAGGATGGTGACACTCGGCAGTGGGAGTGTCACCATGAGCTTTCACAAAAAGTGACACTCCCACCGCCGATCACTTATAGGAACCGGTTCCTGTTACCAGACCAGCAGGGTTTTGGGCTCACAGTTAAGAAATTGGCCAGAGCCTCTTCTTAACTGTGGGAACGCAGAGACCCAGATTAAGCTTTGAATCGGGTCTTGGACCGTCTTGGTGGAAAAAAACGAAAATAATTATCTTTATTATAATTAACTTTCCACTCATCCGGATGTGGAAGTTTCTCCATTTCTGCTTCAGTCTTTTCAATAGTGGAGCCATGACCTCTGAACTTTATTGAGAATTCTTGAATCGAGCCTTCTCCGTGCTCTCAGAGGAATTTTGGAAGGTTGAATACTTTTGTTCCAAGTCTTCTCCATGTGTAGATGATGTGTCTCACAGTTTGGATCTGTGGAGCTCCAGAACCTTGGAAACAGCTTTGGAACCCTTCCCAGACTGGTGTACGTCAATCACCTTCTAGAATTTCTGATGATTTCGGCATAATGTGCCACCGGTGAGTCGTATGAGTCGACTTCCTGCTTCTAAAAAAAAAGTCTATTTATGTGACTTGATTGGGAACAAAAGCAAAGATAAGCTGCAACAACTTCACATCAACTACTCATCAAGTCAGATTTCCCAGAATGCACCAACACAAGCTTAAATCAGCCACTGCAAAAAAAATAAACAACAACTCCAGACTCCATTGGCTTATAATGGAAAAAGGAGGCTCTGATCCACTTACTAGGCATTGGAGAAGAAACTTTTAAGTCGTTCTAATCCAATTTGACACCACAGCCACGTACTTTAAGTCAAAGGCAACCGCCGCCTTCATGTGGGAAATTCCTAAACCATGTCAACTTTCTTTCATTTTTATATTTCCTGCTCTGAACCGTCACGTCTATCTTTGAAATCAACTCTCTTCTCATCCGAACGTACCATAAGTCTCGCCAAATTCACGAGTCGACTGACAGGCGAGCACTCGGGGAATGAGCGCCTTCAACCGAACGCGTGACGAACGCAAACGCGCCGTTTTCAAGCTAACGAGACAAACTTCAGCCGGCTTCAACGACTGTGTGGGCTTGACGCACTTTGAACAATTAAAGTCACACAAACACAAGAGTGGGAGGAGGCAGTTAACGCAAAGAAGCATGACTAGAACGTATCGAAGAAGAAATCATCTCATTAAAATATAAATACTTATCTGGCGGTTAACCGCGATAGCATGAAGTATTAGCCACAGTAATTATCTCCTCACGGCCACACGGACCTTAATAGTTCTAAATGTTGTTGTCTACCAGCCTACATCCTGGATAACTTACTGGTTCATCACAATTCAGAATCACCACTTTACCTATGTTGTGTGTTTCTGGACCGCGGAAAGGTCTCGGACAGAACCCTTTGCTAACTCCACACAGAAACCCTGAACCTTCCACCGGAGTGAGGCTTTAATGGAAACACAACCTGACTAAATGCTTTTCTCCTCAGCGGGACAGTGGCGTCGCCCCGAGCTGCACTTCTAGTGGTTCTGTTTGAAATGGAGAGTTTGATAAACCCAGACAAAGGTACTGGTGCTAAACCCTGCTGACTTTTCAGTATTTGTTATTTTGCCAAATTTAACTTTATTACAGACTCCTTCAATGAAGATTTTGAAGTCCGACTTTGAATTCACGTATATGCCAACTCAATATATTCTGCGACAAGTGTACTCTGTATTACCACTCCCGAGAATAAAACAACTCCTTCCTTTTGTCCTTGATTTATGCTGTAGTTTATTTGATAAACTGTTTTGGAAACAAGCAGTTTTGAAGAACACTGATTGAATCAGGATGTAACTTCTGTTAGCTTGACTTCGACAAAAATGGACGTATCGTCGGCATACATGTGACAGCTCTATCTGCTTGTGTGTGCTCTGGCATTGGGTCAATCTGTCGTTCTCTTAGAGGCGGGGCTACCAGCAACGGCTGATCTAATTAATAGATGAGGAGCGCGTGGGCCCGATACTCCCCCGGACATAAAAGCCTTCAGCTTCTAGCCCTTCTTTCTCTGCCATACATGGAAAATATTGCAGCTGGTGATGAGATGATGACTCAGGCGTGGAGTTGCATCAGAAGCCAGGTGTGGGGGCCCGGCTCCACGCTGACACATTCAGAGAAGCAAGAAGAAAGCGAGAAAAAAAAAAAAACCCTGCCAAATCTTTGGTGGGCTGAGACACCTTCGATGGATGGTTGTGAGTTCCTCCGCTGTCCTAGGTGGGAGGTGTCTCGTCCTCATCAGCTTCTGTTTTGAATAAACGGTGGAGTGTGTTGAGATCAGGTCAGGTTGTTGGTGATGAACACCCCCTGGACCTCGATAACCTCGACAGTGTCCACAGTCGTAGTGTTGATCTGCCCTGGAGTGGGATTTGGTTTATTTCCCCCGAAGTCAACAATGATCTCCTTTGTGTTGTTGACATTCAGGCCCAGGTAGTTGTTGTTGTGTCCCAGCAGCCGGCTCACTGTATATATGATATTTAGATTAATTAGATTTGGTTAATCTAATTTTTAACTATATTTGACTAATATTAGGAAATGTGGTGTCTCAGAATCAGCCAGTAATATTTAAAATGTTGCATTTTTCCCCTTTTCTTTGCAAGACGACGCCACATCACTTCCCTTTGTTTGTTTTTATTGTAATACGTGTATTTTTGCATATTTTCTTTCTCGTTTTCTTATTTATCCTACCTCCTTAACCACCTCAGGAATTTCCCTGTCGGTGGGATTTTTAACGTTTCTATCTATTTAGTAGTGACACTGAAGCCGAGTTTAATATTTCAGCTTTTGCCGATTACATATCTCCTTCAGTTGGCTGGAAATATTAAATCTGAGCTTTTGAGAGATTTCTCAGAAATCCGTTCATCTATCCAAAAAAACAAAATGTTCATCTCAGGGAAATGTTACTCGTTTAGTGTTTGTGTCTTAAACCGAGTGGAATGAGACGTTCTTGGCTAGAAATTAGACAAATACCTTTGGGGTGATTTGGAGTTTTTGCAGTGTGGTCGGAGAATCCACAATTTCCATAAAATGTCAAAATTGCATCTTCTACAGAGAGTAGCCTATTTTCCACGGCAGAAATGAGCTTTTCCACCTCTTGTGAAAAGCCCTATTCGGATCTTTTCACAGCAAACTGGATCTTTGTAAGTCTCTCCTGATTGGATTGACGGGTAGCCTCCGTGTGGATGTCTGCAGAGCGTCCGCACATGACCTCCTGTTCTGTCTGCTATTCCACAAGGCGCCAAAGAGAGCGGAGTCGCCCCACCGATCAGCTACAGGGGTCACCAGGGTCATGTGACCAGAGATTATCATGAGGCTTTTCAAGGAACTGCTGGTTCAAGCTCAAATTCTCTCTGGCGTGAACGCAAGCACACACACACACACACTCGCACACATAAATACACTAAATGTGTGTGTGAGTGTGTGTGTGATGTGTCTGCATGTTGCGCGATAGGATGAAGATACATGAGGTTAATTCCGTGCAGCCGGATTGTGAGGTGACTGGGGTTAGAAAATAAATTCACTCTATTAACTTTAATTAACTTAAAGCCTCTCTTATTTAAAAAAAAAAAAACTCCCCCTCGGCCCACCTCTGACTCCCACACACACACACACACACACACACACACACACACACACACACACACACACGCACACACACACACACACACACACACACACACACACAGAATAAGTAAGCGTTTTAACACAAAGAGCATTTATGCGTGTGAGGAAAAATGGTCTGTTTAATAATATTTTTAGGAGGGGTATTCAATCGGAGTTTTGACGATTCCATGGGGGTGAAAGGGTCGGTCGCTCGCAGGTTTTTTCAGAAAGCTCCTATTGGTCCAAATCGCCAACGCGCGTCAGCACTCGGGGGGCTTGGCCGCTCCGACTCGCAGTTCATGGAAGCGATTAATGAGCTTTATAAACCTTTGCACCCTCCTTGCACAACTTTATGGAGAATAACACTCCTTCTGCACAGAACTCTGACCAGCGTTCTAGATATTTTTTGTGAATATACGCTGCAAACTCAAACTCCAGTAGCCGATTCAGCTCCTGCCTGAACTTCCTGTTTACACCCATGAAGCTCCCAAGGGTGCGTGGATATAAGATGAAGCTATAGGCGCAGAAAAGGTTTAGCGTCGCTCAATTTATATTGATCAAAGCAGGTTTGCTCGGCTTTGTGCAAAGATCAAAAAAATAAAACAGAAAATCATTTCTCAGACAATAAGATCCGCTGGAAACATTGCTACAGCTACTTATCGAGGTTAATGTATGAAAATATGCACTATGTAGTTTTAGACCGATATAAACCATTGGAGATAAATCACCCCCTAGTGTTGAAAATATACAACCGAACTTTCCAAAATTCAATCCACTTCTTCCTCGCATCAAAGTCTAGGGTTGTATAAAATTTGAAAATCATCCACGAAATACTGTTTGAGTTATCGCGTAAACAGAAGGATCAGCATTAGTGGGCGTGGCACCGTTCGGGGCCACCTTGTTTTATATGAGCGTTAAACCTCCTGTTCATGTTTAAAACTTTAAATATTCGCATCACTTGGTCTGTAATTCATCCAGTTGTTCTGTTAATGTCATTTTCTTGACTTTTTGTCTTTTTTTCCCTACTGTGGCTCTTTCTTGTTCACAAAACTTCGAGAAGTGTCAAACTGTCACAGAAACTAAGATAATCCCCGCGGAATCATCCCGGGTCCCGTCACAGTGTCCATGACGCCAGCCTCCGTTCACAGTCAAGTAGTTTATCAGTGACACTACGAGGGCTGAGTTCCAACACACACACTCAAAAACATCCACACATCACATTCTCTCTCAGCTATCAGAGAGAAAGAGAGAGAGAGAGAAGAGATACAAAGAGAGACAGACCGAGAGAGAGAGAGAGACAGAGAGAGTGAGAGAGAGAGAGAGAACACACAAATCCACATAACACACACATATACACACAGATATACACTCACATACACACAACATACACACAGAAATAACCACACACATGCACCCCGCCCCCCAGCCCACTTCTCGTGTCTGTTGTTCATCCGCTCCATCCAACATTTACATCCTCAACTCTTCCTCGTTTCTGTTTTTTTTTCTCCCCCCCGTTCTCCGTTTCCCCTGCGGACCCTCATGTCCCGCCACTTTTTTCAGGCGCGCGTCTTAATAACTCTGAAAGCCCACGGAGGACGTTTGTGGAGTCGGCGCCTGCAGCCATGGGTTCTTTGGGACAGCGTTTCGTCAAGGACAGAACTATGTCACCCAGTGTGTTTGAATTTAGGAAATTACAGCATCGTTAGGAAGAGAGGAGAGAAGAAGAAGAAAAAAAAAGGAGAGCGTTCTGAGACCACTAACCTCCGTTGAGGACGAGCAAACTTTCTGGAATGTCCTTCGTCTCTTCGACTTACATTCTTATTAATAGCAAGCAGCTGTAGTTACGAACTCGATGCCGTTAAAAACTGTGGTCGACTTTTTGTTCTCGGAGAAACTCGGCTGGTCCGAAAGAGTCGATGGGGGGATTCTTAACAAAAAATATTATTCCCACCCCCGAAGTATATTTACATAATAATACGAACAAATACATTCATACAACACCGACAAAAGTTCTGCTACGCTAGGTATTCCTAAGGCCTCGGAATTGCGACAAATACTTTTATATATAAAAGGAATGCGTAATGATTTTTGAAAATTAGTTTATGTTAATAAAAATATATGAACGACACCAACACGACAAGACCCAGGATAAACCCTGAACGCGCTGAAAGGACTACATATTCCATCCGGCCTTGTAGCTCCTCAGGATTCCCCCAGAAGGAGCTGGAGAGGGTTGCTGGAAACGTAAGTAAGAGGGTAGAGGGTTCTCGTGTATTATTCATTTCCTGTTCCAGGCGGGGATACTGGTAAATTATTGGCGAGTCCTAATTACCTGTAGGGAGTGAATGGAATATGAAGTTTTTGACTTTGTCTTTATGTCTTCACCTTGTGATGAACTTGGGTAAATGTCCAGGGCGTACCCCACCTCTTACCCAATGTCGGCCGTGATGGGCTCCAGCCCCCCCCCCTCCCTGAATTGAAAAATACTTTGTCCATGAGAGAATTCAATCTCATTCTTCTGGACTCATTAGTCCATTTCTACTAATTAAATGTATTTAAGTCGTATTTCTACTCCCCACTTTTTTTTTCTTCCTTTAAACCTAAAAAGTGTAACTTTATCAGAATAATACCGTTATATTCAAATTCATAGTCCGGCTTCACTTTTTACTTCCACCGTTATCTAGTGCTTTACACACAAAAAAACACAAAAAAACACACTTCCTTTATGTTTTTTAGATGAGGTGAATTAAGTCTCCCCTCTCCCAAAGTGAGACTTTGATTTTAAATTATTCCTCATCGCGTAGGCGTAATGGCAGGAGAGATGGATGGAGGCACGGCCGAGCACAATGTTCCATTCATCTTAATGGTCGGAGCCGTGAATATTAAATACGGAGACGGCGAGGGGGAAGAATTGGGGAAGAGAGATGGTTGAGAACACGCTCGATTCCACTTTGATCGCCCTTATGGATAGAGAGGCTTTTAAATACAGAAATGATGGTGAGGATGAGGGACAAGAATAGAATGTGAGATGGAGAGACACAGCAGTTGAGAGAGAGAGAGAGCGTGAGAGACGGAGAGAGAGAGCGTGAGAGACGGAGAGACACATACATTTGAGAGAGAGAGAGTGAGAGAGAGAGAACACAAAAAATTGAGAGAGGGAGTGGGAGAGAGACAAACAATTGAGAGAGAGAGGGAGAAAGAAAGGGGGAGGGAGGGAGACAAACATTAGAGAGAGAGAGGGAAGGTTTGAGAGAGAGAGAGAGAGGGCAACGATTGAGAGAGATAGCGGGTGAGAGAGAGAGACAAACGATTGAGAGCGAGAGAGGGAGTGTGATAAACAGACGATAGGGAGAGAGAAAGGTAGAGAGACACAAATGCTTGAGAGGGAGTGGGAGAGAGAGAGAGAGAGACAATGTAGTGTCATCTTCGGCGATGACCTCAGGTGGCGTATTGCTGATGCCAAACTTAATGGAGCCTCATTTCCCCGGCGCTGTTCACCTGAATGCACCTGTCTGGACCTTTCTCTGTTCGTCACCTCTCTCTCTCTCTCTCTCTCTCTCTCTCTCTCTCTCTCTCTCTCTCTCTCTCTCTCTCTCTCCCTCTCATCGGGGCCCAGGCTAATTAGGAATGCTTGAAGGAGACTGATCATTCTGGCCAGTGGCCGTGAGCATTAATAAAACAGGATCCTTTGGAAAGCATCTTCCTCCTCTCTCTTCCTCCTCTCCGGCGGAGCATCCGTATTATTATGCGACGCGACGTCTTCCTGCTCAGTTCAGTAACAGTTTGTTTCATGAAATGCAATTTTGAACAGCAGCAAAACTATCCTGTAATGTTCTCTAGAATTTATACGTTTTCAGGTTTTGCAAAGTAAATGATGGTGTCGTCCGCATATAGTTGGATATAATTGGATTTGACAATCGGAAGAGATTCGCGAATGATTGTTAATGAAGATCGAAAACAGGAAGGGTCCTAAGTAAGAACTTTGAGCTGCCCCTTTTTTCCACGATGATAAAGTCAGATTTAAAGCCATTGTTTTTTTTTAGCATTTTTAAATGTGATATTGTTTTTTTTAAATCTTTGCAAATTCCTCTTCGGTGAAAAATCGTCAAGTCAAAGCACATCATTTAATTATATAATAAAACCTAGGAAAAAATAGAATCTTAAAATATAGGTGACAAATTTCGATTTGGCAGATTTTTTATTTTCCAAAATTGGAATATATTCATAAAAATATCATAACAACAATCAAATAGACTTTGAAAAAAAAAAAAAGAAGTAGAATAGAATAGACTAGAAAAAAAATTTGTTCGTTCATTTTCACAATTTCTCAACATTTTATAATTTAACCCTTTAATCTTCTCACCAAGAAAAAAACTATGGAAAAGTAATTTCTTTGCATGTTTTTTTTTATTTCTATGGAATATTTATTATTAGACATTTCTAGTTTAGCCATAAAATGCCAAACTGTTTGGCCAAGTATGGTTTTAAATAATGAAAAGAAAAAATATTTTTTTATTTAGATCATCTTAACCTTTTTTTTGTGACTTTTTCGACTATTTTTGGTCTTTGGAATGGAATTTTCTCAATAGCCTCCTCGGTGGAACCTTTGACCTGTGGTGTCCCCCAGGGGTCCATCCTTGGCCCACTGATCTTCAGCATATAGATGCTTCCACTGGGTCATATTGTTAAGAGTATCAGCAAAACATCAAATTAAATAAACGAATAAAACTCTTTGACGCCTAACTTGTACATTCTGTCTTTTCAGGCTGGTTTGGACTCAGAGAAATCCTTTTACTCTCAACAGACTTGGATCGCTGACATGATGAATGTCGACGTGCGGCGTCCTCGGAGAGCGCTGCAGCCCCCCCTCCAGCAGTGCATCTCCAGCACTTCTAGGAAAGACCCTTCAACCTCCCTGCAGGAGCCAGCATTCCAATCACAGAGCCATCAGTCTGCAGAGAGTCGCCGTTTCTTGTACCGCAGATGTCAACAGCTACAATAAAGCCTACGGCGAAGGTCAAACCAACAGCATTACAATCCACAAGAGGTCCATTCTCACCTCAGCGATGTCGGCGCTGCTATCAGTGCCGCGTTTTCCCTCCCCTGTGCCGGGTCACCTCTAAAGGTCAGCGGAAAAAGTCCAAAGGAAAGGATTAATAATCCGAATGGTGCTCTGTAAAACTGAGGAGTATTCTACTATAACACCAACATGTTGTAACCTGCAAAGCATTCTGGGTGGGAAAAGAATGGAGCTCTATAAACCTCTGATAAGTTACCTCAGCCATTATTTTCCAGGTCCCAATCCCGGCTAAAAGGGAAGTTGTGGATAGGAAGGGGATCCAACGTAAAAACCACTGCCAGATCAGAATGCGGAATTAGAGGGTCTGTTGTGGCGACCCCCTTAAAAAATACAAGGGGATCGCCATGGAGAAAAAAGACAAATCTGGTTTCAGCGTCTTGAAAGTACCTGGTCTGCGAACATCGGCTCACGTTTTCGCGGCATGTGTTTTCCTCAACAGTGGAGACGGCTGACCTGGTTTGTGAACTGTGAGCTGACCTACAGCCTTAAATTCACAAGGAGAACTGGAAAAAGTATGAGAAGCATTAAATGTCATTGGAAGAAAAACAACAGAAACACAACAAAGGACAAAGGACATAAACATAAAGGCTATAGGAAGGGAGGAGGACAAGGAAGCTGACAGGCTGGTGGGAAACTAAAGTGTTGCTCAGCCGAGCAAAACGAACGCGAGGCACATTGACAGACGCTCACACACCCTTAACTGTGTGAGCTCTAGCTAGCGCTTCAGAGGATGACAACATCACACACACACACACACACACACTAAACACCGTTAATCCTATGACTGCTAAGAACCAGCCGGACGGATCTGCTGTGGGTGTCAAAAACATTGTTAGGGGGGCCAAAGGTGAGTTAGAGGGAAGTCTTGGATGGAGCGGTACTCATGGTTCCCCAACCTTTTGTTGCACCTCAGACACATTTTATTACTGACAGTATTCTTGCTTCACTAAATCAGTGGGAGGCCCGATCTTGTTTCCCTGCAATGTGACGGTCCCATCGACGGCAGACAGCAAAGTCTTGTCGTCGCTCCTGCCGTCTAGTTTAAGTAATTAAGTAACTGCAAAAACGCGGCGGAACGTAGACATTTACTGCAACATTTACCCTCTGAATGGTTTCACGGGTTGGTTTTTCGTGTTCGCTTTGACGGTGTGGTTTCAAACTCGTAAAAAAACAACTAACTAGGACCCCACTATCCCTGAAAAGGCCCCCAGTCCCGTGCATTGTACAAGCAATTCCCCATAACTGAGTTAAGTTACGTATTGAAAGTGTTATTTAAAAAAAAGTGTTATTTAAAAAAAAAAAAAAAAAAAGCTCCCACTTGTTGAGAAAGTCATTAGTTACGAGATAGATCTACTCGAGTTGATTGTTATGCACCGAATCTGGACCAATTGGGCCAACGTCTGAAAAAACAGTTTTTTACATGTAAAAAGAGTGAGTAAAAAGGGAACTATTAGAAAAAAAACTTTATATGATGATATTGATTCGGTCTGAACTAAATCAGACGAACTGTTGAGAAATAAAGGCACCGGAAAATTTTAGACAAGGCTCGCCCTATTGTCAGAAATATTCAACCGACCTTTCCCCCAAAACAATCCAGTTCTTCCTTGGCTAAGGACTATAGGGATTTAAAATTTGAAAATGATCCATGCCATAGTTTTCTAGTTTATCTCGTGAACATGAAGGATCTGCGGCTTGGGGACGCAGCCACAGCATTTACACTTCCAAAGTATCCCCAACTATTCGTGGATATAATAATTATCCATTAGGGCATGTTTTCATCACCGTCTTCCTCAATTGGTTCTTTCATCGGTCTTTCTACCACTCCAATTGAAAAACACAAAAAGCCCTCTTTTTTTCCAGGCTTCCGTACAAACACTTGGCCACAACCAGCCTCCGTGGAAGAGCATTATTATCCCCCCGGGGACAGTTTGTGGCACAGCCAGCAGTAAAAAGACCACAATAAATAAAACGGTGACAATGAATAACAGTGAAAACATCTGGCAAACAAAGAACTATAAATATCTAAAACGCCAATTCCTGAAGGGACAAATTCGTTTTTTTTAAGTCTATTTGTCGTACGTTTCAGCAGAATATATCTTCAGCCAGAAAGAAGCGCCCTGAACCCTGTGGACAGGGGGTGGCTCCGATTACTTGGATTTACTACCCCTTGGAGTCTATTCCTATTCCGAAGGCTGTTGAACCCATACCAGCAGACAAGTGAGCCTGTAAGCACTAAAACAAGAATAAAAGACGCTCGTAAAAGTGCTATCCACATGCGCTGACGGCATCTACCTGGAGTTTGAATGTCAGCTCATCATCGATTCAAGTGTCAAGAAACTTGAACTGTCTCACAACCTCAACAACCTGGTCATCGATTGAAATACGGGGGGAGATTGTTCCTAAAATCCACCATGTTAACTTTTGCTTTGAAAACACTGATTCCGTGGAGTCTACAACCAGGATACAAGTCAGGATCATCAAATCAAATAAACCTAATAAAATGTTGCTCCTGTTTCCTCTTTCCATATAAAGCGTGTTTTCTAAGCTAATTTGAAAAAAACAAACATATTTCTATTTACGGCAGATTATACACTAAAAGCAGAAGTATCCCTCTTTAATTCAAAGATATATCCCTAAATGTACAGACTGCACCTTTAAAGGAAACCGTTAAAGAAGCGGTTTCTGTATGTTAAAGCAAAATAATGCAAAAAAAAAGTAAAGATATATAAGAATACAGTTGAGAAAACCCATCAATCAAAGTATGACTTCTAAATATTATCCATTAAAATAGATACAGTCGAGCAAATGTGAGCTTAAAGTGACGGAAAACACTCCAGAAAAAGCTTTATCATACTATTTCATAGCTGTCGTTGGGCTTTTACTACGTAGAGGAAGTGTCATCTGAGGTCCTACTCGTGTATTCGGGTCATAAATATGCTTGTTATTCCATGTGGGGTCTTGGATTTGAAGCTTATCCTCTGTTGCCCTCAGTTATGCGGGATAAAAGTCTCAAATGATTGCCTCATATTAAAATTTGAAATCGTCACGGCCTCTAACGAGCCCAAGGCCGTGTTCCGGCGATGCCTGTATTCCAACGCGCTCTGCTGATTATACATGACTTTGGGTTATAAGATGGGCTTGGGGCCTAGCTGAGTGGGTTCCCCACATAGTTAGAGCTTTAATGTGGTCTAATGAGTCTGGATCCCATGTGGGACAATCTTGAGACCATATAATACTCTGCCGACACAGCTGACAGGATGATGGATAGCTGCTGTTCGGTATCTTCAAGGTAAATAAATCAATTCTTTCTTCCACTTATCCACGGTTGGGTTCGCGCTGGCAGAGCGCCAAGCAAGGTATTCAGACGTTGCTACACCCTCGCAAGGATTCGCCGCTTATGGCGCCGAGTTGTGGCACCTGACGCCAATTCTTACATCTGGCGCCGAAACCAACCGCCTTTCAACATCATCCTTCCAGAACTCCGAGGTTCTCGGCCTCCTCGTTTCTAAGGCTGTGCCCCGCCACCACAGGAAATGGTGACTGGACTGTAATTAGAAAGCAATGTTCTAGTCTTCTCGACCACTCCAAGTACTTTTACAACACCGGTCAGAATTCACCCATTCACGCAAACATTCACACAGTGATGGTGGAGGCTGCCCTGCATAATCGGATGGAAATGGATGGATGGATGGATGGGTTGGAACTCAACGGGATTACTCGTTTGAAACGTTGAAAATGAATGTATATATCCGTATCAGAGTCCTGATGCTGGTGATGGCGGTGGTGGCTGATGACTCTGCCGAGACTGATCAAGCTGTTCAGCTGATGGACCTATGAACCGTGGATGGTGGGAGGGGGTCATGCTGACCTTCTGAACCTTAACTAAAACCCCATTAAAAAATTAGAAAATGTCCTCGATGTACATTGAACGAAAAAAAAAAAATGAAAAAAATGACACCGCATTCTGACGGCCGCATCAGAAACGCAAAGACCCCTTTGCCATGACGAAGAGTTTTAGATATCCCGTGTCACTCTGGCGTGAACCACGAAAGCAATGCCGAATCACTATACCGAACACGGGACTGATTTCCAAACCGAACCGGTAAGAGCTCAGGATTGAAGAACACCATCACAGGTTCTGTGCGCCGGCAGAGTACCAATGGATGGAAACAGAAGATCCGCTGTGGCGACCATGAAAGGGAAACCGCCGAAAGATGAACAATATTCAGGGAATGGTCTCTTAACGCCTCATTTTGATGTTATTCAATCTTCCTTTCCGTTGATAAGAAGTCCAGAGGCAGCGGAACCAGCCGGTAGGAAAGCCTGCAGGGAAGTTAATGAGCACTGACAGTGAGAATTGCTCGTCTCAGTGGTTCTGACCCGCAGAAAGCCAATTTGACACACACACAAAAACACACACACACACAGGTCAAGTTTAGTATGCATCAATCAGCCATAGCATTAGGACCACCTTAAGTAGGTCCCAGTTTTGCCCCACAAACCAGTTCTGTGATGTTTGGCACTTTTCTACGACAACGAGGACGAACCTGTTCAGCAATCTGTAGTTCTTCTGTGGTAATGGACAACGCAGGCTAGCTTCCTCTCGCCACGTAGAATCGGACATGGTTCAACATGAGTGATAGAGCAGACAAAAGTTTAGAACCTCATATTATTCTAGCTAAAAACGTTCTGCCATTGTTCTTACAATTGAATTAGCGAGTCGTAGAACATCTCCGGATCCTTCGTGTTAGCGCGATCGTATTCGATCCATAAAACTCACAGTAACTCTCAGTCATCTAATCTCACAGTACCGGCATGTATGGAGGTGGATTTGAAAGCAAATAGGAAGGAGTCCTGTGTACAAACATGTTTATTCATTTTTAATTTACAAACTTAATTTTTCCGCTTTAATGGTTTTCATGATTATTCCATGAGTTTCTCCCAAGTTGCTAGTCTTGTTTTTCGGGGGTTGTGCTTTAAACCTTTTCCGACTAAATTTGTTTACTAAAGGCTGGACCGGAACAACATTGTATCATTTTTGAGTCTCTAAATGAATCGGATTTTGATCCACACTGTCTCCAGACAGAAAAAAAACGGCGTGATTAGATTCAATGGCATCTCTCCGGCAGCAATCTTCTTCAGTCGGACGAAACCCCCCCCCAGGTTTCGTCAGAAACTCCTATTCCGAGATTAAAATGTGATTTATTTTTGTATTTCACAACATTCTTGATGGGATTATTTTTCTTTACAGACTCATTTCACCAGATATGCTCATGAATTTCCTTTTTTTTATGCTTGTTTGAAGTGTTTCTTCCATTTTCAAGGAAATGCTTTGTCTCTAGCAGTTGAGTAGTTCTACACACACAGACACACACACACAAACACACACACACACACTCACACACACATACACATCACTGCCTCGTTAGCATTTTTACAATTAGGCTGGTTCCTTCCGTTAGCAGGAACCCCGCTAGGGTCATAGTCCCTGCCTGTCTGAGACCCAGTGTTTGTTTTAATTCTGATAAATGGTGCGTTCAGCATTGCACTTTCCTTCTTTCTCTGTAACTCTCTCTCTCTTTGTTCCTTTGCACAAGTTTCCACCCCCCCCTCTCTCTCTCTCTCTTCTCTCGCACACAAACGAGGTGTAATCAGTTGAACAATGTGAATGAGCGTCATTTCGAACCTAACAAGACAACGTTAAGGCTTCTCTCTCTCTCTCTCTCGCTCTCTCTCTCTCTCTCTAATGGGTGTCATTAAAGCCCATCGTCACGGAGCTCCTAATAAGACAACATTAGGCTTCCTGTCGCACCATGAACACGGTGACGGTGCTATGAAGAAGAAAAGTTTCCTACCGTTTCAGTCTGTTGGATTCTCACTAATGTGGCTAAAATTGAACGTATTAAATTTAAATAAGAAAATCAGGGATTTAAACAACATGAATCTGATATTGTGCAAATCAAACCAAATTGGAATTCTACCCGTCTTTTTGGGTCAGGACTGCTGTTGCTACTGGGCAGCTATTTGGCCCTGGTGGCCAATTGACATGTGGTGTCCCCCAGGGCACCGTCCTTGTCCCCCTTACTCTTTGGCCCTAAATATGTTGCCGCTTAGGAGAAGATTATATTTACTTGTTTTAGTCGTGTTTAAATGACAAACATGCATCACGTCAAATATGTTAGGTTTTTTTATTTTTATTTTAAAATAATGTAATCAAAATCCAAGGACATTTTCCATGTAATCAAAATACATGAATAGTAAATATCGGGCGTACCTATTTTTTTTTAGCTTTGCCTTACGACTCGATTCAATCCTGCTTAAAATATTGACACTTTGTCATCTATCTGTCATCTGCTTCCATCGTGACTGGAGTGACTCCAACAAAGAGGAATCGGACCAGCTGGTTGACTTCCTGGTTGGACCCGGTTCTGTGGATATAAGTCCTAACGTAATAATCAATTATCTCCCAATGCCTCCCCGGACAACGTAAACGCCGACTGTTCATTCCACCTCCTCGGATGAGCAGGAATGTTCTGGAGGAGGTTGAGAATGTATAATTGAAAGAGATTTTACGCGCTCCTTGAGCTTCAATTCGGGCCTCTGTAATGTGTCCATCGGGTCCTGTCTCGGGGACAAAAGGACCGGCGGTTTCGGTTCCCCGCATGAGAGCTTCTGTTTTTCATACGCAGGAATCTGGGCTCGGCAAATGAGCCGATCCAAGATGTGCATAATAAATCAGACTGTCCCTTTAAGGACTCCATGACAGCAGAATTAAAGCCCGATTAGAGTTAATCTGCAGACCCGGCTGAAGCATGAAGATATTATGTTAATGCACTCTGCATGGAAAAAAAAAAGAAAAAACCGACCCTTCATTTATTTGTTATGTGTCTGCTTTGTGAGGCGTATAAATCTGACATTTTCATATTTTCTTTCTTTTTTAGCTCGTTTTTTTTTCCCGCCCCCATTTCCTTGCTGCTACATTTATGACTCGACCAACTCTTCCTCATCAGTTCCCCCTAAAACTTTGAGAAACAGATTTGTGGATGATGGAGAATCGGCTCATGTGGTGGATTTTTTATGCTTCTCTGAGTTTTGAACTGATGACAGTTAAACGTAAAAAATGTTTGTGGCTCCGGGGAATCGGAGTCTGCCGCTGTCACCAGCTGCTGGTTCCGAAAAGCATTTTCTGTCACCATGGCAACCAAAAAGGTTCTTATTAATGTAAGATAGTAAGTGATGATTCTTCTTCTTCTGCAAACCAACCAACTGCATGTCCTCTGTCAGCACACCCAGCAACTTCCTCCTGCCTGGCAGCTCCATCTCCACCATCCTTTTACCGGTAGATCCACTATCCCTCCTCTTCACATCTTCATCTCAACCTGGCTTCTAGATCTTTGTCTCCTCCTCACTCCCAGAGAACATCTGAACATCTTCATCTCTTCCTCCTGTCTTCTGGTCAGAACCGCCGTCTCTAAACCATTCATCTGAGCTGCTCTCACCACCATCCTGGAAACCTTTCCCTTCACTCCTGCCGCTACTCTTCTGTCACAGATAACTCCTCACACTCTTTGCCAACCACTCCACCCTGCCTGCACTAACGTCTTCATTAATCCATAAATGTTTTAAATTACATTCAAACACGCATTTATACGTCAGCGCTTCGCTGTCACAGCAGGAAAAAAATTTAATAAAAATCCATCTATCACGTTCTTACAATAAAAATGTTCACATTATAACCCAATGAATTTTTCATTTTCAAATGATTTTCACATTATATCAAGATACATTTTTCATTTTAAAGAGAAATTTCACATTATAATTTGATCATTTATACAAACATTTTGAAATGATAATTTCCACGTTATGAAACGATGGATAGTTCTTATGTAATAACAAAATGATCAGATTCTAACTATTAGCGCCTTTTTAAATGAAATGTTCCCGTTTTATCGTCGTGGCTAATTTCAACATTTTTACATAGTTTTCACATAACGTGATAAGTTTCACATTTTACGTAAATTTCAACTTTTTACATGATAATTTTCACGTTACCTCCTGAACATTTTCACTTTTAACATGAAAATAATCAAGTAAAAAAGTCTCTTTTCTTTTTTTTTTTTGATTTCTGGCACGAAAGCCAAGCGTTCCCGTAAATCTGGTAAATCGGTCAGCTAATACCATCCATCAATTACTTCCCGTTCCCCCACTTTGGTACTTCGGTTCCGACCCGTGGGGAGTGTGCGACACGGCGCAGACTGCTGTGTTGAAATGTCACTTTCATTAAATTGATCCGCAATCGATAGCGGGGGTCAGGTCAAGTCCCTCGGCGGCCAATCATGCAAGCAGAGGTCGGTGAAGAGGAGAGGAAGACCCATGCAGAGTTGTCAATTTATCTCACTAAAAACCCATTTTGCCGTAATAGAAGTGGAAATCCATGGAAATTGAATTAGTGCGATATACTTCTAGATTAACAGAAGCGCCGTCGACGCTATAAGAAAACATCAGGATCAGTTTCCTCACAGATCAGTACCAGGAACTCTTCTAATAATAATAACGCGGATGTGAGTTGAGATTTTAATCAAATTCTTATTCAAGTGTCTCTTCAGACTCCTCTTGAATCGTCAGTTTCATGTTTTTGAAATGGGATTTCAAGCGCTTGTGTCTCCATCAAGGATATAGAATTACAGAGAAACATGAAGCAAAGCAAATACAGGCGTGGATTTTATGAAAGTCTTGAGGGTGGCTGAGTTCACGGACGCCGAAAAAATACGCTAAATTAATTTTGTATTGCAGTTAAATGCCATAAAACCCAGCCGTGGATTATGGGATGGCTTGGTTAGGTCTCTTTGGAGTTGGTAAGAGGCATTAGCTTAGAGTCTGGGGCGAGATGACTCCCCTGTAGCAAAAAATGGAAATGGAAAATCTGTGATTTGCAAATGTTCCACGCTCAGAAGTCACCGATATACAAAACAAGGAGCATACAACAAGCTAACATTAGCAGAGCGGATAAAGTTAGCCAGAAGGCAGAGCCGGCCACAGGCCCGTTGTAATAAGTATCAATTTTAAAACTGTCACGAAAATCGGAATCGGACAGTCAGACTTTACAAAAATCGGTAATTGGAATCGGCCGACATTTTTCCGATCTGTACGCCTCTACTTATAACTCTATTACGTTATAATCTTTCGGCTGTTCTTTTCGGAGTGGCGACAGCGGGTCCAATGTTTCAATTTCGTAGTTACCGCCGGTAGCCTGCTGGCTAACGATAGCAGTGAGGGTATTTGTCGAACCGCTCTGGAAATCAGTTGCAAGTTCCGCACATTGATTCGGCGTAGGTTTTATGCCGGGTGCCTCTCCTCACACCTCCCCCCCACACATTTATCCGGGCTCTGGACTGCTACTAAAAGTACACTGGGACCCCTGCGTGGCTCGGTTTGTCCCAGTTGTTGGACATGGATCTAATAGGAACTGTTTCCTTACGTCGGTCAAAAGTTGCTGCAGAGACTCGATATCATTGCTTGTAAGTGTCTGTGTAGATTTTCTTTCATCCAGGTCATGGCAATCCAAGTGAAGTCCAGTTGCTCTGGAATTTGACCCACATGGATTGCCAATGCATTCCCTGCTTGCAACTCTCCGGCGCTGCTGGACTGAGTCCAGCCACTCCAGCAAAAAGGTTTCTGGGCAAAAAATATGAAAGTACAAAATTATTCCTTGTATTTAACGGATTCTTTAAAGATCAAAATCCCGTAATCCCGGTATATTTGTACTGCAGAACCTTTTTTCTCCCCGATGGCCGGACTCGGAGCTCGGTAATCAGAACATCTATAACATCATTTGAGGCGAGCAGTGGAGTGTGAAAACAACAAGATATAGGAAATCAGTAGCATTCACAGTCATCAGGGGGCTCAAGTGGGCCGATATTGTGTCTGCTTTCTGGTGCGTGAGAAGACGGTATGGCCCCGGTTTTGCACATTTGCAAATGTCAAAAGGTTCTGGAATTAATAAGGTCCGTCTGATTAAAGAACACACGTTCCTTTTCCATCCTGGTCCGGTCCGCGGTGGTGAGTGCTGAGCCTTTTTTTCCCACCACCTCTCTCCTTCGTCTCTGTTGTAGTTAACGGTTGACAGGTTGAGTTTTCACGTGATCCTATTAGAGCCGTATTTCTTTCTGGACCGACACGGCCAGACGCCTCGGATGTAATCCTGCCGACGCGGCAGAAAGGTTCCCTTCTTGTTAGCATTTTCGTTCCACGCATTTTCAATGTTGCCCTTTTTGGAGAAATGATCTGTGAATTCCCAACACTTCCAGTAATGACTTGACTATGTCTTCCCCTTCGCCGATATGCAGCCGTAACATTAGAACAAGACATCTTAGGTCAGGATAATGGTTGTCCTGCTACCGTGGTACCTGACGGCGGGTTGGATACGCTGAAACCCGGGGCGCATCGGCATCAGAACTGGACGGTGAAGGGAGGGAAGAATGTGGCCTGGTCTGATGGATCGCAAATTCTTTTACAACACATGCGTAGCCAGTTCGTATAAATGTTTTTCCCCCAATCCGGCTTCGGGTCATGGAGGCAGCCGGCTAAGAAGGGATTTCCAGACGTCCCCTTCCACTGCAATACCCTCCAGCTCTTCCTGTGGTATCCAGAGGCGTTCCCAGGCCAGATTAGATCTATAGTCCCTATAGTCCAGACCCCGGGGTCTCCTTCCAGCTGGGATGGCCTGAAAAACTTTGGAAGTGTCCAGGTGGTTCACCAGGTGGTTCACCAGGTGGTTCACCAGGTGGTGAACCACTTCTGATGGCATATCATGAAGGTGTTCTCTGGTAAGTATCTACCACTTTGGTAAAAAAAAAGACTATTTTCCATGTAATAACTTTGAGTTTGAATTTTCTTACAGTTTAAAAATTCATTGCATACATTGTTTTTACTTTTCTTTTTTAGATGAGGACTTTAAAGGATGAATGGGTTACATAACCAAATGAGGTCAGCAGGATTTTCGTGCTGAGATAAAAGTTAGCCGTTGCATGAAGACGATTTGCTGGAACACACTAAACCTAAAGATCAATAAGAGGAGGATGATAAACACGTCTCTGAACCAGACTACTGATTTAAATATAAAACATTCTTCTGATTCAAGTCTGGTTTCTAGAAAAAAATAAATAACCTTCTTTAATGATTTTCTGCTGCAAATCACAGATTGAACCCCCTCCCCCCCCCATCCTCACATTTGTCTTTTTTAATGAGAACACAACACTGAACTCCTTTCACCCGCTGGGAACCATTAGAGCTCAGCGGTCCAGATTTTTCCTACGCTTTTAGTCAAGTGTTGAATGTAACGTCGATGAAAGAGGTGAAGATTCCTGGACTCGGAGGAGGGAATTGACAAAAAATAAATACATTTAAAAAAAAACACAGGGAAAGAACTTCCCTTTGTTTCCCATCAGGGAAACAAAAGAATGAGAGAGAGAGAGGAAAAAAAAACACTTTCATTTACTATGCATGGCAAAACATTGGGAGAGAGCTCATTACTAATTCACCAGCCGTTGAAAAAGACTTTCGCAGCGAAAGCTTTCCTAAAATGGAGTGAGAAAAAGTTTTATATCCCTACTGTTTTTGTCCCATTCCTTCACTTCAACGTAGATTATCTCTCTGCCCAGTTGGATCGTCCATATGTTGAAGGAGCGACCGTCATGTGACCACTGCACAAACCGTCTGCTGGTGGTTGTAAGAGCGCGTTTGCCTCAAATCACCCGCCGTGATTTTGTACTCAGTATAAAATCTTGCTCTTTCCATGATGTAACCTAGAAAATTTGCCCTACTATGGGACAAATAAAGACTGATCTTATCTTGTCCTGGGAACAAAGACAGTGTTGACTTCCTGTCTAATTGATCCCGCCCACTGGCATGAGATAGTCAATGATATTCTGAAATCACCTGTCAGTGTTTATAATGACATAGCTGCTCGCCGACTAAACGTTTTACTGCTTCTGCGCCCAGAGGATCCAATCAGGGCACAATTAGATCTATACGGATGGAAAATGATCTTTTTTTTACTTTTTTTTCAACCCCGCCCTTCGCTTTAATATCGTTTGTGCTTTCTCCTTTACTGTTACATATCGGGAAGGAGCGCAGTGTCACACCGTGCACATCAGTTATTCAACAGGCATTGGAGACCTTTAGTTGGAATTATTCATGAGACGGCATTAGCATCCAAGTCGCTCGCATTTGTCCGTTGAGTTTATGAAGAAAATGTGGGTTAGAAGGAGCTCCTTGTCCTCCTCATCTTCTCCTCCTGCACTGATGCATCTCCATAAAAGCTCGTTTTCATTCTGGTTTAATGAAAAATGACCAGTTTAAGAATATTGTGCCATAGTCACGGTGCGGGAGCATAATAGGCAGCCTTTGACCGGTGTTTGGGTGGTATATATATGTATATATAATCTTGTCCTGCAGCTCCTTCCCTGCTAAACAACATGAGGAGGAAAATACAGAAAAGGAGAAGCTGCAACGGATGGAAAAGGAAAAAAATTATTTCCTCCGATTGATTTGCCTGGGGAGCTAAGGCCGGGTTCATCTTTTTTTTATTCTAGTGGAGCATCACTGCGTGAGGGGATCTATGATGTCACTCAGAAAACGGTTTCAAACTCCTTTTTTTAAATATGTTTTTTTGACATATTTAGACAATAACGCATCACAGGTTAATAATAATTTACTAAAACTCTGAAGGGCTGATATTCTGCTGGTCCAGTCTCAGCAGAATTTCAATAGAGGGATTTTCTCTGTGTTTTAATAGAGAGAAAGAACCGGGATACTGTATGTCGAGGGTTGGAATGCGTGGAATTGGTGTCACTACCTGGCTCAAGGACGGATAACGGAGGAGAGAACCGTAAAAAAAATCAGTCTATCTCAAATAAACATAAAATGAGGACGACCCAAATTCAACATAACCACATAATACTATAAATGGAATCCTGGTGAGAGAGTCCAACACTCTACAATACTTTACCCTATATTGTCTTTTATTATAACAACGGCTGTTGTAGAAACAGGAGAACTTAATTAGTTCCTGACGACCCCCAAAAAATAAAAAAATTGAACCAAATGAATTGATTGAACCTGTTTTATAATGGAGACCAGAGGTGGATTCTGGGGCTGCGTTGACCGGCAGAGGCAGCGATGGGGGAGCTGCTAAAGCTTAAATTGTCCGCCATACGGGGGGGGAGTGTAAGATGGTGGTTGAGGAGAACGAGGCGCGTCGGGATTGAACACCGATCCCTGAGCGACCGGACCCTCTGGTCCTGTTATGTAAATGTTGGTGAAAGTAACAGATTGCTGTCTTGTTACATTACACGGTATGTTTGTTCTCTCTAACACTCCGGCACAGAAGCTCTTTGTGTTCCTCCACAGAAGGAGGATTAATATCGGAAACAAACGCCAGTCGTCTCAACGAAATCGGACATTTGTTTTACTTCATGTTGGTTGAGATTGTTATGCCACATTATGCCAAAATCAGAAGAAATTCCAAATGGTGATAGAAAATGAGGATTGGGAGTTGTTGAAAACTACTTCTATGGTCCTGGGACTCCACAGATCCACAAATGGAGAACATCAGTGAACCTTCACAGCAGAGCCATGATGAAGGCTGCAATCAGGAAGTTACAAAAGAGCCAAAAGAAAAATGCAAAGAACTTTTGTGATTCATCTCTCTTCTTTGATCTGGCGTCTGGCCGATCGAGCGCGTTTGCGCGCCTGCCGTTGTTATTTCCGAGAGGTTTAATTACTCCTCTTGATGAGGACGCCAGCGCGCGCAGCCAAATGATCAGAGGCTTCATAGCGAAACGGCGGCGTAGAAAGATCAGACGCGGGATAATTTACCCACTCACACACTGAGAGAAACGCTTATACAGCTATTTTGGGGGGGAAAACTGGATACTAAAGCGAAAAACACTCTTGCCATTATTCCAACATCAGATAAATAAACTTCAGAATGATGAGGAGAAAGTCACGGATGACCCGGAAGAACATTCATGCTCAACTGACTTCTGAATCTTCTCTGGACTGATTTGAGGAAAGTTGGTCCATTTTAAAGACAGGGGTCCCGTTACATGTGATGTGGAACCGAGCAAACATGAGGCCTACCGTCAAAGACGGACGAGGTAATATGATGTTTTGGAGACGCCAAAGCCTGGAGCCTGATGTCATATCACCATCCAAACTCCCCGTCAGCCTTCCTCCCTCTTTATTTTCCCTCTCCTCCTCTTCATCCGAGGGCACACAGGGACAGAACGAACAGCAAATAGGACGGGGTCCAGCCTGCTGTTCTATAATCCAGTCATTATATAGAAGTGGAATCCAGTATTTAAGAATAACTCTGTTTATTTCAGCCTGAAATGTTTCTTCTAGATGTTTTCTATTCATCCAAAAAGATCAAGTTTAATTCATTTTCTCCTCTCTTGGGGTAGATGGTCCTGGAAATGAAATGACTCGTCCAAAATAAACAAGGTCCCACATCAAGATGATAGTCATCCGCAACCGGTTCAGTACCGTGGTCCGAATCAATGAAGGAATGTGCTTAATGAAGGAGTTCATTAAGCACAGACAATATTTAAAGTTTCGGGCTGAGAGTCCAGATCTCAATATGTGATCATAGTTACTGCTTCTGTTGTTGTTGTTGTTGTTGTTGTTGTTGTTTTTTTCTGTGTCCCTGGAGTGTATTCCATAAACAGATAATTCTGATGTTTAACCGTGAGCTTTCAGCAGCAGCAAACGTCGGAGAAGATTTGCCGCCCGCTTCAATGTATTATATATTTATATATTTTTTTATTGGTACTAATTGCATGTGAAAACAACAAAAAAAAAGGAAACACAAATAAATACAATACTGGTTGTACTTCATTAGACAACGTCGGTCGAATCAAACCACCGCAGACTGGGAACATTGACATTTGGGTTCAGGGTCCTACTCAAGGACCCTCACACATGTAGAACCGAAGGGCTTGAACCAATGAGCTGCCGATCCTCTCTACCCACTGAGCTACAGCCGCTCCCATCCGCCGATGGTTGCCTTGGTAACAAGATATCAATGTCATTTTGACTTTTCCTGTCAGTGGTTATAATGTTATGGCTGGTTCCACATGGTAGTAAAATACTTTTACTCCCAGATGCAACAACAAACTTCATTACCTCGCGGTTCTTCAAAGCGTCACGTGGAAACACTCGTTATGGAGGCGCTTTAACCTGTCAGTGGTTATAATGTTGTGGCTGATGGATGTAACACCCGAGTCTGACTCTGTAGGTGTTTAACTTTCCAGACGAGGATACATCTTCCTCTTCCATTACAGCATCCCGGTTTTCTGCTGACCTCAGCAATTCCTCCCCTTCATATTTCTCGCCGGCTTTAGTCTTGTGTGAGTGTGTGTGTGAGTGTGTGTGTGTGTGTGTGTGTGTGTGTGAGCGAGTGTTCCTGTTATCTCGCACATTACAATAACAGCTTTTTGGCCCCGGACACAATCCAGGGGCTAAGAGCAAAGCTATCAAAGCCATAATAAAAGACATGTTTTACATCACGCACAATGTGTGTGTGTTTATTTGATCAAAGATGAATTTGTATACACACTTTCTCTCACACAAACACACACACATAAACAAAAACACACGCACACACACACAAACACACATGGACGGGAGGTACGGATGGAATATTCACTTTAATAAGCAGAATTATGATTATTTCAAAGCTCTACCTCCATTACGATAAGTTAATAAGTTCTGTTTAATTATTATTAACCCTGTGATGTCATCAGCCACCCAAATAAAGAACAAAAAAAAACAAACAACAAAGGAAAAATGATTTCTTTGCATGCTTTATTTCTTCCAAACATTTAAATAATCCAATATTCCAAGACGCTCAGACTGCAAAGAAAAAAACATCTGACTTAAAAAATGATGGAAAAAGTTTAATTTGAATTAAAAGTGTGTTTAAAGAAAAAAATTAAAAATCTATTTGAGCCTTATTAGAATTATTATTTTTTTGGTTGTATGAAGTTACATAAAAACATTTACTTACCTAGAAAGAAGAAGGAAAAAAAAGAAAAGGCTTCTGGTAACATTTACCCTTAAAAATAATGGCCAGTTTTCTATATAGGAGTTCGCAGGAAACGCAAAAAGTGTGAAAGACAAAGAGACGCATGAAAGTGACTGGTTTTTAAATGTCGGAGGTTAACGTGCCGCTGTGTTTTATCACATTTAGTTAAAGGTGTCCTTAAGAGCCGGAAAGATTCCCACGTTCACAAAAGACACGTACGTTTCAACAAGGGGCTCAGACCCCTTCCTTGATGCAGTCCCACTTCAACCATGAACATATCCTGTAACATAACCTGTGACTGTCAGATCAGGATGAGGATACCAGGTCCAATATATATATATATATATATATATATATATATATATATATATATATATATATATATATATATATATATATATATATATATATATATATATATATATATATATATATATATATATATCCATCCATCCTTCCATCCATCCATCCATCCATCCATCCATTCATCCATTTATTCTAACGGTCAGGTTTCCTTTCCATTCAAACATTCCCCGTTGGCGCCGGCAGGAAGCCAGAACGATCAACAAGTTGTCTTCAAAGAAGGCGCGTCTGTAATGTTTGACCTTCATCATCGTTTTCCCGCTCATACAAACTGTTGATGCTTCCGCGTGTCTGCATAGCGGCTGAATCCTGCGGCTCGTACCAGAATCCCAGAACGTCCCCGTTAAACCAAACCTGGCGTTGAACAATGGGAGAAAAAAACGAGGTTGTAAAGAAAGTAAAAGCGTTGAGTGAGGAAAAGAGGAAGGTACGGCGTGTGGGCGGGGCTTCCCCTGTCTTTCATAAGCAGGAATATTAAGTCATGCATTAAAGTGATGGTGCCTCATTTTATTCCAGTACAGACTTCTTAATGGCTGCCTCTCTCTCTCTCTCTCTTTCTCTCTCTCTCTGACTCTCTCCCCTTTAATCCCGCCTTTATTGCCCACTCATTCCCCCTCATTTACTCCTGATTAAAATATGTTCACTGATCCTCCTCTAAGCAGTCGTACCTGCAAGATGGGTTCCTCTCCGTTCTCCTCCACCACCGCTCCCATCATCCCTCTCTTTTTTTTTTCCCCAACCCGCACTCCTCCTCCTCCTTCCTCCTTCCTCTTCCTTCCTCCTCCTTCCTCCTCTGCAGTTTCACCTCCGGTCAGTGACGTATTGGTGAGGTTGAGGGCAGATGAGGTTCTGACCCATTCAGAGTCCGATTTACAAATATATGAACCCAATAGAGGAGCTTAAATTCACTATTTGATTGACAGCCCGTTCACCGACTTCTGGTTCTGTTTCATATCTGATATCAGAATTCTCCTTTTTGTTTTTTTATCATATTCTTTTTATTTTTTATCATATTTATAAAAAATATTTTATTTCATTTTAATTAATTAATTAATTAATTTTCATGTCATTTCATTTTTGAAAAAAAAGAGAAAAAAAAGACTAGAAATAAGAAAAAAATATAAAAGTTTGATGTATAAAAAATGTATACGAAAAAGGAATTATTAAAAAAAAAAGTATACATATATATATATATATATATATATATATATATATATATAAATATATCCAGACAAAATATATATATATCCAGACAAAAAGAAACAGCAGAACCAGCATAAACCCTGGGGCTCAGCACTGCCCCCGTCAGTGAGGCAGTGGTACTGCTGCCTCAAAATCCTGCTTTTATCGAATTTGTCATTAAAACAAGAATGAACCAGTAAAAAATATTATGTAAATTATATCTAAACCAATCGCATAAATTTCAACCAGTTAAATCCTGATTTAAACACTTTGTTTTCCTAATAATTAGATTTATACTGATTCTATGACATTTGAACAAAGACATTTTCAATATATGATTATTGAAAATCAAATCAAATCCATGCAAACGCTCAAACTTAAACTCTTCATTCTGTCTCGGTCCCACCGACCCTCATTCGCCCTTTTGTCTCCGGGGCATACCTCCGCCTTTCCCGCTTCTCCTCCACCTGCTCCCTGCTCTCCCTACAGATCACAATGTCCTCCACCGACATCATAGTCCAAAGAGACCCCCGCCTGTCCTCATCCGTCAGCCTGTCCATCATCAAAGCAAATAAGAAGGGGCTCAGACCCCTTCCAGGAAGCAGTCCCAGAACCACCGTTTACTCCATCCGTGACATCTGAGACATCTTTCTCAGCCTGCTGCCACCATGACCGCCAGATCAGGATCACGACACCAGGTCCAATCTTTAACTGTCTTTTTTAAGGATCCAAATTTCAGCCCTCTCCATTTAACTTTTTTTTCTTTTTTTCGTTTTCCTCAGATTATCATTCCGGAGCGTTCCTGCCCACATCCTCTCCCGGTTCCATCAGACATTATGCAAATCCCCTGCTAGAACATCCACGAGCCGTACATAAGCCGACTCCATCTCTCTTTGTGTCCGGCTGAAATTTTTTACATTTTTTCGACATTTCTTCTTTTTTTTTTACCCCTTGACTTTTTAAAAATATTGTTATTTTTCCATTACAAGTACTACACTTTCATTTAATATCGGTTGTTTGCCGATTTTTTTTTGTCCATTTTCTCCTTGAGTCAGTGGAGTTTCTTTTTTCTTATAAAGTTGTTTTCTTCCCTTGTTTACGTTTCGTTGTTGTTTTTGGTGGGGCTCCTAACGACATTGACCTTTGTAAAGGGATAATCCGCTAAAATGCTCAAACGGACATAAAAAGCTTTTTATACGCCGCGTTTTGTCTCTTGGCCTTTTTAAACCTGTCCCCTCCGTGGTCCTCCCACTCTATCTCTCTCCCGCTCTATTTTTCTACTCCCTCGCCGCCTTTATTCATTTAAGAACTTCCAGCCCTTTTTCTTTTTTTTTCTCATCCTTGACTCTCATTCTTTTTCTCTGGACTAGTCTTCCTCTCTTCCCTCTTAGATCTTTTCTCTTGTGGTGCGATTCTTCTCTGGCTAACTTCCTCTGATTTGGCGTCTGGCAATCGAGCGCCGTTGTTATTTCCGGGAAGTTTAATTAATCGCTCCTCTCGATGAGGACGTTGGCACCTGCATCTGAATTGTCGCGGACTTCATGAAGAAACACGGCGTGGAGCTATTGTTGGAAAAACTGGATGCCAAAGCGAAAACAACCTGCATTTAGACGGAGCGACTTTTCTCCTCGCCATGGGAGAGTGGCGAGGAGAAAAGTCTGCAACGCGATTTGATGACATTCAAAGCTTTTGGTAGAATCTTCTCATTCCAGCAGAAGATCATCAGACATAAGAATTGTCTACAAACAGATGATGTATGCCAGATATGTATGTCCGGATGAATCGTCTAGTTTTATGCGTTTGGAAGATTCTAGCGTTATAAATTGATTGAAATCTATACAACATATTATTCTTCTAAAAAAAATGGTCCCTTTTAGCAGAACTTTCTGATCACATCGCCAACCGATCCATCTCGAATGATTCACCTGCTTTTTTTATTTTTCATCACCGCCGCATTGGGTCCCGCCTGAGACCCCCGCTTTAAGTCAGGAAGAACAGGAAGAAGAGGAAGAGGAAGAGGAAGAGGAAGAGGCCATCCATTGAGAACCAGCAGCAGTTTGCTGGAGCAACGTGACACAAAATCCCATTTCCAACTCTACAGTGGTTAACAAGATGGAAGGCTCCACCTCTCTCTCTCTCTCTCTCTCTCTCTCTCTCTCTCTGTCTCCCTCCCTCTCTCTCACTCTCTCTCTCTCTCTCTCTCTCTCTCTCTCTCTCACTCCGGCTTCCTAACCCTTTCTTTGAATTGCTTTCAAGGCCCTTCACCATCTCATCCTCTTTTCACTCCCTTTAGTCTAAGCCGTCAATCTCTCCGCTGCATTCTTCCCTTCCCTTTTCTTTCTTTCTTTTTCTTTTTTCGACTTTCTCTCCCCCGCTTCCTTCTCTCTGTCAAATGTGGTCTCGTTCTCAAGATAATCCTCTTCCTCTCTGCTCAACCTTGGCTCGTTCTGACCTTGTGCCCTGGCCCCCCACCTTTCTCTCTCCCCCCCTATTCCTACCTCCTCGGAAATGAGTCGGCTCAATAAGAAAACGCAACTGATCTTTGACAAAATTATTCCAGCTTTCCTCTCGCTGAGGTCTAGACAAGTCGAAAACATTCGAAAAAGATCTATTACACAGTTTGACTTATCATGATTACGTGATGATTTGCAGCGCCGGCGGTGACTTTTCGGGGATATGATGATGCCTGTTGATGTCATGTTTGTAGCCGTTGCTGCTCATGCTAATTGATGCAGTGTGTGTGTGTGTGTGTGTGAGGCGGACCATCAGGCAGTAAATGTTCTCCAACCATGGATAGATGGAATCCACCATAAAGAGTCGCTAACAGCAATACCTGGAAACTGATGAGATGATCGCCCTAAGGTTAAAGACACTCACATTCTCCCACAGGTTCATGTGAGAAGATCGTTTCACCTTCATCCTCGTCCGTCTATTATTCCTCCTCAGCGCGGGTCCACCATCCACCTCTCTCTCTCTCTGCCTGTTTCATCTTCTTCCTCCTCGTTTCTCACAATGAGAGGCAGCAGGCATAAAAAAAAGAGAAAAAAAGAAAGATAGAAGCTGAATGATGTCGGAGAAATCACAGCTTCTAAGGTGTGTGCGTGTTTGTGTTTGTGTGTGTGTGTGTGTGTGTTTGTGCGCGTGTGTTAAGAAGTGAGCGAGGGTCCGCCGGAGACAGGTATGTGCAGCAGGCAGTGCAAAATCGTAGCTTTTTAAGACAGCTTGTACCAATAGCTCTGAGCGCCGCTCGCTCGGTGTGCGTGTCAGTGTGAGAACGCTAAGGGTCTGTCAGGAGGATTGCAGGTATCTGAAAATAGTCTGTTCACGGCTGCAAGACTACACACACACACACACACACACACACACACACACACACACACACACACACACACACACATACACACACACACACACACACACACACACACACTCAGTTAGCACAGACACACTCAGACACGTGCACACACACAGACAAACACACAATCAGACATGCATGCTTACACACACTCACACACACACACACATAGACACACGCACACGCACACACACACACACACACACACACACACACAGTTAGCACAGACATGCACACACACAGACACGCACACACACACTCAGACACGCGCACACACACAGACAAACACACAATCAGACACGCATTCGCACACACACTCACATACACACACATAGACAAACACATACCCAGAGACACAAACTCCCACTCACACACACATACACACACGCACACAAAAACACACATACACTGACCAACGGACACACCCACACACAGACAGACACAAAAACACATGCAGACACACACACCCACTCACTCACACACACATACACACCCACACCCACACAATCACATGCACACACGCACACACACAGACACAAACACAGACACTCACCCACACCATGACAAACAAACTCTCACAAGACACACATAGACACACCCACACACAAATGATTTTTAAATCATTTTGGGGAATTCCACTCGTGTTTAGGTTCTTTGTGAGAAACAGTTTGATAGACGGAAAGCTCCTAAATGGATCACTTTCGAATTTTAAAAGCACATAGACTTTGGCGCGCGAAAGAACTGGATTGATTTTGTTAAAGGTCAGATGTATTCTTCTGACACTAGGAGGGAGCTTTTTCTCGAAACGTTTAAGGGCCATAATTTCCATTGGACCATTACCATTGATTGAATTTCATCCAAATTTGTTTCATGTAAATCGACTCCTGGATCTCTATCTTGAAAATATTGTGTTTTACACTTAAAATTATTATTTGACTCACTAGGGAGGGATTTTTTTTTTTTTTACACAAAAATTTTAATTTAGCCCAATTTGAATGCTTTTTAAGTCCTGCATGTTTCATATTTTACCCTTACAGATTATATTTTACTCACTAGGGGGAGCTTTTTCGGACATTCGATTTAATTGGAGGAGTTCAATCAGGGGGTTTACGTTTCCAACGAAGGTGATTGGACTTATTGGGGATTCGACTTAGACCTTAGTTTTAAAAATTGGCGGATGGAACAGCTTCCATCTGCTGTTTTTCTTAGCGATCCCTCCCTTCCCAGAGACTCAGATTCATGACCTGGCGGAGTTTAGATAGTTGTGGCCGAGGTGACAAATAAAGGGCGATAATATCTGGTTGTGACATTTATGGACCGACCCACCCATGGGCTTGCAAGAGTTCCTGGCCGTCTGACAGAGAAGAAGAGGCAACGCACGGAGAAACCCATTCAGCGTTTTAAGACACCCTCAGAGCATCACATCCATCTCGGAGCAAGGGAGTGTTTTTTTTTAGCAATATCCACTCTAGTCGTCTCTATTCTTGGGATGTCAAGCAGACTGACCTCAGCCCAGCAGACTGACCTCAGCCCAGCAGGCTGTCGGGGTGCTGTCCATGGTGCTTCGCGGCCCACATGCCGCACCAGAGATGCAGTAAGCAATGAATGGGAAATTCAAACAGGAAGGAACTTGAGAGTGCTAACGCTTTGACTTTTGTAGTAGCATAGAGCATTCATGTCTGACGGATAGGTCTAATAAACCTCTACAACCGACAATACATGGTCAGCTAGGTCTATGTGGTCGTCCTCTGGAGCATAGGTTTATCACCAAAAAGACCCGGATCCCCTGCGCTGTACAAGGGATCCGCCCTTATTGATCTCCTCAAATTGAATGGTTTGCATCTCAACGGGGTTCAGGTCCAGAAGTTGTCTACACAACTTCAGAACTTCAATTTGAATCCTTTTGAGATGTTCAGAGGTGGAACTCACTCGTCTGCTTGGAATCATTGTCTTCCTGCATGAGCTTCAACTCATGGACTGATGACCCGACATTCTCCTTCAGAATTTTCTGGCAGAGAGAAGGATTATTTTTGCACGGGTCCTGAAGCTGCAAAGCATCTCCATAAACATCACACCGCCACCTCCATGTTTGACCGTAGTTCTGGTGTTGTTACTGTGGAGTGCTGCGTTCGATTTACACCAGTTCAATGTTAGACCCAATTTCCTGTCATCAAGGTATGTTCTTGCAAAATTTAGGAACCTGGGGTGTTTTGATTTTCATCTTTAGAGACGTCTTGAATGGTTCTTCATCCTGCTCCTGGAGCTCACTTCTGTGAAGGTCCAATATTTGTCCAAGTCCTCTCCGAAGAGCAGCTTGGTAGTTCTTAGGATTACACCTTTTCACACAAGCCCAGTTTGTATAAGAGAATATTTATGGGTCGGCAATCAAAATCATGATTTCAAACCTGTGTTTTGTCTTTTATGTTGAATTCTGTTTGAAGATCCGACCCAGTTTCGTCTGAGGCTCAAACAGAACCAGAGGAAACCAGGAGCGGGTCTCTCTCTCTCTGGCAGCAGTCCCTCATTTCCTTTCATTTAATCCACGTTTTAACTCCATTCCTCCAGACAAAACGCTGGCAGCAGTATTTTTTTACGGCGCGGATGGTGTAACAGACTGAAAGACAACAACCGGGGGTTTTAATGATGGATGAGTCGGGATCCCACTCACTCCTGATTTCTGACGTCCCCCTGATGGTTTGAAGGATCGGATGATTTTCCTTTCGCTCCGTCTCTTCTGACGGCGTCCGTCTCTGAAAGTGTGTGAGAGCTTCTTTAAATTAAATGTATGTGACGGCGAGTTTTTCACCACTGCTTTTGGAAAAAGAGGATGTTTTGTGTCGGTTCATGTCAGAACCTCAGAGGTTCAGAGGCGGCCGACAGGCGAAAACAACAAAGATAAGGGAGGAAGAACCTCGACAAAAATACAAGCGTTAGTCATCGGATGTATAGTAATTAATTGAAAATGTAAAATGAGACAATATCATGTAAATTCAAGTCATATTTGAAGACATTTGGCAGAAAAAGGTTGTGATTTTTTCAACCCTGATGCTTCATTTGACAATTTATATATGAATATTAGTATTATTTTACACTTTTAATGATTTAATAGTTAGAAATAACATCAGTCCTGATCATAACTATACAGACAGACAGACAGACAGACATACAGATAGATAGATAGATAGATAGATAGATGGATGGATGGATGGATGGGTGGATGGATGGATGGATGGATGGATGGATGGATGGATGGATGGATGGATGGATGGATGGATGGATAGATAGATAGATAGATAGATAGATAGATAGATAGATAGATAGATAGATAGATAGATAGATAGATAGATAGATAGATAGATAGATAGATGGATAGATAGGGACTTCGCCGTTTCACACGTCCATCCAATATTCTCATCCACCCGTTTGCTGCAACCACCCATCCTTTGGTGGTTGGAGCGCTGGAGCCTGTCCCAGTTGAGATTGGATGAGAGGCGGGGGTTGCCGCTGGACAATTCACCGGTTCATTACTGGGAAAACAGCATGAGAGACAAACCACCGTTCACACCTCAAGCAGTTTAGAGTCACCGGTTCACCTTTATTAGATGTTAGTGGACTGTGGAGGGGACGACGGAATACCCGGAGGGGATCCCGCGCAAATACGTGGAGAACATGCAAACAAAAAAGGCCCCGGGTGGATTTGACCCGAGACTTCTTTTGCTGTGAGGTAAAAAAAAACAAATCCTTTCCCCCTGTTCCCCGACTCACTGACGTTTCGGCTGCATGTATATTTCACTATACCTCCAGCGGTGCCTTAGGACCTATCAGCAGGACGCCGGCCAGATCTGCGTCACTCCACCACCACTGTATACCGCCTGTGTGCCGTTTTTTGTTTTATTCAAAGACCACCTAAATTCAGTTCAGCAGGCGACCGGCAGTCGCACACTGGTGAGTATACATTCCCCACCGGTAGTATTTACTTTTTTGTGGTATGAGTGGAACCCAGTTGGCGGCTTTGGTCTTGAGCTATAGAGTATCCTGGTCGCCGTCGGCGCTTTGCTGCTTCCCGGGCTTATGCTCCCAGACAGGAACAGTGTAACCCGAAACCAATCCATTCCAATTCTGCATTTAAGCTGGAATAGTCCCTACCTGCATTTTAGGCCCTTGAAACATCTTCAATTCGTTAACTAACCCGTGTAAGCTAGCGAAACAAATTTAGCTCTTAGCTGACGTGATTGCTAACAATCCGCTACGCCCTTTAACCTAGTTACAAAAGTGACGTATTCACCTGGAAAAGCTGGACAATCGACGCAGGGTCACGGGTGGCACACAAGATGGCGAAAAATAATCAAGACAGCTCTTTTTCTTGTTAGCATGTTGCTAACAACCAAACTTTTGTTTCTGCCTTGGAGCTTTCAAACAAAACTTTAATGACAAGGAGCCGTACGGGGGGTTTCACATTGGTGTCACGTCCGTCGTGAACGTTCGATTCGTACAGCGTGAGTTGAAATTAAACGGCCGCGACTCAAAAGTCGTACAGTTAAAGCCCGGCTTTAGTAAGTCATCCCTAAGGATTGTATCCTGACCGGAGAGAGAGAGAGAGAGAGAGACCCAGGAAGCCAAACAAAGTTTCTCCGCTTGGTTTCATCTTATCTCCTCCAACCTCACCCTCTCCCCTCCAACCAGCCCTGGGTTGGGTGGAGCAACTGGCCGCAATGCAGCGGAGTGAAAAGTCTCCATCCTGCTATCACTTTGTACAATTGGTCTCGCAGTGGACGTGTGTGTGTGTGTGTGTGTGTGTGTGTGTGTGTGTGTGTGTGTGTGTGTGTGTGTGTGTGTGTGTGTATGTGTGTGTGTGTGTGTGTGTGTGGATTGTGTGTTCCTGCACGCTGTTATAATTTGATGCTCCAGTAAACTAGGAAGAAGGCTGCTGGTTATAGACTACATGTCCGTCTGTGTGTGTGTGTGTGTCTGTGTCTGTCTGTCTGTCTGCGTGTGTGTGTGTGTGTGTGCGTGTGTGTGTCTGTCTGTCTGTGTGTTTTGAGTGTGTGTGAAGGTCGGAGAGACAGGAGGAAGTGCGGAGGGTCCTTCTCGTCACTGATTGGCCAAGTCATGGACACTTCAAGCTGTACTGGTCAAAGGTGTTGGGCTAATCAATACACACTCCCTCTCTCACACCACAGGCTGTTTTGCAGGCAGCTGTAATCAGTCAGAGGCCGAGGCGGCCAACGCTGGCAGATTGATTTTCTTTCTTCCCTCTTCTTTCTCAGACTCTGTTTACCCTTTTTCTTTTTCTGTCCGACCGGCTGACTCGCACTTTGTCTCTGTGTTTCCATTCATTTTTCTCTCGCTCCCACTGCTCTTTTGTTTTTTCTCCCCGTCTCTTAAGTTCTGCCTGTCACCTCCTCCTCCACCTCCACCTCCTCGTCCTCCTCCACCTCTTCCCTGCGTGGGTTTTCACTTCTTACTTTCCATCACAACCCCCCCGTTCCCCGACTTCTACTTCCCGTGTCTCATTTTGTTATTTTATGTGGATTCTTTTTTCTTTTTGTTTACCAGAAGGGAAACAATTACTCCTCGGTGCCGACCCGATGGAGCGTTCGTGTTCTGTGGAGGCAGCATTCCTGACATTTTGAGTCGTGCTTCTTGTTCATTAGGATCTAATTTCATCATCTGGGATCGGCGAGTCCCACCTACATATGATTTCAAACGAAGTAAATGGGCTTGATCAGGTATTGGTCGTTGATTTTTCTCTCGTGATAAAAGTCGGATGTTGAAACAAAATTTCAAATAAAAAATAAAGGGGGATTAGTTTAAACAACAAATGCAAGTTTCACATGGAAAAAAAAAACAAATTTATGCAACTTGGAAAGAGTTTAACATAGTTGGACGGTTAGATGCACCAAAAAGTCCACAACTTACTGTTAGAATCGGGTTCTTGAACCTACTTATGTTTCCTGTTGCTGCATGCTCTTATTTTGAAAAATCGCAGCGAACATAAGCTTGGTTCTTGGTTTTAGACCAGCAACGAGTTGGTGTTTGTCTGGCACCAGTTTTGAGAGCCAGGAGCTGGTGCTTATGCGGTCGTAAAGCAAAAAGCTGGTTCGAAGTCAGGCTCTGGTTCCGTAAATCTGTCGATGCCCTGAACCTTTGAAAAAGATTTGGAAACCTTCAAAGACTGATTGATTCCAGTCAACCTTCTTCTTCATCTCTTCTGGAATATCTTTAGATTTTTGGCATAGTGCCAAAACCCTGGATGGGTCTAGTCCAGCTGGAATCAGTTCATAATGCAGGTTTTTTTTTTTTTAAGATACATTTTTTAAGGGGGGAAATTCATTTTTCACTTAATTTTTTTTCGCACAGTTGGTATTAGAGAAACTTTTTGTTCATTAAATACAATGTTATCCATTAAAAGTACAATTATGAGTTTAGTCAGGTTGCCTTTTTCTTTTGTGTTACTTCTTTTTGTTGTATCATTCTTGTTCCATCGGGGGGAAGTGGGGGCTCATCCTCTGGCTTTATACAAATCAACGGTGCCGAGGGCTTTAGAGCCGTCTCGTCTTCTCGTTAACAAAGTTGTGTTCACATTCAAGGTTACTTACTAAAACTCATTGTTTGTATCCTTGACAACAGAGGAATGCATTTCCATCCGCATAAAACACGTCGAACAGCCCATTATTTTTTTTTTATGTTCCGGTATTCTTTCACCGCCCTTTTAAAGACGTTCCCTCAATTCTCTGCAGGCTACTACCGGAGAAAAGATGTCGATTCCGTATTGTGCGAGATACAAGCGGGGGGAGGGGACCCATTTCCAGAGACACGAATTCATGGTGGTACCGATGCTTTAAACTCGACAGGGTTCATTTAACGCCGGGCTGAAACTGATCTCTTACCTGTCCATCGCACTTGTGACCACACAGGGATGTGGAAACTCTGCTGGGTTGTCATGAAGTACGCTCGTAATAAGCTGCAAGTCAGTTTCCTAAAGATAATTAAATGTTGGTGATGTTACTTCAGTATCCCACGACGAAATATAACGTTTTCTAAACCATTGCGAGAAAGGGCACTTTCTCACTTTTTTTTTTTTCCGTAGTTTTTTGTTGTTGTTGTAATAACTCATTAATTAACGGACGCATTTGCACAGAAATGATCCCAGAGGTAGATTTTGTCATATGCTAGAGAAGATCAAGTTATGCTGGCATTATATCATGACCTCACCTTGGGTTCTGTTGTGCATAGGCGGATTTTCACCCAGATGGAGGTTTTGGCATATCCTAGCGACGATGACATTTTGGTGGGGAAAAGGGGAAATGTACTTCCTGAAAGAATCATTAAAACTTAAACTGTATCTTTATTCAATATGTGGCCTGAGTTGAATTCTGATATTCCCCAGTGGTTCTATTTTCCCCACAGGCACCGACTGGAGTCTGGCTGCCTGGTGCTTCAGCCCGAGTGAAACACCAGCCATTCATCACTCGGACGCCTGTCAAGCACATCCATCAGCTTTCACCGCTGCAGAGTCACAAGGACCAAACAAACAAACCGAAGAGAAGGACACATACAGTAGTTTGCTGCTGACTGAGGTGGAAACGTACCATTTATCCTCGACCGGGTAACGTCGAACACTCTGGAAGAGAAGGAAAAAAATATATAAATACAAATATGCAGTACGCCTGAAGTGATGCATACTCACATGGGAGTCGTTGATTCGGACGTTCGTATCCATCATTCAGCTGAGAACCGCCGTGGCGGCAGTTACATTCCGCTTCCGGAATTTTGCATCAGCAGAGACGGTGAGGTCATATTGTTGTGGGTTTGTTAGAAAAATATATGTGGACAGCTGTCTCAATTAACATTTAATATGGCTGTGTGTGACTGCGATGCACACATTTAAAAAAAAAAAAAGTTTTCTTTTTTTGCCTTCATGCTGTCCAGTAAAAAGTAGTAAATAACAGCGACACATGTGGAATATGGATTTTATCAACCCTTTAATATCCTCCAGGATTCCGAGGCTGGACGCCTCGGAATCCCACAGGATGAGCTGGAGAGCGTTGCTGTGGAGAGGGACATATGCCATATGCCATACCTTTCTTAGCCTGCTGAATAAAAAAATGACGGTACTTTGCTGCTATAATCTCAGGCGTGTACTTTGCCGTTGTTGGCGTTTTCAATCCTCCCACAAAACCAATAATTGCTTTGGCCACATTTCTGAATAGCACACGGCAGCAACATGCCGAGGGAAGGTGTTGAATCTACGATTGCTGCTTTTCAGCATCAAACCCTGGAGACTAAGGACATTTGGAGGGACCGTGTGCAGAGATTTGCGTTGAGTCACTAACTTTAAATTCAAAAGAAAGCATGTTTTGGCAAACACACAACTTTCCCTCTCAGGGCTCAGCCGCTTGTCTCCGTGTTTGCGCTGAGAACACAGGATTGTCTCCAACTTGTTCCCATCTCACTTTGTTTCAAACGAAACTAATTACAGCTCACACTGGAATATTTGTATAATTCTGGTAATTAGTGAAAGGAAAAACCAGGAAGATCCAGTTCCCTCTTGAATGTATGTTCAGTCCAGTGAACCATCTGTGTTCATATTAAACCTGATACCGGTGGAACTTCATCGAGAACTTGTCAGTGTTCCTTTGAGAGAATGATTTTAAACTGGTGTCTGGTATATGTATAAAGTATTCCGATCTTTTACTTGGGTGAAGTACTAATACCAGACTGGAAATACTTCCCTTCAAAAGGTCATTCGTTCAAAAAGGCCACTTAGGTAAAAGTAAGTATTGTCAGCGAAACGCGATAAAAAATAACCAACTCATTTGGTAGATTGGTTCTTTATTTGGTAGAATGGTTCTTCATTTGGTAGATTGGTTCTTCATTTGGTAGAATGGTTCTTCATTTGGTAGATTGGTTCTTCATTTGGTAGAATGGTTCTTCATTTGGTAGATTGGTTCTTCATTTGGTAGAATGGTTCTTCATTTGGTAGATTGGTTCTTCATTTGGTAGAATGGTTCTTCATTTGGTAGATTGGTTCTTCATTTGGTAGAATGGTTCTTCATTTGGTAAATTGGTTCTTCATTTCGTAGAATGGTCCTTCATTTAGTAGATTGGTTCTTCATTTGGTAGAATGGTTCTTCATTTGGTAGATTGGTTCTTCATTTGGTAGATTGGTTCTTCATTTGGTAGAATGGTTCTTCATTTGGTAAATTGGTTCTTCATTTCGTAGAATGGTCCTTCATTTAGTAGATTGGTTCTTCATTTGGTAGATTGGTTCTTCATTTGGTAGATTGGTTCTTCATTTGGTAGATTGGTTCTTCATTTAGCAGAATGGTCCCTCATTTGGTAGAATGGTTCTTCATTTGGTAGATTAGTTCTTCATTAGGTAGAATGGTCCCTCATTTGGTCGAATAAACCATTTCATTTTTGGATGATGAATTATTTCTGTTGACCTTTGGTCAGAATCACAAATTACTGGTACAATGTTACTGACAAAAAAAAACAACATAATTTTGATTCTTTCTGTACACAGACATCGTGATGGTGATGCTAATAAACTGTACCTGCTAGCCGTGGAGCTATTTTATGGATTTATTTTGAACATTTAATTCTGGAGCAGAACCAGTTCACACCGTTTATTCTGTTTGCTACTTTGGTGTCACATTTTGTACCATCAGTAGTATGAAGAGTTTTCATTCAAACCCAGTGACGTGTGACGGGCTCAAACTGAAAGGGGACAAATCTTGTTCCGGATTGGCCTTGCGGCTCAGCCACTGCGATACTCTGGATTTGATTTCAGTCCATGAACCTTTGTGGATATATTTCAAGTCCATCTTTTTTTTCTCTCTCCATAAGGTGTCCAATATTCCAGAAATGTGATTAAGGTAGGAAGTGAAAGAGTCAGAAATCAACCGGAACAACTCTTCACAGTCACTCAGCTTTGATTGTGTGCAGTATTATATTCCAATTCTTTATTTCTTTTCAAAAAATATTCATTTCAAGTTTTTATTTTTAAATAAAACAAACTTTTTTTTTGTGGCTATTTTCGATCCGTGAATCTATTTTCATTTCATCAGGCAGGATTGGTTCTGAATCGTTTAATTAGCTGGTAGCTATTGTTGTTCTATTTATTCTTATAACTTGTCAGATATAATTTTTTGATTTCAAGTCAAACAGTGATTTGCGTTCTGCTGCTGTGACTCTCCAAGAAATAGGATCCAAAAATAATTTAAAAAAAAAATAGAGCTTCTTTGTAAGAAAATAAGAGATAACTAAAAAAAAAAGCAAAAGAGAATAATAATAATTTTAATAAATGGTAGATAAAATGAATAACAATGTTTTTTTTTCTTTTCATGTGTAATCTGTTGAGAGTAAAATATATTTTCTTTAATGTGAGCTTAGAAAAAGCCTTTTATACCTCCATAACAGCGGATCCTCATCTTCATGGATTGTCCGCATGGTCAACCATGCGGATTAACCCGGCGTTGGTTCTGGAGATGGACTTTTTAACTTTTAAATGGAAAACACTTTTGAGGTTCGAAAGATGGATGGTAATGCTTCTTCTTTAGCACAAGAAAAAGTAAGTTAGCGCCAAACCTCGCCATCAGAGCAAACATGAAGACTTATGGAAACGTTTAGAGGTGAATGGACGGGGAACACCCGGGGGAATTCAACTCAGTTGGTGACCGACTGCCAAACAGGGAAAAAGACTGGACCTAAACTTTACAAACTGTACCTTTAAATATGGAAGAATCCAGAACCCATTACTGCCTGTCCAGTTTTTTAAGATCCTGCCTTCATGGTCATGAAGGTGGGGTCATGAAGGCGGGTCATGGTCATGAAGGTGGTACATTGTCATGAAGGGGGGTCATGGTCATGAAGGCGGGTCATTGTCATGGAGGCGGGTCATGGTCATGAAGGTGGGTCATTGTCATGAAGGCGGGTCATTGTCATGAAGGCGGGTCATTGTCATGGAGGCGGGTCATGGTCATGAAGGCGGGTCATTGTCATGAAGGCGGGTCATGGTCATGACGGACCGAAACGCCACTATGAGCAACAAAACTAGCACCATTTGCTGTTTTTGAATATTCTAAATCTGAGGTTTGGAACGTAAATCTTGAAACACTGGCATATCGTTTGCATTTGAATGTTACATCTGGCAGAGGCGGAGCTTATTCCAACTTGTTTGTGTGCTGTCACCCAGACAGATGGCGTGGCGTTGACATAACGTTTATCAACTTTCATGACGGGGGGGACATAAAAAAATCAGTCATTACGTTGATTTATCACTTCACTTATCATCCCCAAACAGGTCCGTTTGTGTCCACACATGAGGAGTTATGGCCGACGCTCCCCCTCCCCCTCCGGGCCGCCATGCCTCTGTGCATCGGCGAGCTGTAAAATTGCTGTGATGAACCAGCTCTTGCCAGACATGCGGCGAGCAAATTGCTAACGGGAGAAGACAGCCGTTTTTCTGAAGGACTAAACAAATTCCAGCCCACAGCAGCAGCAGAACATTAAATAAACTCCGGGTTCACCTCGGCGCCGTCTCCGCCGAGGTTCTGTGAGTTCTCATTTGCATAAGATGAGAGGATTACACCGGCGTAGATGTGTGCAGATGTAAAACAGCGATACTGAATGATCCATTTTGTATTTTTAAGAATCAAACGGTCTTATATGTAATAAGCACTGGGGGTGAAGAGAGAGACTTCCAACCGTCTCGTCGCGTCTTGTGTCTACATTAACCCCGGACGTGTCTGATTTGGAAGCGACTCTGGTTTCCTGATGAGCTCCTCGCCGGCGCGAAACACAAGCTGCATCTTTAAATATATTTCTTTTTTGATCAACTAACAGCGAGGAAGTTTTTTTTGTTTTTTGTAAATGCAGCAAAACGCTGTCCCCTCGTCAGACATCCAGGCGAGGGGAATAAATCTGGGTTGTATTGTTCCGGGGCGTTTGGGTGCGTCTGCTGGGACGTCCTGACAGCGGCGTGGAGCTTCACGCCGGTTCAATTATTCATTCGCTCTTACCGATTCCCATATTTTGCCTCCGTTTCCTGCCTTTCCTGCGCTCCCTCTGTCTGCGTTATCAGTCCATCACGTTCTCTCTGTCTGTCAAACCCCCCCCCACTGGCTCTCTCTGTCAGGCTCTGATTGACAGGTGTGATGGTTTGTGCCTCTCCTTTCCCTAACCTTCAACTCCCACACAAACATACACTCACAGGACTGAGCAAGACTGCTAATGGCTTCCAGCTTTGCAGTCCGTGTCAAGAGGGAATTGTAGTCCTGATGCACCAGAAGGGAAACCCGGAGACACGCCGAGACCAAACATTCAATATTCATCTGAATAGAGAAGAAGAGACTCTTCTTCTTCTATATGTATGGGCCAGAAAAGCACGTGGATTGATTCCCTAAAAGTGCGGATTATTCCTTTAATGGAAAGATGCGAGTTGGAGTGAATTGAGGCACAATTGAAAGAAAAAAAAAGATTCTCATGCTGTGGCTGTTATTGTACATCAGTGCACAAATTGTCACGTATCCATTTCCTGTTTAACGTCTCGTATCGGTTTGGGAAATTAAAAAACTTGAAATATACAAAGTTTCTAGCAAACACGACACTCAGACACGGTTTTTCATCCTAATCCTGGCTTTAGTGCCTGTTCAATACAACAACAGGGCTCTGCAACATAAAGATGTCGCTCTAGTGCCCTTGCGACAGGATGATGTGGCTATAGTGGCTTTCTTACAACAATGAGGCTCTACTTTGACGTAATGATGTGGCTGTAGTGCCTCTGTGATCCAATGACGTGGATCTAGTGCCTCCGTGATGTAATGATGTGGCACTAGTGTCTTAGTGATGTAATGATGAGGCTGTATCTCCTCCTTGATGTAATGATGTGGCTGTAGTGCCTCTGTGATGTAATGGTGTGGCTCTAGTACCTCTGTGATGTAATGATGTGGCTGTAGTGCCTCTGTGATGTAATGGTGTGGCTCTAGTACCTCTGTGATGTAATGATGTGGCATTAGTGTCTTAGTGATGTAATGGTGTGGCTCTAGTACCTCTGTGATGTAATGAGGTGGCTGTAGTGCCATGACTCCAGCCATCAGAGAAATAAGGATGTCGCCAATCGTTGAGATGAAGACGGCACTCCTCACCAGACAATACAAAATATGCATCACTTCCTCCTCTTCCTCCTCCTCACCCTCCTTCCCTCCTCCCTCCACCTCTGCTGCCCTCATTTTCAGGAGGCTTTCATTGTCGTGAGTCAGAGAGGTCTTCACCAACGGACCCGGAATATTGTTGCTAGGGGTGAAAAAAGAAACTCCCAAGACTTTAATGCGATGCAGACATCGGTGGATTTGACTAAACCTGGACTAGTGGGACGTCTCTTCCGTCTGTAAGACTTCCATCAATGCCTTCTTTCGATTCCACAATCTGTCTCCCCTCCTTATCCCTTCCTCCCATTCCACTCTCTGTCCACATCCGCGGCGCTTCCTTGCACCCTCTCTCCTTCATCACATTATTATCCTCACTTAGCCATCCGAGCCGCCATGAAGAGAGAGAGAGACAGAGAGACAGGGAGAGACAGATACCAGAGAGAGGCAGAGAGACAGAGAGACACATACTCAAGAGAAAGAGAGAGAGACAGAGAGAGACAGATACCAGAGGGCGAGAGAGAGAGAGACAGAGAGACACATACCTGAGAGAGAGACAGACAGAGAGAGACATATACCAGAGAGAGAGAGAGAGAGTGACAGAGAAAGAGAGAGACAGAGAGAGAGAGAGAGACAGAGAGAGGCAGGAGACAGAGAGAGGTAGAGCGAGAGAGAGACCTAAGCTGGGGATGGAGGGTGAGGCGAGGCTAAAAAAGATCTTAACACCAATCTTCCTCTCAGATTGGTGATAACCATAACCAGAAATTGAACTCCGTACTTTCAGAAGTGGAATAAAAGGAACCAAACTTTAAACTGCATATTGCACTACTCCATGTTTTTGTCTGTGTTTCTGCGACGTAGATTTTCATTCATCATGCCGTCTGCAAGTTGATATTTCTTTGCCTTTCAACCCTTTAATATCCTCGACTATAAAAAAAAGGAAAGAGAAAAAATTAGTCGAGAAAATTATTGGTTTGCATATTTTAATGTTGCATAAAATGATAAATCGTTTTGGTCCAAAAATGACTATTGAGTAAAATAATTTTATGATAAAATTTAGTTTTTCAAAGTCAGTTTTGATTAAAGATTTTCCCTTTTCAGAAAACTATTAGACACTTATTAGATTTTTTTCAAGTTAGTGGGGCTTTAATACGCCCCCCCCCCAAAACAAATCATGCTTTTCATAAAAGACTTTCTCCTCCTCAGTGGACGCTTTGACCAGTGGTGTCCCCCAGGGCTCCAACCTTGGCCCCTCGCTCTTCAGTCAACCGAACAGTTGAGCAGGACATTAAAGGGTTAAAGTAGGACTATTGACTATAAAAAAAAAAAAAGGCTTCTTAGACTTACATTTGCATTGTTTTAATCAAAAATTGTTATTTTGGGAATTGTGCATGATTGATACTTTCAAACTTGCTTTTAAACAAATCTCAAGCACCCCCCTTGCAGTACCCCAGAGCACCCTTAGGGGTATTCACTCCCTGACCACGTTAGTTCTGGCAGCGTTGCATTGCAGAACCGAACATTAAAACTGTAACCGTTACCTGGACCTGAGGGAAGGCTAAAATAAACGAAGATTGAAAAATGTGACTGGACCTGTTTATGATACGACCCAATGTTAGCACATAGATGCTAAAGTGTAAAGGGGCCAAGGATAGAGCCCTGTGTGACACCCGAAGTCAAAGGGGGCGCCTGAGAACGGCCAATTTTGGCATCATAAAGCCTGTGGAGACTTACTTAACAGAATTACGTAAACTTGTGCGACCAAAAAAAAGTGTAATATAAGTAAGATATTTTTTCTATAAACACGTTTTGACCCGAACAGTGAAGGAATTTCACTTTATAACGAAGATCAAAATTCAAAATTGTCGATTTACATGACATTCAAAATTACCTCATGAAATAATGTAAATATAAAGTAAGAACTTTCATTACTGTTTAAAAACAAGCTTGACCAGGGTTTCGGGCTGAAGGTGGGACTGCATCAATGATCGGCGCTGGGCCCCTTCTTGTTTGCTATGGCGATCAGAGCTGGAGGTGAAGATTTTCTATTGCAGTGACGAAGATAGAGAAGATTAGAATCTAACATATTGAGCTCGGGAACTTTCATTCCCGAGTCCCAGGTCAGAATTTGGAGCCCAGAATCTCCTTACTGTGATGTGGGACACATCACACACGAAACATCTGAGTGCTGAAATCACAGAAAAGAGAGAGAGAGAGAGAGAGAGAGAGAGACAGAGAGAGGTGGATGGAGGCGGAGAAAGAGACTGAACAGAAACTTAGAAACTCAAATAAGTGAGTTCCCTTTATACAAATTTAAATTAGCTCCCTTAGAAGACGACTGCTGAGATGAAAGGGGGAGGAGAGAAAAAAAAAGCAGAAAATGAGAAGATATGGACAATCTTTGTGTCAGACTCGGATTTAAAGCGACGCGTCGAGAACTAAAACTAAGTTCCCCGCAGCGAGAGGAAGAAGCCTTTTTTTGTTATTCTCTTTAGTTCCTGCATTTAAATCACCCCCCCCCCCCCCAATCAAACAGAAGAGCTCAGAGAAATATGCCAAAAGAAAGAAGAAAAAAAAAAATCAATGAAGAAGAAATCGATGATGGCCGTGTCTTATAGAAATACAGTGCTGTGAAAAAGTGTTACGCCCCCCTACGGATTTCATATCCTTTTTTTATTTTTTTATCTGCATCTCAAAGTAAACCGTCTCGGATCCTCAAAGTAAATTCAACACCAAACAGGCTGAGAAAACATAAAGTGCAAGAATGAAGAAAAGAAGGAAGAAATTACTTAAAAGTTCTGTTCGTTCAAAGACTGCTACATCATCAGACGTACAGAACCTTCTGGACCTGTTACTGTATCATTAAAGGCACTGCAGTACAGTGCCTCTAATTATCTTAAAAGAGGGGGGGGGGGGGGGTCTTAATAACATTAATATTAAGTAGTAAGTAAAGTATGACTTAATAGATAAAAAATATGTAGGTGTATAAAGATTAGAGATGTAGCTCCCCCTAGTGTCAGAAGCAGGAAACATACATAAATGATGAAAATAGTAACTTCTCTTTCACTAAAACCCGGATAATTATGTAATTTGTGAGGTTTTATTTACGATTAACGGAGGAGAGCTTTGGTTATGCATCATCATCATCACCATCATCATCATCATCATCATCATCATCACCACATGTGATTTATTTTACTTTATTTAATGTATTTTTGGAAATTTAAAAAAACTTTTTTTTTTTCTTGTTTTTTTTACATATTTTTTGAGAAAATGTTTGTGCATTTTTAATTTTTTCAAATTTTGTAGTAATTTATTTTTTGCATTGTGGTTGTCAGATCGCCCCTTTAGAGAAGTAAGGGTCCTTACAATACACTTGTTTTGACGACAATGTCGTCCCCGACATTGTCTTCCTCGCATGACGAAGATCAACGTCCTTTTACTTACTCATTACTTCTTCTCTTTGCTGTGTTCTATGTTTGAATGTGATATAACCAAACACTCTAGTGTGCGCATGAAACTCCCCCTAGTGGCCAGGAGTGATATATTTTGCAGCCCAAATCTTTTTTTTTTGCATTTTTCGCATAATTTGGGTCATTTGGCATTGAGCCCTTTCAGTCCTGTCTCACAAAAGAACTGAACTCGTTATGACCTGGCGGCTGAACTCTTGAGTTTGGATGATCTGGGCTTTTTCTTGTCAACAAGCTCCGCACGCCGAGACGAAACGGCGAGCAGCACCGATGTGGTTTTAGAAGTCTTCAGAGGAGAATCGTGGTCTCCGTTAGGGGCTGAAAGAAGCCCACGGGGAACTCATGAGACCCGGACTGACACCCAGAGAAGGAACCGCACAAATACAAAGTCCAGCTAGGCGGTTTGAAGTCCTTTAGAAAGTCGAGACATCAAGAATGAAAGAGTCTGGATTCAAGTAACCCAGTTTTCAGCGTCAGCTTCTTCGGTTCCTCCGCTGATGAGGTTTTGTTTCCACCCTGGTACGTTTGTTTCAGCAGGATTATGCAGAAACTAAAACATAGTCTCAAACATAGTCTATCTATGCAGAAACTATCAAACATAGTGCACAGTCAAAAAAAGAGAAGAAAAAACTACGTAGGAGGCGGTTGATCTTCGTCAGGCCAGGAAGGAGTGAATGCTGTCGGATATTTGCGCAAATTAGCAGCATTTTTAAATTCTCTAGAGAACCTTCTTCCTCTTCTATCTCTTTTGTCGGACGTCGGCAAACTGCTTCTATCCAGTAAAGATCGCTCAACTCCTACTTCAACAAGGAAACTAATTATTTTCCAGGTGTGTGATGTCACAGGGCGGAGCCTATCCTTTTAAGGCACATAGCTGGATGCAAGCAGGCCAAATCGAACTGACCCTCCAGTCAAAGATGAGGCGACGTTGAACTTTCAAGAGCAAAGACACGAACGCAAACCAACCGGTTGTCACAGCAACCATCATAACGGTATTTTGATCATCGCCAGAGACTTATTTATAATCAGAGTAGTATCATTTCTGACATTTTTTCCCCAAACAGCTTCCTTGTGAAACTAAAAGTATCAGAGCACAGAAGTACGTGATCATGTGACAGAGATGCAGGTTCTGACCCAGACAGTGGAAGGAAGGATATTTCTGTTTCTTCCTTTTTCTTTTTTTACCATCTCCTCTGACGGCGATCGCAGTAGCTCAGGTGCAGCGCCAGGATTTCAATTTTGGGCGGGATTAAGTAATCTTGGCTGGTGTGATCTTCTCCCGGCTTGTTAATTTATTCTATTTTCCTCCTCCGTGTAGAATGTACCGGTCCAGCAGAGCTGGAACGGTTTAGAGCACCTGGGTCTGGTGGTCCGACTACTTAAACCGTCTTACCTGCTGAGACCTCGCTCTGCCTTCTGTCTGGATCACATCTGCAGCTTTACTTCTTAAATGCCTCCATTCAACATCTTTCCTGCACACACGCATTCACTAACCTTTGGCGATTAATAAAGTATCTATCTATCTATCTATCTATCTATCTATCTATCTATCTATCTATCTATCTATCTATCTATCTATCTATCTATCTATCTATCTATCTATCTATCTATCTATCTGTCTGTCTGTCTTTCTTGTGACGATTATTTTCTGGAGCAGTGACATTAGGGGGAAACCTGCTGAGGTTTGAGTTATGAGGTGATTCAAACGGGCCAAAGGGTTAAAGCAGTTGCCCTTTTCGGTAACGAGGAATATTCTTTCCACGTCTTCCCCAAAACCTTCACGACAGAATTCTATAAAAATCTCACACAAGCTTTTTTAGGACCCCTAAAGATCAAGTGTCTCATAATTGGCTTCTTCAAGCTGCTAATTCTTTTTTCAGACATTTAAGGTTGATATCTTCGTCACTTTACTCACGTTCACCCGTGACAGAGGTTCTGGTCCAAACCCATCAGCACAAAATTGAGTTTTTCCAGTAGGAGGTTGAATGTGTGTCAAAGCCTGGAAACTCCGCTACCCACAGCACCACTGGAAAATTAAAATAGAGTTAGCCAAAAGTAGAGCGAGGATTGTGCTAAATAGGTCTGGCGAGCTCCCAACCCAGTTTCTTTTACAACGCTGATATCTCTTCAGGACATTTTTCACTTCACGCTACGCTCTTTTGGAGCCAGTGACGGTTTCACGGTCCCCCCCCCCCCCCCCTTCTTAACCGGAAGGGACTTTGCTGTTTGGCGTTGGTTAAAGTAACTCTTTTTCACCAAGTTGGTTCCAGGGCTAGTTCGGAGCCAGAGCCTGACTTAGCGCCAGTTCTTCCCTTTTCGACAGCCTAAGCACCAGCTCCTGGCTCTCAAAACTGGTTCCAGACAAGCACCAAATCTTTTCTTTTCAGGTCTAAAGCCAAGAACCGATTACGTCAAGAGCTAGGGGCGTGGTTTCTGTGACCAAATAAAAAAAAACGATAAGCCATTTGGAGTAGTGACGTTGTAATGCAGCAATTGCTGCCCTTTTGTTCCTTTGATCTTTTCTTTGGGGTTGGAGATGAGGGCTCGTTGGGCTGAACAGAAACACTGAAGTGGAAGACACAGGAGACGAGAGGCTACATAGTATTTGAGAGATACTCAGAGAGTTTACAGAGAGTTTGTTTGAGTTGTTGGTAAATTTAGAGGCTGGCAACAACTCACTCTGCATGAATTTGTTCCTAAACCAAGGGGACTGTTGTGCCTTGGCGGATGTTTGCGCTCTCCGATCCTTCTTCTAGATAGAACACGTAATCAAAAATAACCACAAGTGTCTCTGTGTGGATGTTTTATAACACAAAGGTATTTGAGAAAGCCTCTCCTGCAAATGTGTCACGTCTCTTGGAAACAAACATTTTTCACACTTGAACTGGAGTCATCTCACATATTTTATAAGTCACAATAAACAAAAGAAACAACAAGTTATTCTCCGTCTATAGCTGCCTTAAATCCTGTGAGATTTGACTACAAGGATCCACCACAAATCCACACAACAGACACAGCGTCTTCATCAAAGCCTTCAGTCCTGTGCGAGGGACTCGCTTTCATTCTTAAAGGAAAGACGGAACCTCGCCGACATAACCTCGCCTCGTTTAACAAAATAAGAAAAAACAATCCCCTATTTCGATCTGTACCCCTAAACCCGAGGCATGAAAAGGAAACCGACTCTTTGAAGTACTACCAAGGTGCATTAACACGCCGTCGCGCAAGAGACACTAGTATGCAGAAATACACCCGTGATCAAAGAGAACCGGGCGGGCGAGGGGGAGGACAGACCCGATGTGACAAAATGTCAGGAGAAGAGCGAGTGAGATGAAAACAAGGAGAGGAAATAGAACAGGCAGCAGCTGAGAGAGCCAGAGAGAGTAATGCATATGGAGTATCAGAAGAGCCTCTCGGTACCGGGTCCAACAGAGTAACTGAGACGTACTTGGACATTCAACCCAGAGCTCTGGGTAGTGACCCAAAGAATGAGGTCAAGGATACAAGCTGCTGAAATGAGCATTCAGCGTAGGGTGGCTTCGGAGTGGAGACGATGCTCTATGGCATCTAAAGGAACCAGCTGAGGTGGTCCGAGTGTTCTGTCCCCTCTCTCTCTGTACTATGTCTACGACCAGTTGACCTTCCTCAGAACTTTTTGGTAGGTACTAACCACTGCTGACAATCAGCATCCAACAAGACCACAGTTTTGGAGATGCTCTGACCCGTTGGTCTTGCAATCACGGCTCAGATCTCAACCTTCGCCATCTTTCTTGCTTCCGACACATCATCTTCAGTGGTGGCCGAATCAACATCCCTTCCCCCGCCAGGCTTCAGGATAGTCTCCTGTTCCGTCTGGCCTATGTCATTTTAGGGTGCATTCTCATTACAAGCAAAATGGTACGACCCGTTATGATGTATGGGTAGCTGTAGCTCAGGAGGTAGAATGGTTGTCCACCTAACGGGGGGTCGGTTGATCGATGCCTGGCCCTCTTGAAGTATCCACGGGCAAAACACTTACATAAAAAGTTGCTACTTTGGTCTATAAATAGTCATTAGTCAAGCAGGTTGTCAAAAAGTTTTTTGGTGCTTCAAACTGTCAGCCAAGAAATTTGATGACTTGCTTTCCCTTTCCGGCCACTCTGTTGGCATGACATTGTTGCACCGCGATAAAAAAAGATAAATCGGTTTCTCTCCTGCTCAAAGGAGATCAACCCGTAGTTTAATAAGACTATTCTTTCTAGTGAGACGGCTCGCCCTGTTAAAACGTTTTACTAAAGAACAATCTTTATTCTGGGAAAAGATGGATGGTGCGATTGGTGGGTGGAGGGATCGAAGGTCCGCGCAGGATCGAAAATGCAATTTATTGCGCCCCCCCCCAAAAAATAAATAAATATGTTGATTAGTTTTGATTTAATGCTTTCTGCCGAGTTTGTTTTCAAATGTCACGGTGATAAAGCAGGTGAAATGGAATGAAATGCGTCGAGGACAGAGATAGAAGGAGGGGGCCGGTGGAGGGGGGTGGGGGGGTTTATACGCCGAGATCTAATCTATCCATCCAAAATATCTAATCTTCACACAGTCTGAAGAATGAAAGCCTTCATTGATGTTGTTTTCCTCTGTAGATTCAAAGTCATCATCCACCCCCTCCGCCTGTTTGACCCTCTGCACCCCGACTTGTTTTGCATCATATTTTGGACCATAACATTATAACCACCTGCCTAATTACTTGTGCAGGGCCCATTTGTTTTCTGCTAGAACAGCTCTGCCATATACATCGTCAACCCGTTCCTTCAGAACATTAACTTCTTCAGGAATTGGACCCTGTTGCCGGTTCACCATGGCATCACAATTTTGCCCTAGTACCACATTTTTTCCATCACATATCTCGCTTATCATATATGATTTTGAGTAATGCCTCCTCCTCTGTGCCTCCTTTGATTTCATGTGGTGTTCCTCAGAACCCTTAATATTTAGCATATAGGAGCTGCCACCGGGTCTGACACAAATCCAGTTCCATTTTAATGCCGATGATTCATAGATCTTAGTCCAATTAAATACAAGTGAACAATTACATTTTTCTTTCTGTCTGTCTGAGATTAATTGTTGGATGTCACACATCTTTCTCCAAGGAAATGGGGAATAAGTCAGAAAAATTCTGTCCACTCCACAGAAGTCCATCTCTGTTTTAAATAAAAACATCTCGGACCCCTCACCTCAAACATCAAACCTGCAGCCAGAAAACCTGTGTTTTTCTCACTCTGCTTTGGAGAAGGTCATCCAAGCCTTCATTTCATCTCCACTGGACTGCTGTATCATATGTATTCATCGTATTCAGGGTGAAGTCAATGAACTACGTCTCCAGCGTGTCCAGAATGCTTCATCTCGGGTGTTTACATACACTAGAAGAAAAGACCACGTCCGCCATGTTCTCGTCTCTGGTCACTCGTTACCAGTTGGTTTTCAAAATAGATATTTTCAATCTTCCTGGTTACTTCTAAAGCATTTCACGACTACATCACCAACTGATCCACCCATACCAGCCTGGGCGCTGTCTCAGATCTTGTGACGGAGTTCTGCTGGCTGTTTCTGAGTCCTGCTTCAGTAACAAAGACGACCGATCCTTTTCAGTCTTTCCTGCCTGAAGATCTGAGCTTTGCAGAAAAAGTACATTCCTGTAAATCACTTATTAAATCCCATCCTATCAAGGACCTTTTTAATTAATCTAATCACACACAATCGTCTCACTGCCTGATTTTTAATATATATGTGTTTATTTAGTGTCAGTTTGCGTCTCTCAATTCAACGTGATGTGGCCTTGTACTTTTATTCCACTTTATATACCGTAAAGCACTTGGTAAATTTGTTAAGGTAAGACTTCTATACAAATAATTTGTCTTATTAATGTAATTCAGTTTAGTCACTGAATCATTGGGAGTCCTCAAGTTTGCCTGTACCGCAAATTAGTTTCCGGTCCAATAAAAGAAAAATAAATGAACAAACATGCTTTACTATAAATGTTGAGCTTTTCCACCATTATTATATTAGTTGAGCTTCTTCCCCTGATGACAGATGATTTGTTGGGGATGTTCACCAACAGTTCCCAGATCCACTATTTTGCACTTCTAGAGACAACCGAGGTAGGAAGTGACGCTCAAATTTTGTTGACAGCAAAGCCTGGTGACGGCGCACCAGACGGTATAAAGTGTTCCAGCCTCCGTCTCTACCCTAAAATCCCAGCTAATATTTTACCATTTCAAAAATGCCCCTGTCCACATGAAGAGACAAATACTTTCGAATCAAATGAACGCGTTCCTTCGCGGAGCAGACTAATAGCGGTTGAGCTAATAGAAACCCTGAGCCGCTTGTTCTTTTTTATGGGAAGTTTATCTTGTGGCAGGAGCTCACAGGGGAGCTCAGCAGTTCCTGAGCCGTGACTTCACTTCAACATATCATCCCAGTTCTTTATTTGAGTATGACTGGCCAAATGAATGCAGGAATAAAACGCTATACTAACACGGGGAACCGCTCTTTGGGTGATTTGAATTAGCATCCCGTTAATACGCAAGCAAACTGGAATGGAACTCATCCAATCGAGACTAAGTCTCTGATAATTTAATCCAACCGGTTACTAATACAGCGGCTTACAGCTACCCATTCCATATTTCCACCCTGCATTTAAATAATAGCATGAATTTTATTAAATGACAGTGAGACTTCCTAAATTGGTCCAGTGAGGGAACTCCAGCTAGAATATACAAGTATTCTGCAGAGCTGCACAGAATTTGAGGCGTCCTCAGGAATTCATCTTATGAGCGTGGGGGCATAGAAAAATGTCTGCATTGCATTGTGCGGAGTCCGGAACATCTAAATCATCGAGTAAACGTTCCCACGTGAGGCTCGACCAGAAGGTCCAGTTTTATCGAGCACGGCAATTCTTGCTAATGAGATTCCTGGCATTTCTAATCCATACCTATCAGAGAGTCGCCTGTAAAAACCAAAACACCATGTCAGAGACAGATAATAATAATAATAATAATAAATGCAAATAGACTTTATCAACCCTGAGGAGCAGTGGACCACCTCTGTGGAGTGCCCCCCGGGGTACAAACTGAGGTTGAAGGGTCTTGCTCATGGAACCTATAACATGTAGGCCACAGGGGCGACGCTGGTAACGATCCGCCGACTTTCCGATTCGTGGGCGCTCTTGCCCCATCAACTTCATCATCCTCATCATCATGTACTGCTGCCTTATTTCAAGGTTATTGAAACATACGTTCTAAAAGTGATGGACTAAAGGTATGGATACCTACTTTGTGGAAATCAGCATCTTAGACCACCATAAAATCAGACCTCCGCACGGACGTCTTTGGTTTGACCCATCTTTAAGTAAGCATCATGTTTTATTTGGCATTAACCTTATACTGTTACAAATAATGGAGGTAGATTGGTTGTCAATTATCGGAAGGGCTGTGGTTTGATCCTAGTCCCCCGCATTATCCTTGAACATGATCTTCTTTCTTCTTAATCTTTGGGCTGGTCAGTTTGGGACCCCCACAGCCGATCATCTGTTTCCCCCGCCCGCCCAACTACATGTCGGCTTTTACCAAACCTTCTCTTTGATCTTCCCTTCTTTTCTCCTGCCTGGCAGCTCCTTCCCCGACATTTTTCTACAAAGAGATCCACTATCCCTGCTGCGAATGTGTCAGAACCATCTCACTTTGTATCCAAGACATGGTGGGACCCAGTCTGATGTGGGCTTTCACTTTGATATACTTTTTTTCTTATCCTGTCCAACCTTGTTCTTCGCAAAGAAAAGCCAGTGATTGACCAACAGTAGCTTAGTTTCTGTTGACAACCCGAAGGCCAACGTCACTAGTGGAGCGGAGCTCCAACCGATTCGGTTTGGAAATCAGTTTTTGTGCTCAGCATAATGATTTTTGGATCAGTTTCACATCGTTTGCCTTTCCTGACCCGCCACATTTATCAAGAATCAGAACCATCACTACAAGAACACTGAGGTGTGACCCCATGATGGCTGGGTTTGAGCAGGATGGCGGACCCCAATTCACTTCCTGGACGTCCCAGCGGTCCTCAGGGATGGGTTGTACATAGCGAATACATTTTGTTTGATTGTATATGACAATAAAGTTTCTTTTAAATCCCCCGTGTTTTCTTATTCTCACAGTGAGTTCAGTGGTACCCAAGAAAAGACCCTACTAACTGGTGAAAGATAATCGCGGCTCAGTAACGACACACCGAGAAACAAGTGACACCATTTTCTAACATGAGCAGAACGAAATAATGAAGGCGGAAAGAAATAAAACAAATCAATATCTTCTTTTATTGACTAATGGAAACTAAGTGAGGGACCAAAGGGGTTGAGAGAGGTTCATTTTCTGAACAGCAGTCAGATGCTGACGTCTGAACTGATGCTGACGCAGGCGAAGAATTGTACTTATCAGAACTCAAGGTCGGTGATTTTTCAACAAACCTTCTCAAGTGAACCCAGAACAATTATGTTCTCCTGGAAAAAAGAAAAAAAAAGAACTCAAGAGCAAAGAGAGATTTCTCAGCTCCTTGGTTTTTGCTCTGTTTTTCTACAATCTCCTCTCGTATAACTTATAGTTCTGACTTGTAGTCAAAGTGAGTCAGAGTAACATTATGTCTTTAAAATGTCGCCTGTCGCCGGAATGGATATATTCAGCAGAAAGTGAATACTTCGTCCTGAAGTTGAATTGCTGGAGGCAAACAATCTGCAAGTATTATTCTGGGTAAATCTTCAAGGTTTTCATTTTAGTGAAGGTCCTTGAAAAGTCTTAAATTAGATTTTTTAAACATGTCCAGCATCATTGTGTCAACAATTGTGGGCATGATTTCTTCTTGAACTTCGTCACACAGTGACATCACTTCCTCTGTTATTCGCAGCCGCCTCCTCGATTCGCTGCTAGCCCTGCCGAGGATAGCTAAGACTATGCTAGCGCTCACGATAATAGTGTGTTAAAATATGAATTAAAATGCAAAGAATTTATTTTGCATTGATCAAAAATGTTGTTGAATTTTCATAAAAACAGTATCCATTCTATTTCTTTATTGTGAACAGCACTTTTAATGCACATGCTATTTTACAGAACTAAAGCTAGGCTAACGGAGTAGCCTACAGATGATAGTTTTCTCCTGCGGTCCGCTGTTCTTTTCCTTTCTCGCAGTTGGCGTGTGATAACCATGGATTTGTAGAAGGTTGTACAAATATTAATGTGTTTTTCTACGGAATAAATCCCCCTCAGCAGGCAGGAACATGGGGGTCCCTATTTCATTTGGCACCAAACTCAACCGGGTCGGCCTTTTTTATGACACATAAAAGGAGACTTTGCATGGGTCAGCGAATTATGTATCTCGATACGGACAAAATCAAATATTATTTCATTTTGAGCCAACCACCTCGATCTCGATATTGTGACGATATTGTGGCGAGGGGGTAAAAATCTAGAAGGGTCTTTCCCAATTCCCTCTTTAATATCGATTTGATTTCGCCACGAAAAAAAACATCTACAAATCGCGGCTTCAAAAAACTATTATTACGTTTTTTCGCCCCAAAAAATACAACATTATTTCATTTGAACAATTTGTTGTTACAATTCCTCTTTGCCCATAACTGGCTGTTACCGAATAGACATTGAATGCATCATGCAATACATCTAAATGCAATGAGCTGCATTAGGATCTAGGATAGGATAAAAGATTGTCCGGTGTTTAAAATCCGGACTTTATGGCCAAAAAAAAAGGGACAGATGGAAACCCTACACAACGGACGACATCCATAAATGAACCTTAAGCCCTCTTAGATACCAACATGTGGTCATTTGTTCACGAGGGTCTCTGATAGGTGACCCTCACGGCCACATGTGAGGGGCAGATGGTCCTGACTGTAGCACAAAAGTCCTGTTTTCATCTTGCTTCCCTTTCCCCCCGGCTCTGCTTCCTTGTTCTGTCTTGATAAACAAACACAAACAAACGCACACAGGACATCAGCTGCGGCGACTGAACCCACATTACTGCCGTCTCGCCGTCTCGCCGCCTGCTTGCATTTGTTTGAGTCCCCCTTCTTATTAGCGCTTCAGGGGTTTCGATGTCGGCGCGGATTCCGATGATTTATCTCTGACTCTACTTCAAACACACACACCTGAGGTGATTGCAGATATTTCCGTACATATATACGCAGCAGCGCGGCCGTTAGGACAGACGCAGGAATATGGGCGCGTGTACCACCCCCGCATTTAATCCACTATAGGTTCAACCGCAGCAGAGAACTATTCTTACGGCTGTACTCACAAACCAAAGATGGATCGGGGATTTGGAAGAAAATAGTTTTTTTTGAGGTTTTTCCTTTACTTCTTCAGAGATTTCCCAATTACATTTTCACTTTCTAGGTTGTTGCCTTCGAGAGGAAACCTTGTGTAAAATACAGGGGGGGGCTGCAATTAGGAGCACTCAGCTCTCCAGCTCTCACATTCCGTTTTTTTTCCTTTCAGGATTTTTCACACTTTGTTCTCCTTTAATGGCGGGGGGGGGGGGACAAACATAGCTGAAGCTGAAGATCACGGAAGATGAAGAGGATTTGGAAATGAGATGAAAGGATTGCACCAGGGGACTTTCACTTAGATAAACATCTGTTTTTACCATTAAAAATGACAATAACCAGGAAACAATGCCGCGATTTGCGGGAATGAGCTGCAAGATGGAATAACTGGTCGAATTATCACAGGTTTTATTTTTCATTATTTCAGGTTTCAAGCTGGCTTCTTTTTTTTTTTAAGTCTAGTCTCAATTATGGTTTCCCAAGTCGGCATTTTTCTGCTGCAATTTTCTGCTGCTGATTTATAAATATGAAAGAAAACACTCTTAAACTGACCTCTTCAATAATTCATTTCTTTTTTAGGCCTTTTTTGGGGGGGAAACAGATTTTTTTTAAAAAGGGAGCTTCGGAAAAATTGGTTTTAATTTATGCAGAAGTTGCTACAAAGTGCTAAGGGAAATCGAGACGTTGCTAAAATGGTAAAAACCTTGGGAATTTTCGTGGAATAATACTCGCACATCAAGCCTCGCATGAATTTAAAGCGTTTTTTTGTTTTCTGATCATTTTGTTCAACCAGAATGATACTTTAGTGGTGGCACACTTTTATTTGATTATTATATCCATGTTAAATTATCTTTTCAAAAGTTATCTGGCCCGTTATGAAACTTTCCCTTTTAAAAATTCTTCAGATTTTCTCGAAATTTGTAGGAAAAAAAAGAGGAAATTTAAAAGAAATTGTGAAATTCTATGAATGAAATCCAAAATTCTGCAAATAAGATGAAGACACAATATTACAATATTATAATTATATAGTATTGTTGACTGTTAACCACTTTAAAAAAAAAAGAAAAGAAAATCATGATTCCGAGAATAAAGTTAAAATGATGCCGATGAATTTGGAATTCCAGAATTCTAGGAATAAAAGCGACAATCCTGAGAATATTATCAGAAAATCAGAATTCTGTTCCTCCCGACATCTTCTCTTTTTTTTCTTTTCTATATTATTATCCAAAATTATGACTTTTCCTGATATGAAATTCTTCCTGAGATTGAACAATAACTATTTTTCAATTACTATTTTTTTTTTCTCTAAAAAATAGTAAAACAATTAAAACATTTTTTGCAGAATCTTAATTAAAAATTCTCACTGAATTATTTTATCATATTCAGTTGATAACTTGGTCTTGGAGACTATCCTCTTGTGCACTCGGGCCACAGTTACCTCCATCTGGCCATCGCCAATTTGTCAGCTCCATCGACCTCATCGTTCATCAGTGTCAGCAGAGTCATCAGCCGCCACCATCGCGCCAGTGTCCACACTCAGAGGCGGGGATATTCCATGCTGCTGCTCGGAACAGACTCCCTTCTTCTTCATCCTTTCTGAAACAGATGACGAGGCTTTTGGTTAATGAGGGAGAGGTGTGAAGGCAATGCCAGTCGCGCTCAAGTAAAGGGTTGTCACAAAGCTAGCCCTGCAATTAGCGCCAGTGCACAGATGGGCTACAACAGTCCGTTAGCGGCAGCCGCTCACTACAAACGCTAGTCAACCGGCCATCTGCCCATTAACAGGCTGTCAGGTTTTAAGTACACAAACGGGTACACAAGTACGCCACTCAGGTTTAGTATGCGTGGCGGTGACGGCGACGGCTTTCATGTGAAGTCTGATATTCTAATTCGACTTCTTTAAATACAGTGAATCCACTGTGAAACATCATTTTGTCATATTGACCTTTTGTTACGCTGCAGCTTTTTGTTCCCATGACAACGACGTCTGCAGGACCCGAATGTGCAAAACCTTTTGATAATGGGTTCACCGATCAGCCATAACATTATAACTACTGACTGGTGAATTCAGTACAACACTGACAGCCATAACATTATAACTACTGACTGGTGAATTCAAAACACCGCTGACAGCCATAACATTATAACATCGATAGGGGGAATTCCTCTTCTTACTCCACCTCTCCAGGTTTTTCTTCCACCTTCTCCCTGCTTTCACTGCAGATCATAATGTTATCCACCAACAGCATTATCCATGAACCTTTTGGGATAGCCTCATCTGTCAGCGTGTCTATCACCATAGCATACATGAAGGGGGCTCAGAGCCCATCCTTGGTGCAGTCCCAACACCACCTTGAACCCATCCATCGCTAAAACCACTCCAACATCATTCTATGTCTTTCCAGTCGTCTTAAATACTACTTACCTACTTAACATATATTTATTCATTTATTTTTACAGTCAGAATATGTTGAAACCCCAATTTTATAATGAAAATCCAAACCTTTTTTTTAATAAAAATAACGGAAAAAGATAAGATAAAATAAGAGATAAGATAAAATCTTTATTTTTGTCATTATAGAGTGTACAACAAAATTACGTATACTGAAAAAAATAAAGACCTCATCTTATTTATTTTTTTTGTTATTTATTTATTTTTTTTAAAAGATTTATTTTCACTGTAAAATCGAGGTTTCAACATATTCTGTAAAGCACCATTATGTCACAAAACAGCCCATAACTGGGAAAGTATCTTTGTTTCTATATTACAGATGTTGCTCCTATTTCTACAGTAAAAAAAAAAAGCTTAAACCATCTAGAAAGAAAATTCCTTCATTTATACAGAAACGAGACGTTAGAAATACGGAGCATGTTTATATAAAGTTGTTGATTTTCCTGCATTCTGGTCTGATTTGAACGTAGCCACACCAGAGTTTTTCATCTCCTTCCCCACGTAATGTCTGATAGTTAATAAGAAACACAACAAACATCTTCCAACAACTTTACGCAACAAACTAGAAGATATTCAGTTCTGGTGGAAAAAAAAAAAAGTGATGACTCATCAAAACCTTAATGTAACGGTGACCATATGCCCAAAGTTTCCGAACAGCTTGCTAGCATGTGTTGGCACTTCAGCGGGAACGCTTCATTTGCTTCACCATGTGTCGGTGTCAAATGGCACAAATGTCTCGAAGAGCTTTTTTCTCACTTTCTTATCGCTGGCTCGTCAGGCTGGAACGTTTTTTTCTTTTAAATATTCTTTTAGACGCCGCCACCAACAGGAAATGAGCTCACCTCTCGGTAACAGTTCTCTGGGTGTGATCTAAAGTGTTTGAGTTTCTCTCGGCAGGAAGTTATTAGACGTGTGTTTTGGGTCGCCGGGAATCAGGGGAAGACAGCGGTGATGGAGCGAAACAGAGAGCCGTCGCCATAGCAACTAAATTAGATGGAGGGCCTGATAGACGTGGCTACATGCATGAGCTGTGGCGTTAAGGAGCGGCGCCGCAGGCGGAATGTTGCCGTATCTCACATGCTTTGTCCCTGGTGCGATTACTCAGATACTCTAGGTTATGATTATTTTTCCCCACGCCGTAGAGTAAAAAGAAAAAATCCGTTATTTTCCATAAAATATCAGAACCTGTGCAGGTTTTCAGATCTCCAACATGAAACATGATACGACTGTCAGTTTGCACTGAAATGCATTTTTCAGGCTAACATTTAAGAGATTTAGACACAGTCACATAGTCACATATTAAACAATTTTTCTAAAAAAAAAAATTCAGATCAGATGAGAAAAAAAATCGTCCGAAACTTCGGAAACACATTTCTGTCATTAGTCTCCCGAAGAGTCGCCGCAGATCCTTCCTGTGGACGCGATAACTCCAAAAACTATTTTCACGGATCATCTTTGAGTTTTCTACCCACGTAGAAGTTAGTGCGAGGAAGAACTGGATTGACTTTGGGAAGGGCTGGGGGAACTATTGTGTGTTTAAGGTAAATCATACTTTCAGTCTTTTCCAAAGTTTTCCGACGCTGGGGGGAGGTTTTCTGTTTGGTTTTACAGTTATATCCAAACAGTTTTTCGGACTTAACCTCACATTTAATTTGGGGAATTTGATCAGGATAGCTTGTACAAGGCCTTTCATCGGCCGTCGTCACTAAAAACCCAGTTCCTTTCGCACCGAGGAGCAGAGTGTGCCTGAAACAATTTGTCATCTAATGGCAGCGTAAGCCTGATGTGGTTAAAGCTGGAGAAATAAAGCTCCACTGAGGTGCATGGCTGTTTTTTTTTAAGTCCTTCATATGGAAAAGAAAGAAAAACATCTACCACCATTTTTTTTTCTTTTACACACAGAAAGAGATGGTAAAAAAAAAAGATGTCTTACACATCCAGCCGATAGCGGAGTTCAAGGCTGCTTGAACATCGGCGGCGATAAAGAAAGGATATTTAAAATGCGTCGATGACCCAGCTCTTTTTATGCTAACCTCAACGCCATCCCCGCGCCCAGCTAATGGCTCCAACGCCGCCGACCCCCCCGACCAGACCCAGAAAAAAGGCTTACGTAAATGTATTTGGTTTACTGGTTCACGGCTGAAGTTAAAGGTTCCGACGCATATCGTTTACGAGAGAAGGGCACAAACATCGGGTCAACTTTCGTCGTAAAAAGGGGTCATTTGTGAGCGGGAATACCGACTCCGTAGAGAAAAGTCTTATCCTCCGATCATTAGAGGGTAAAGATTTAACTCGCAGAGCCCTCCGGTGTCTTTCTTAGATATATGGGTCCATTATAGACGGATCTGTTGTAGCAGGAGACACTCCAGAACTTCCGGAATGTCTCCTACTCTGGATACTTTGTGACTGAACTTCATCTGAAAGACTGATGATCCGAAATTCTCCACAAGACAAGAATTTTGGTCCTGAAGCAGCGAAACATCTCCACAACATCACCTCCATGTCTGACTCTGGTTCTGAGGTTCTTCTAGTGGAACGTTGTGTTTGGTTCCCACCAGATTGAGCGGGTCCAACGAGCCTGAATGTTCTTCTGGGTCAGCAGGTTTTCTCTTCACACCTCATCCCCATGTTGTATATAGTGCAACATATAAACTCACAAACACACACAAACACACACAAACAGACACACAGCACATAGAGTTGATGAAGAGCGAGGAGACGAAGCAGAAGCTGGTGTGGGTTCGGTTCCAGCTGTTGGACCTCCCTCCTGTCACTGATGCTGAACAAGTTCTGACAGGGAGAGAGATGAAGGTGCGGCCATGCACACACACACACACACACACCCAATGAAGTGTGTCTGTGGCGAGCGTCACCTTGATGAGACCCAACACCTGAGCGGTTCTGCCCGGCCGCCGCGGCGGAGATTGTGCGTGTGTGTCCTTAATCCCACCAGACAGAAATCCAGTTTCTATGATGTCGGCTGCGTTTAGCGTAACCGGCGGTCATCTCATTAGCCACCAGCTCGCTGACCGGGACGCCCACCGGAAAAATCAATGCGGGGTTAAAGGTCAACTGGTGTTTTCAACGAGTGGAGAAATTCAGTCAAACGGAAACAGGAACTTCCTGCCGTGGAATCTCAGCTCAGATGTTCAAGCAGATGAAGTAATGTCAAACTAACAGGGTGATAATGTTCACACACACACACACACACACACACACACACACACACACACACACACACACACACACACACACACACACACACACACACACTACTTATAGCATGATTTTGCAGTTCCAAAAACTTCCCTCCCTCCAAAGTGGTCCATTCATCACTCCCCTCATCCATCAGCTCCGGCGGCAGCACCGGGTTTGGATTTATGATTGCATCCGAGTCCCTCTAATCTCAGCTCATTAACTTCGCAGGCCATCAATTTAACCCGCCGTCACTCTCCTGTTGTCTCCGCCAACAGCGGTAAAAACCCAAAATTAAAGTTCACACGTCGCTTAATAGCGACGCGGGACAAAAAAAATACAAGTTTGATTCAATGTTGTTGGGTTACTAGAATAGTCGGACTGGAACACGTTAATCCAGATAAAGAGGATTTTTCCTATGACGGCTTTTACGCCAGTTGGACCTCCAGCGGGGCGGAGCTTAGCGGAACCCCCCCTAGCCGCGCCCTAAACTTCAGGAGTGTTTTGGAAAAAAACAAAATCAATTTAACGTGATGTTAATGGAACGAAAAAGATGGCAGTCGATCCGTTTCCGCTCCGTTCCTTCGGTTGTTGTGATAAAAACGAGGAATCAAAGGTGTAAAAAATTATTTTTTTAGTTTTAAAAAATCTTAGAAATAACTAGATAAAGACTTTGAAAAAGGTTTCCAAGTCGGGGAATACAGAGAAAAGGACAATTAATGATGAAAATAAACTTTTTATAAGGAAAAAATGTACTTTTGATAGATTTATACATAAATATATTTAATACTTTTTTTTAAATTTTACTTAAATTTTTTGTGCCAACTGGTTCATAATTCGTCAAACTCTACTAATGAAAACCTCTGATTGAGTTCTTGAACTCCTGCACCTTCTCCGCCTCTACTCCTCCATCCTCACCGCTCCTCCTGCCTCGCTTTCATTCACACACATGTATTCTGTCTTCATTCCTCCACCTCTCCAGGTTCTCCTCTACCTCCTCCACGCGCTCACTAAAGATCACAATGTCATCCACTGACATCATGGTGCACAGAGACTCCTGCCTGACATCCTCTGTCAGCCTGTCCATCACCATGGGAAACAAAAAGGTGCCTACAACCTTTCCTTGATGCAGTCCCACCTCCACCTTGCATGGGAATAAAAAGTCATACACAGGTGGAGGCGGAGTAAAGTATCTAAGGCAGGTGGATGACAGCAAAGTCAGCATCCTTCCACTCCTTTTGATGCTCCAGTTTACACAAGTTGTGTGTGTGTGTTAGTGTGTGTGTGTGCATGTGTGTGTGTGTGTGTGTGTGGGGGGGGTACCTTCGTAAGGTGGAGATCTTCTTTAAGTGATCGTTTAAAATTCCACCCTGAATATCCAGTCCTAAAACAGAAGCCCCAGTTCTCCCTAAAACAATATTTCACCGTGGCACAGAAAATGAATTGGACTTTCAATCACACACGCACAGATGAAAACTCATGTGTGTGTGTGTGTAGTTGTGCGTGTGTGTGTGTCTGTGTGGCTGGATGCACAAACTGTTTGTGTCAGGCTTGGGTCATCAGTCTTCAAGGGGATTAAGGCCGCTGGCCCAGTTCGAACCTGCTGCCAGACAAACAACCAGAGGAGGATGCAGGACACACACACACACACACACACACACACACACACACACATGCACAAACACACACATGATTCACAGACAGAGCCACTGTCACGCTACAGTCACATTCACCACCCTCTCCCCGTTTGGCGGTGACAACCTTCGTCCGGGTCGGCATTACTTTCCTTGCCTGAGGTTCTGTGAAATTATCCATGCCTGAAACCCACACACACACACAAACACAGACACACATTCTGAGGTTTGTTTGGGTGCGTGTGTGCGCTGGCTGGTAGTTGACATGCATAGTTTGTTAGCAGGATTAATGCTCTGACTCCGACCGCAATCCTCTGTTTTCCTCAGAGAGAGAGAGCGAGAGAGAGAGAGAGAGAGAGAGAGAGAGAGAGAGAGCTCTGGTTTTATTTATTTATAATTACTGCACCTTACTCAGGTGCAGTAATTAACTGGCAGCAGCTTCACCTGCATGGAACTGTACACCAATATGCCATAACATTACAACCACCTGTCCCATTTGGGTGTAGGTCATGTTATTTTCCTTCCAAAACAGCTGTTTGATGTTCATCAATGAGCCTCCGGCTCCCATGTCTGGTTTGACTGCAGGCATGAGATGCCTGAACCTCCACAACTGGCTCCTTTCGACCCAAAGGGGCAGCAGCTCCACTCCAGATGGCTGAACCCAGCCACCCTTGAAAGGGAGCTGATTTCAGCCGATTGTAGCCATGACCTCATTCTTTGGTCCCCGCCGTGGCGTACGTGACCACAGGTGAGACTTGGACCATCAATGGACCGGTAAATTGAGAGCCTTCCCCTACGACCCTGCTCTCTCTTCACCACAACAGACCGATACGACACCATCAGCACTACTTGACTTTACATTTCCCTTTATTCTCTTATCCCTTACGAGATGAAACAGTTCCAGCCAGCACATCTAAAGCCCAAGATTGCTGCCAAACCTCAAAAGTCTACCATAAGAATGCTCCAATTTTCATACATTGGCATAAAAATGGCGCATAATTCAAAACTGATTCCCTCTTAGGACGAGATTCTGGACGATATGGCTTCGACCGTGTGATGGACGTTGACAGAATGGTGTCATAATCCGTCTTATTGTCAGTATCTCCTCTCGCAAGGTGTAAAATTCCATTAACTGGTGGTATAATCGGAGAGGACCGATTCCGAGGGTTTCCTCTGCTCACCTTAATGTGCGCTTAGATCAAATCGGGGCTCGTTATTTCCCTGAAATCTGAGTCCTAAAAAACACGAGGCGGCGCCTCGGACCTCAGATGACCAGTGAGGACGCAGAACGGACCGCAGGTCAAGCTTAACTTTGAATTCTGTTGCTGTTAAACGACCGCACACCGTCTGACGATTGCTGAAATCTGAGGAAATGGAAAAGCAGAATGCCGTAATTGGATGAGTCAGCCGCGGCATCGATTCAGTCCATCTATTTTTATTCAACTCAGCGGAGGATGAGCGATGGGTGGAGGAGAGTTCTGAGACGCAAGTCGTGCGCTCATCTTTGTCGGAGTTACAGCGGCTCGCTTCACGGCGGACGTCGTTAGCTTTCCATCGACTGGAATGAACAACGGGGAGGAGAGATGAAGAGGAAGAGGAGAGAAGAAGGACAGTGTGTTCCAAAGAGAGGCTCTGCTCTGATCGTACACTCTAAAAATCAAATTGAATGTTTTGATGAAATCAATTAAACACAATTAAATAAAAAAGTATTTCCAACCTGTATTAATAAGTTAGAAAAACTTAATGATATTTGGTTAAGTAGCTGAAGTATTCTTCTTTTATTTCTTTAAGTTCATCAATGATTTTTACAGCGCGTGATTTGCCCGCAAACTTTTTTTTTTTTTTAAAAGTTACTTTTGTGATTTGTAAATTCTTCAAATTTCTTTCAAAATACGATTTTAATCCCGGTTTCAATGATTAAAAGGTGCCGCTTTGCAGAAAGTATCTGATATGATGACGTCGGCATTAAAGCTTTAAACGAGTTGTTATTACTAGTTAATTAACATGAATTAACAGTGGAGGAAATAATTAATTATAAAAAATTATGAAAAATTGAAGGTTTTGACAAAAATTGAACATTTATTCCCTTTGGTTTCAAAAAAGTCATATATTCATACCACAAAATGACATTAATATTTAAATTACCACTTGGAAAAAAGTGATCACACCAAAGTTAGTTTTCGACTCTCATAATTGCACCCCTAACATTTTGCATAAATGTTGAAGGTCAGCATCCTAAATGTCATGTGACGCCTCAGTAATCTGTTCACTTCCTGCTAATTAAGATTGTTTTTGCATAGGGTAAGTCGTCTCGAGTTCGTTCGGAATTTAAAAGACAGCAGAGAAGTTTTTCAATGGCGTGAGAATACAAATCATCTATGGCTGATTTTAACAGGTTTTACCTCCAAGTGACCTGAAGCATCCACAAACGCACTCGCGCGTAAACTGTACCGCAGAAACACAATTTGTTATGTTTCTACAAAGAGAAATGGCTACGAGGTTTTTCTGGGAGGGAGGGAGAGAGAGAGAGAGGCTGAGCGAGAGCTAGAGCGAGAAAGAGAGGGTTAGAGTGACAGACAGAGCTCGAGAGACAGAGAAAGACAGAAGGATAGAGAGAGACTGAGAGAGAGAGAGAGAGAGAGAGAGACTGACCTCAAGGGAGAGAGAGAGACAGAGAAACCGAGCTTGATAGAGAGAGCGAGAGAGAGAGACTGAGCTCGAAAGAGAGAGTGAGAGAGAGAGAGAGACTGAGCTCAAGAGAGAGAGAGAGAGAGAGTGAGCGAGACAGAGAGAGCTGGGGAGACAGAGAAAAGGAGAGAGAGAGAGACTGACCTCGAGCGATACAGTGACACAGAGAAACTGAGCTTGATAGAGAGAGTGAGAGAGAGTGAGAGAGAGAGAGACTGAGCTTTTTGTTATACTTAAGCATAAAAATACCCATTGTATTTTAGCATTCTTATATCATATATGTCATTTTTGTTTTTATATTTTTCCTTTTTTCTGCTAAATCGACCATAAAGCAACACATTCAAATATTATCAATATAGATTTTATTCTCAAAATAGTCTAAAATATATATTTTCATTCCATAACATTTCAAAAATGCCAATTTTGCAATATATTGCAATACACCACAAAATACCAGCAATATATGTAATCAACCAATTATGTTTTAGAAACTTACTTTAGTTTTGTGTTCTGCGCTCTGTTGCCTCTTCTTGTTCTAATTAATAAATTGCATCCTCCATATCTTATTTAATTTTTTAAAACACCAAGCACAGTAAAAACTTAAAACGCGCAAAAATCCCTCTCCGTCCGTGACGAGGCGGCGGTCCCCCTGGGTGGAGATTACGGGGATAAAAAGGGGCTTTTCTGAAACAAACATGCAGCTGAAGAGACAAACAGCTGAAAGTAAACAAACAAAACCTGATTTTGTCTATGTATATAGTAGACGAACGTTATACTCCATTTATTCAGAGGGATGTGACTGAATCCCATCTTTGTTTTACGTACTGCACCTTTAAGAAATTATTTCTCGTTTCATTTCCTCATAATCTAATTAGGCTAATTGTTCTTTACTGTGTTGGAGATGTTTTGGGTTATTGTTTGGAAAGTATAGGATAGCAAACCAACAATAATATATTTGTTTTGTTTTGTTTCTTAACACGTATCTAACCCGAAATAATTTCCTCCTCTTCTATTTTCCACCTGAGTCTCTTAAAGGATCGGCGAGGAGACGTCGAGGGAGAAGCTGATGTAATTCCAGTCGGAAATCCCATCATGAATTCTTATAGGCCCGTCTGTCCATTATTATCAGCTCACAGTGTGTGTTAGTGTGTGTGTGTGTGTGTGTGTGTGTGTACATGTGTGTGTGTGACAGCGAGACACAGTTTTTTATTCCGGGGTTTTTGCAGACGGAAACAGATTCACACGGACTAAAACCTGAAAGACGGCGCCGATGCCTCCACGCCTTGCCAAACGAGTGCGGATGCTAAATTAAAGCGCGTCTCTCGCCGCCTCCCATGAATCCTTGATGCCATTATTTTCTCTTTCAACGCTTTTTTCTTTTTCTTCTTCTCTCCCTCCAACGCTCGCCGATAGAGCGCCTGATCAAAACACGTGGTTGCACCGCGTGAAACCGCTAATTAGTGAATGGAGTTTCCAGCGGCGCCGTTGATAATGAGGGAGCATTGTTCCCTTCCCGCCCGTCCTTCGCTGTCTTCTCGCCCGTGGATAGAAAAAATGAAAGGAGCAGCGGGGCGAGGAGGAGTTCCATTCCAGGCCTCTCCACTCCGAACACTCCACCTCCATTTAAGGATGTTCATCCGAAAAAAAAACTTCCCTGACCTCCCTTGAAGAAAAACATGTACACTCCTTGGCATTCTTCCTATGCAACAGCAGGGAGCAGATGTTGGCGATACTTTTCACTCTGTTCCTGTCCTTCACCGCGAGGCTGAAACCCGAAACCAGCCGATAAAAGAAAAGCTCATAACACTCTCAGTAAATGGTTGATAAAAGATGACAGAGGACGGGGGGCTTTACGTAGAAACAATTCAGTTTGCAGAGAAGCCGAATTAGCTGCCGTCCCCTCTTCAGTGTTTGCATCAAATTCAAAGTGGTTGTCAAAATAGGTACCCAGATATTTGTTTGATGTGAGAACTCACTAACAGTTATTGTGGAAGATCTTTGGCTGCCTCTCTGCATTTACGTACAATCAATAATCAGTTCCTTTTTCTTGAAACATAGATAGATAGCATTCCAGTTCTAACATTGAAGTTCCTATCAGACCAAGAAATAAAATAGTAAGCGGCTCCTTCTGATCTGATTCAGAACCTCGGAGGGCGGACAGCGACGTTGCGCCGTAAGAAGATTTGACCATTCTGTTGTAAAAGAAATATCCAATTATTCAAATTAATATAAGATTCCTGCCTTCTCCTGTGCTGGGAGCCAATCCCAACTGCCATAGGATAAAAGGGAATATCCAACGCCATCTGAGAAAACAGTTTTCTAATGTTATCTCAAATAGCAATCTGATATTCCACGTTTGCTTCAAAAACGATTTAAATGAGTAATGGAAACCTTTTTCTTTTTTACAAAATGACAAAAAGACAAAACTAACTTTTTAACATTGCTGCTTTTTGGTCATACTTTTATATAATTATTATTATATTTTTTATTGATGCTTTTACCTTGTAGCACTTTGAGATTGGATCCAAATGTAAAGTGCATTACAAATTAAATGTATTATTATTATTTTATTATTAAAAAGATAATTTTTTGAATAAAAAGTTCCCAACATATCCAGACATATCATCTGGAATTAAGTGTTTTTTTTTTAGTTTTTTTTAATAAAAGAGCTCCCCCTAGTGAGTCTAGAATGAACTACTTGCGTTATGGCTTATGCGCGAAATTTCTCATTGTTTCGGTTTCATATTCACAAAAGTTTGACAAAAAATGAGCAGTTGAGAAATGATCACCTTAAAACCTTTTAAAAATAAAGCTCCCTCTAGAAAAATACGACCAAACTTTCCGAAAATCACTCCAGTCCTTCCTCACGCTAACATCTGTGTGGGTATAAAATCTGAAAATTAACGATTAAATTGTTTTTGAGTTATCGAGTTAAAGGTTCTGCGGCGGTGAAGATTCCATGATACCCCCCGACTTTTCGGGGACACGTTAGTAGAAAATCATAAAAGCGTTATCACCTAAAACCTTAACGCCTTATCTTTGCATGTTGCCTGTGCCTCACGTTTGAATGTTCTGTCTGAAGATCCGACACATTCGAAGTGTCAGAAACGCACAAGAACTGAAGAAATCAAGCGGGGATGGGGGTTCCAATACTTTTTCACAGCGCCGGCTGAGCGATAAGCCCGGTGGCACTTCACAGCGAGACGAGAGGAAATGAAGAGGAAATATCAGCTTGCTCCCCGCGGACCTCCTGTCCTCCGAAAGTGCTGTGGAAATTGATGAAATCTAGAGTCAAAGACATGGAAGAGCGGGCGATATATGTATCTAACGTAGTCTGAGATAGGAGTGGGTGATTACGGCGAGAGGGGAAGGAGGAGGAGGAGAACACGGAAATGAAAGAGGAACGCAGATGAAACCATGTTGAGGTAATTCTGTTACGCCGCTGAACAGCGGTGGTCCCAAATTAGAGTTGAGGCCGTTCGGCTCTGGTTCACGGACTTCAGTTCCCAGAATGCTTCTGCTCCCGGCAGAAGCGTGAATGAAATTCTTTCCCTGTTTGCTGCTTTCCAGATGCAATCAGGAAATGATCCAACATTCAAATTTGCAACAACACCGCGGGATAGAGGTGAGCTGGTGAGCTGGAGGCGCCGCCCGGAAAAATAACCCCCCATAAACCCGGAAAGGCTCCGGATTTATGTTTAATGTAAAACCAAAAGCCGATTTCCAAAAACGTCCGTGATGTCGGATTGAAGGGGAAACCAGCACAACTGATGAGTATCAGAACCGCATCTATGAGAGGACATGTATGTGCAGCGGTGAAATTACCTCGGAGGCTTTCTGGCGTTTTCACAGGAATTCTCCCCAGCTTGAGCCACAATAGTGCAAAAAAGCAAAAAAAAAAAAACCCAAGTTTGAGTAATTTGGCTTTCAGTGACTTTCCGTTCAAACAGCAATGGTCCAATTATAGCACAGCAAGCCGAGGCACAAAAGCTGACCTGTCAAACTCCCACCTCCCTAAAAAGATGAAGAAATATGTGGAGACTTTTAGTTGGAGCTTTCTGCATTTGCAGAACTTTCACGACTCCAAATCGCAGGAGCCACCAGGAACAAAAAGGAGATTTTAATGTAAGCAAGTTCGGCTGAGTTACACATTTAATATTCATTATCTTGTTACCATGGTCACCATGTCAGGTTGGGATATATATTCGGCAGATCCATGTGTTGCCAGGAAGACAAATGGACAAGTCTTAGGATCTCAGGAACTTTGAAAAGGACCCAACGACTTGGTGGTACCATCTCCAGAACTGCAGGTTTTGATAGTTGTGGACTACAACTAAAGAAAACACCCACCAGCGCTCCGAGTGCCCGTCATGCCGGGTTGTTATGTGTTCTATGGCTTTTTTGCCCGTTTTTGATGAGTCGGCAGCATTTGTGGAATAGCATGTAAAGCATTTATAAATTATGTATGTAGATGCTGAGTCTGCAGAGAACAACCAGCCAGCAGCGCTGCCTCAGATGGATGTAGAAGAAAAACAAGTATGGTGGGTTCTTTTCCTACAGATACGTCAAACGTGGATCCTGAAATATCTCATGATCTTCATTCTGTAGAAACTGCGAGTCCCATAATCGTTTTTTTTGTTTTCCTGCTAAACCCTCCAGAACTAAAGGAGGACAAAGTCCCACTGTGACGGTTGTTGGACTTTAATCTGATCCCTGTCAACACACAAACACACACACACACACATACACACACACACACACACACACACACACACACACAGCGGGTAGAATCTCCAACAAGAAAAAAGACATAACAACTTTATTTGGGACAAACTTTTTTTCTCTTTTCTTTCCTGCATTGTGACGTATTTGTTCCGCACCGGTTCACCTGGATTTACGATTTGGAACTTTTGATTTGTGCCTCAGGAGACGTTTTTGCTTTACTGCTGTGTGACTTTGTCTAAACCTCAACTTTAATATTTAAATGCAGTCGAGGCTCCCCAGATGGAATTGCACTTTTTTTTTTTTTTTTGTCCTTCTGGTTTGAGTCCAGATTTGTTTTTGAGATTATCTTTCAGTTCTCAGCATTTCCTCAGGCTTTTAAACGGAGTTTTATATCCCTGAAACATCCCTCTTTAATTGCGAGCATTTATCTGATGCTTCATTTCCTGATGTTGTGTTCAACAACAAACAAACTTTTTTTATTTTTTTTTTAAATGTCCTGTTGAGTCACTATTTCTTTTTGAAAAGTGTGAATGAACAGATTTGTTACATGATCCACGAGCAGCAGCGCGTTTATGCTGAAGAGTAAGGGGGCCGAGGATGGAGCCCTGAGGGACACCACATGTAAAATAAAATAAAATAAAAAATGTCATACTTAACTAACCTGTTATACTTAATTAAGTCACTTGATACGAACAAACAAAAAGTCTAATAAAGGTCAAATGGTTTCCTAAAAAACTGCTTTATCAAAAGTTTGGGCAAATCTAGTTAAAACAAAATACAAAGTTTTCCTCAAAGATTCTTTTTAAAAAAGAAAATATGCTTGACAGTAAGTTGTTATTTTTTCCGGCCCTTTTCTAGCAAATTTCGAGTATCTAAAATACAATATTGAATAAATGCCCCAAAGAAATAAAATATAAAAAAATAAATAGTTTGTCCTTTTTGTGTGTTTGTTTTTTCCATGTTGAGGAAATTAAACGGTTAAATTCGGGGACGCTTCGGCAACAAACGAGTTGGGACTTTGATTGCAGCTTAAACTTAAATCAACCAGGTGATACGTGATAATTAGTTAGTCAGAAAGGTTTTGGCGCTTGGTGGTGGTGGCGACTCATAAACTTAACTTACATATTGTGTTTTTTTTTGTTTTTGCTTTTTTGTCGGTGAAGTGATTTCACGACGAATGCTGATGCAACTTTTCCACTCTCTCTCTCTCTCTCTCTTTCTCTCTCTCTCTCTCTCTCTCTGTACATATATCAACCGAATCAATCGGGCCCCCTAGAATGCAGAACTGTTCCCCCTCCATGTTTAATAAAAACAATTAAATAAAAGCGAGCTGGAGGAGTTCCATTCCCAAACGGGATGGAAAAGCCCTGAAGTCCTGCACGGAAGTTCAATTCCTCATGGCCTACGCGTTTCACCACGGCGAGTCTTTTGTTCTCGTTCCACACTAAGATGCTCCGCTGAGATCATTAGTGATCGTTCTGCTCTCCTGCCTGCTGGTATCGACCCGAACGATAACCACTTTCATTCTATTGGGGAAGCACCAACCTGGCGGATTGTTAACGAGGCCTTCAGCCATGCATCAAACATTTCTGTCAATATTGCTCGGTTACGTTATAACTGTGGTTCTAGGAGTGGAGAAAGACCCTCTCCACGCATTCACTCGTTCTAGATGTAATCTTTATGAAAGGGGACCCGGTGCAAGACCCAGGACGGCACAAAGCAGTGAACACCAATCAGCCATAACATTATGACCAGCGACAGGGGAAGTCGGTGTAACGTTGATGATGTCGTTACAGTGGCACCTTATAAGTGGGTGGGACTTATTAGACCGCAAGTGAACATTTTTTTTCCTGAAGGTGATATTTTGGAAGCAAGAAAACAATGAACAAATTTGATGATGATCTAGGAAATATTCCCCTTAGAGATCAGGCATATCTTTTTCCACTACTACAATAAATATGGGATCATTTAGTAATAAAAAAATACAGAGTGAAGGTTAACAAGTTGCTCATTTGTGCTACAGATAGAACAAAAGGAGCATTTGACTGTTTTTTTTATACTGTGAGTAAATAATTGCAGTTATGTACAGTTAATTAAAAAAGGAAAGACCCAAACTGCGGACAACAAGACGAGTCAGGAGACCGGTTGATGTAATTTAATTAAACGAAAATGAAATATTATATGTGCACTGAAAACTGCATTATGTGGTTTTTAACTGTAATTACTTCCATAAGTATGTAAATATTTTTTCGACCACAGCTGCCAGTATTTAAACGTTTATTTCACGGATTTATTCTTCTTTTTTTTCTAACGTCGCAGCAGGAGTTGACATTTGTTACACTTAAAACTCTGGGCCACACAGGCGGCGATACCAGCAGGTCTGAAAGATGAAAGAGGACACAGAGCTCGTCTCATCACTCTGTCTTCACCGCCTCTCTGTAAAATGCCGTAAAAAATATGTCGACCTCCTTTTTCTCCTCTCATTAACTGTGTTGTTTTTTTTTTTTTAATCCCGCTGCTGTGCCATTTCTCCTAATTTATACATCTATTCCCCTCTTTCTCCTCGCCTTGGCGCCAGCATCAGCGCTCCTGCTCCTTCATCCCCCTGATCCCTCTGGCCTGATCTCCGTCGCTCCCTTCACCTCCCTGCTGCACTTTCCTCGCCTCCTCCGAAGACTTGTGGTCTTAGTTAATAATTGATTCTGGCTGTCACAGTGCGCTGACAAAGACAACAGCAGGGCCATTAAAAGTTCCTCGTCTGCTCTTTCTTCCTGAACCCACCCCCACCCCCCCCACCCACCCACACACACACACACACACACAGACAATCTGTTTCCTCACTTCCCTCAGCCTCCAACTCCGCCCTCTCCATCGCCATCCATCCTTCTGCTCATGTCGTCTTCACCCTTTCTCGCTTCTTCTCTTCTTTGCCTCTCTTGCCCCCCCTCCCCTCTATCCTTTTATTCCTCACTCCATCCCTCCCTCACCCGTGCTGCTCCATGTTTTGACATCCTCTGTTGTCTTCACTCATTTCAATCGCATTCTTCTATGCACAACGAGGCATTTCAAGCAGATGATACTGTGAGTTCTGCAAAAAGAAAAGAACAGAGCCGCCGCAACTTCGGGCCCTCGTCACGTAGGTTTTTACTTATGCGTTAGTCCGACCCGGTTTTATATGCGGTTCTGCTGTCATGGGTTCTGCACGATAACATTTTGACGTGAATTTGCAGCGTAATCTGAATCTTATTCTGCTGTATCGATGCCGGTGATGTAACCTGCAATGCAATCTGGGAGAAAAAAACGACAAGATTGCAGCGCTTTAAGAAGAAGTCATTATTTATGGATGGTGGCGTGTCAATAGTATCTCCAGGAATCAGGTACAGGAAAGGTTTTCAGTGAAAACGTCATTTGTCGGACGTTTCATTTATTTATCTACACAATACTACATGTTTTACAGTTTATCATTTAACCCCAAAGCCAACAGAGTCATATTTTCCCCGATTCCCTAGTTTCTGTGCCTACATGTGAAACATTGCACATTCCACCGTCAAGTTTGCTATTACATTTATATTTTTATGTATATATATTTATATATATCCGATGGAAGTGTAACTTTTTTTTTTTGCATTCTCAACATTTGTAGTAAAAACCATTGGTCACAAAGCCGGCTTCACGGTTGTAGACTATTTGAGAGAGATTATGGCTTCACCATAGTAGAATATCTGAGGAGGCATGGCTTCGCCATAGTAGGATTTACGATGGATTATGGCCTTATCATAGCGGGATTCATGATGAATAATGACATCATCATAGTAGGGTTTATGATGAGTCATGGCTTCATCATGGTAGGATTCATGATGGGCCAAGGCTTCATCATAGTAGTATGTGTCATTGCTTCAACATTGTAGGATTTATGATGAGTTACGGCTTTGTCATAGTAGGATGTATGATGGGTCCTGGCTTCATCATAGTAGGATTAGTATGGTTCAGTTGTATTAATAGGAAAACATGGACTAGGACCAGAACCACTACCAGTACTGTATTTTCTGGGGAAGGACATAGCTAATTGATAGCCGCGAGCTAACAATCAAGCAGCCTACCCGATGCCTCCCTGTCCGGCCCCCCCCTTCATCAGGGCCTCCGGTGTTCGCTCGACATAATCTCTATTTCCCTCCTTGTTATTTTCCTCATTTCGGAGATGTGCGCAATAGTAATGGACAGTAGTACACACACACAGACACAGACACACAGACACACACACACACACACACACACACACACTGATAAGCTCTATATTAAGATGGACTCTGGGCACATGTACCTTTAACTGCAGCTCATACGGTTCATATGTATCACACACACATCCATGTCTCCGTCCTGCACCCAGACACACACACACACACACACACACACACACACACATGCACATGCACACGCACACACACTTCAGTTCAGGGAGAGGCGTAACAACACTAATCCGTCACGCTCCGTCTCTCCCATTCATTGCTGGCGCCATAATCCTGCACACCTCCGATGTGATCAGCCTCCAATTAGAAATACATCAAGCCCAAAGGTGCGTTTAATTACCTTGTCGGAGAAGAACATCCGTAGCCACCACCTTCCTGTCTCCCTTCTCAATCTCTTTTTGCTTCACCTCCCTCCACGTCGTTCTCGGGATGGAATTTCGCATTCACGCCGTCAACTGCAGAGTTGTTGTTTTTTTTGTAAATGAACAAATTGATTTTAGAAGTTCTTCTAACCGGGTCGACGTTAAGACTGCTGTAAGATGCAGTGATACGGCTGCTCCGGTCCACAATCCCAAGCGTTAACGGCGTTTGTCGTCAGGAATCCCCAATGCTCCAATTTTGCGCCGCTTTGATGGAGCAGCTCTCATTCCGATCGATACTCGGAAAGCATTAAACACTTTTCTCTGAATAGCTACAAAAACCGTCAAATGTGCTGACTCAGCAAACAACACTTTCTTCTGCTCCGCTGACAACGACCAGAGGGCCGGACTTATGAACTCATAAAAGGTTTGTCTTGAAGTTCGTCACCCAGAGGAGTTCTAGATCATAGCAGCTCTAACATCCAGAAACTGAGATCATATCTATAGGAAACAATTCCCCAAAGCTGCAACTTTGTCCGTTTGTAAGTTTTAGTATCGTGTCACAGCGAGCTGAGGCTCTGATTTAATATCTACCAGTCAGATCTCAGTCATTTTTAAATCATGGCGCCTTTAAACTCATCAATTATTCTACTTAAATATTCAACTTCTATATTGGATTAGGTTGAACTATTTTATTTGGGTTGATTCAGTTTAGTCATTTGGACTAGATCCAACTTTTTTTTTTGGGGGGGGGGTTATTAAATTTAATTACTTTGATTAGATCTAATTCATTTTCTTAGCATCGATTCAATTTAGTCACTTGGATCAGAACCATTTTTTTTTTCTTTTTGGATTAATTCAATTTTATCACCTGGATTAAGTCCCACAGTTTTTATTTGGGTTTTTTCAACTTAATTTTTTGAATTTGATCCAACTTATTTTGTTGGGTTTTATTCAATCAAGTCACTTGGATTGGATCCAAAAGTTTTGTTTGTCTGTTTGTTTTTAGTAGTTTTTGTTGGGCGCGGGGTATTCAACCTAATTACTCGGATTGCGTTGAAGTCTTTTTATTTGAGTTTATTCAACTTAATTGAACTTTTTATTGGGGGTTGTCGATTAAACTCAATTACTTGGATTGAATCCAACATTTTTAGTAGGATCGAATCAATTTTGTTTGATTATTTCACAGAAAAACACGTGACATTCGAGTAAATGCAACAGCCAGCCGGTTTACTTTTTTTTTAAGTGTAGAAAAGAGAATTGAGATTCTTGCCAATTTTGTTGGGAAGGGGATAATCAATCAAAACTCTGCCATCAGTCAGAAAGTGTCTTCTTTTTACTTCTCCGTGGCAAAAGAAAGAAACGAAACAATGATCCAACTCAAAGTGAGACATCACCACCGAAATAGAATGAAAGACACAAAAAAAAAAAAAGGACAGGGAGATGGAGTGACGAATGAATGAGAGCTATTTAAAGGGAAGCGAGGAGAAGCGGCGGATTGAGGGAAAGTGAGAGTGAGAAGACCGGAGGGACAGGTGTGGGAGAGTGGAATTATAGGTTTGTGTCATCTTTGAGCGAATCAGTCGGAGCTTGATGCCGCCTTACCGCCATCCTGACGTCCCACTGGTATCCCGAGCGCCGCCAGAGCCTCTTCAACGGCACGCAGGAAGTAGCGGAGGAGGAGGTGGAGCGCGTGTCGCGGGGATAATGGATGGTGTATTATACACAACGGAAATAGAGTCAGGAAGTAATCCTGCAAGTTGTTGCAATCGAACCGCCCGCGGCGCTCGGTGGATTTGATGCGGTTACATTAAAGTTCACACTTCAGAAATAGCAACTTTGGAAAACCTTTGTTTTCCGTGAAAAAAATTAAAAATAAATATGGCGCAGCGGATGTGGCTTTGGTTTTAGAAGGAAGAGTTGTCATCCATTTGATCTCCGGGTAAACAATCTTCTCCGGGGCAAGAAGCTTTTCGCTGTGCAAACAAACGGGACAATTATTATTGATTGCCGTATGTTTTTTAGCTAATCATATTAGTCAGATTTGTCATGTTGGGTGTTTTCTTTGACATGCCAGAGGTCTGAGTTTTGATTCTGTACGACGTGTTTTACTCTAATAGTTCATCTTTCACACACTAGGCGGAACTTTTGTAAATAAAAACAAAACAGTTTTTTGGACATAACTTCTTAACCATCTGCCTGATTCTGTCCAAATTTGGTCCTTGTGACTGGACTCTTGGATCAACTTTCATGTTTATTGAAATAGTTAATAGTTATCTCACTTTGTGGAGCGTTTTTATAAAAATTAGTTTGGATATAACTTTACATTTAAATTTGGACTTTAAATCAGGGGGATTTTTTTTGCACAAAGCAGGGGATTGAGGACTTTTCAGGGGATATGGTGAGACTGTTATGGCAGATTGGTGCGAATCGAAGAACACATATCTTTTCTAAGAAGCAGCTACAAGAGTGGCCCTCTTTGCCCGCTGTGACAACACACGTATTTTTACAAGTGTGTATTTCAGTATTTCTCTGGACGCGCTGTTATTTTACACCTCGGTAATTACACTGAAGAGTTCTCGGGTCATTAACGTTTATATTTGTGTCGCACATATTACCAGCTGGAGCGGTTGGAGACAGCGGTAGTTTTATCGTCCACTCTGAGTCATCGGTCGGTCTAGTTCACATTCTAGTGCCGTGCCAACAAACGCAAGGCTAGCGTTTTTATACAAACGGGAAACCAGCTCATTCCCTCATACGAAAGATACGAAAGTAGTAGTTGAATCCCCTTCAATCATTTTGTAATGGGTGGGGCCACACATTTGGAATTTTTCCATGAAATATTTAAGATTCCGGTTGGTTTTGTGGACAGCCCTTTAGATACGGGTGATTATAAGCTACTTGATTTGTAATTATGTGTATCATAAATGTAAGGGAACTGGGACCACAGTCCTGCGATCCCTCACGACCCCTATCTAACCTAGGAGGGAATGCGACCACCTCCGGTGCCATCCCAGGGATCCGAGCCAGCGAAGGAAAAGAAATCAAAGGAAGGCTGATTGTAGTCATCACTAACGAGATCGAAGGAGGGCACAATTATGCAAGTACACCCTCCGCTAGATCTGTGAAAGAGTTTGGACCCTTTATCGTTTCTCTGACAGAATAATGTCTGCTGCTGAGCAACTCAAACGCTATATTCCGCAGAGAAATGGGAAATTGGCAACAACTTTGTCACAGGATGATGAGTCGATCAAAGAGCTTGATTTGTTTAAATGGTGCAGAGTTTCTCTAGATCTGCATTCTCAGAGTTGCCTCCCTGTGCAGCCTCACAGTCGGGCGCAGTGAGGCGGAACGGAAGCTGATTGACTTGTAGATTTGTTGAAGCACTCGGTGTGCAGGAGGCTGATTTAGACGAGCTGTACGGAGCTCCTGTAGCTCCAGATTGTTCAGACTGATAGAAGGATAGGTCCATTTACCCATGGATAGATCCTATCCTATACCCGCAAAACGGGATCTTGTAGACGTCCTTTTTCGCCGATAAAATGACCAGCCTTGTAAATTTGTCGGACATTCCCGGATATATATTCCGCCTGCAGGTTCTTGGCCTCCCCCCAGTTGGACCAACCCACAAACGCTCCAAAGGGAGACGCCCTGGTGGCATCAAATAACCATAACTGGCTGCTTTCAACGCAAAGCTAAAGCTATTCTTCTCCAACCTCAACCTCACCTCGAGACACAAACCTATCGCCGATCTTCGAAACAGAAAACTTTGTGCAGCGGTGTGATACCAACCACATCATTTTAAATGTTAACCGAAACTAAGGAGATGGTTCTGTAACTTTGATCAATAGGGAATCATGGTCATGAGGTCATAAATAATACACACATCATTCAGGTTGAACACCTTCAGCTGTATCCGCCGCAGATCCTTCTAGCTTCTAGATCCTCTTGATTCTAGTGGCGTGAAATCTCAAAGTATTTCACGGATCATTTCTAAATTTTATAACCACTTAGACCATAGTGCGAGGAAGAACAGGATTTATTTGGGGAAAGGTTGGTTTTATATTAAACCGGCACTTGACGGCCATAATTTCTCAAAAGTGGTCCGATTAAGTCCAAATTTGGTGCGTATGAATAAACTCAAGGACGCCTATCTTGTAAAAATAAGGTTTTTACTTTAATAGTTTGTACTTTAGTCACTAGTGGCGGCTTCTTTTTTTTTCAAACAAAAAAAAATGCTGTGGATAAACTTCACATTTGATTTGGGGAGTTAAAATCACGGGCATTGTTTGGAAAATCATAGGATCGGGGGGACTTTTTCGGGGATAAAGCCTTGTTGTTGGGTAATGACAGCATAGGCCTATTTTATCAGACTGTATTAGGGAGAATAGTCAGATATGGGATGTCCGCATAATATGGCAACTTCACTGTGCAACTAAAAACTATCTGTTGAACGCTGCCGCGAAGTTGATGGGGAGGAAAGAATGCCAGCCCCTCCAGTCGATATATGAGCAATCGGTTCTCAGGCGAGCTCTGAGGATATTGAGCGACCCTTCACATATCCTCTACTGAGATTACAAGCTCCCATGGCAGACGGTTCAGAGTTCCCCGCTGTAAAATCAACTGTTTTCAAAACTAATTTGTTCCTACCTCTATCAAACACCGCTGCTTGAGGCTGCAGGGATTGTGCAACAGTTTCATGGTGTTTGACAAAATGGTGTGTGCAATGGTTGTGCAATATTCTGTGTGTCTGCGCTACGGATCACGTTCAATTTATGTCCGGATTCGGATTCGAGTCCAGTTTGTCTTGGACAACTGGTCCAGTTGAAACTTGATCCACTGTATTGATTCTGTTATTCACTCCGAACTGTGAATTTATGTCAAATCAATCATAAGGAGATCCGTTGAAAGTTCAGTCGGAAAGACTATTCTCTTGCATACTCGGGCTCGAGTTACTCTTCACATCACTCCGTTATCCTCAGATTTCACACACGATCAGTCTCGATTACCCGCTTTCCCGATCTGGGACATCTCATCGCCTCCTCCTTCCCCGGACCAAGCTCAGAATGATGTTTGATCAGGCCTTCTGTTTTTCTGCTACTCTTCTTTGGAACGCCCTCCCTGATCATCTGAGGGCTCCACAGACGACTGACACTTTTAAAAAAGACTATAACTTTTAACTAACATTGCTGCTTATAGTCATATTTTTATATTATTACCAAATATTATGACCAAATATATCACAAAAACATCAGTAGATTCAACAAAACCTTTTTTTTTCTTCGGTGGACTCGGGTTGACGGGGTTCAACTGTATGAGTTTTTTTCGTTTGTTCTTTCCTGCCGCAGGCTCTCAGCACGCCGACATACTGCAACCCGCCTCTAAGGCGATACGCACATACATCCACACAGACGCCATCATTAGCAAACCAAACAAAGATGAAAAAATGGTGAGACGAGGTGAAACAATAAGTGTAAAGAGAAACACGCACACACCTGCGGAGTGAATCCGCTGTTATTCTCAGCTGCTTATGACAAATGACAACGAGTGTTCCCCGAGGGAAATCTCACTCCTGCACTGTTCTAAACAGTATGTGCCCATAATAATCACTTTATTACTATACTTGTTTCGTTTCGGTTTATTGTGGAGATGAGAATATGAAATGTTGACATGTGGAGGGGAGCGACGCGCTTGTCAACTGATTACGAAGCGACCCCCGCTGACTTGTTGTGTGATGAAAATAATAACGCATAATAGCTCCGTTAGTTACGTTTTATGTCGCACAACACAAACCCGTGTTGCGTCTGAGGATTTGAAGATTGATGACACTTTCTGAGACCGACTCCTCCAAAGTAAAGCTCGCCGCCACCTCCGTGTCTCGCCTGTTAATTAGAGGAAATGTGAAAACAGAGATGTGTTGCTGTCGATCTTCCTCGTATGTGTGAAGGTTGCCATGGTAACAGCTGAAAGCTCTGCACGGAGCTACCGGGAAAAAAAATGTTCAGCAAGGAATAGAAACCTACTGGTAATTAATAGTTTTGACATAAAGATGCTGGAAGACTGTGAAACAATCTTATTTTGATAGTCACAGGAAATAACTCGCAACCTAACGCACTAATAATGTTAGTTATTAGGAGTTCTCGGTTCTATTTTTGGATTATTACTTAAATTATACTGTAATTCTCTGCAATATATTATCATTCCTGTTAATCGTGTGATTACTTACTGTAAACTTTATGTAAGAAAAAGATTGTGATTTAAAGGAGTTAAATTCTTACAGCTGTGTTCACAGATCTTATACGTATATATACAAATTTATGTATATATACGTATATATACATATATACGTATATATATGTATATATACATATTATATATATATTTATATATGCTGTGTATATATATACATACATATATTTATGCATATATACATACATATATGTATAATTGTATGTCTATGTATATACATATATGTGTACATGCATAGACAAATATGTATATAGACACATATGTATATATATATTTTTTTATATATATATATATATGTATATATATATAGAGAGAGAGAAATATATATGTATATCTTGTGTGTGTACATATATTTATATAAATATTTAATAATTCAAATTCCTAATTTTATCACATGGATTATTATGATGGTGAAACGACTAAATTTAGTGATTTATCTTCCACAAAATCTCTTTGAAATGTTTTTTATTTCTAAATAACATCCTTATGTATTATTTATTCGTATACCTACTAAATTACCCTGACCTTTTATCATTCTGATATGTAAATCCCGAATCATGGAATAAACGACAAAAACTTTATTAATGGTCGCATCATTCTGGTCTGTTAGCAAATAAATGAGTTTGTTTTTTGGAAAAAACTCACAATCAATCCAACCAATTCAACCTCGGAAGGAACAATGATAAAGCATCATTTACCTGTTAGAGAATAAATTCCTTTTAATTACATTCAAAAAGCCGAATCAGTGCTGAAAAGCCGGGGACAGATAAAAACACACAATCACATGCACACGGATAAGGCCGGGTTTTTAATCCCACTGGAGGGCGTCGGGGAATAGTTTAGAGTCGGGTTATTCGGAGTCCATCGTTCCTCGTGTGTTCAGTAATAATGACACAGATTATTTAAAGCGAGGAATCGCCCCGGAGGTTGTGTAGGGTGTTCTGAGACGAAGAAGGTGAGAGGACACGTTTCTTTTTTTCCGCCCTCCAGATGAACGGCGAAGGCGGTTGCTCCAATGTCGAGATACAGACATTGGGTTGAACCTCGTATCTGAGGGGAATCTTTCAAACATCTTACGCGGGTCCTGAGGGCGAAAAAGAGGAAGAGGAGCTCTGCATACCTGAGGAAGATGTGGATTCCCACAGATGCGATACAAACGCATTCGCGTGTCAGGGTTTACCTGATAAAAGGGGCGGAATAATTACGTTCATCTTATCATTAAACGCATATATGTGCTCAGCAAGAAAACAACAAAACAAAGGAAACGTTCTTTCTTTGCATATTTGACATATTTGGTACATTCTTTTATTTACAAAAACATTAATAATATTATTTAATGAAACAATTTTGATTTCATGGAAAATAGTCTATTTTCATTGGATTAGCTAAACGTTTCGGTAAAGCCTGTTTTCATAAAATTATTTGACACTTATTAGACTTTCTAATGTATATATGTATATTTATATAAATAAATATATATGATATATGTACGTATATGTATATAATATATACCTACATATATACATACAACATAAATGTAAGCTAAAGTAAGGTAAGTAAGGATGTCTCTCGGATTGGGAAATATATATATTTATAAATATTTCATGCCGTATATATGATTATTGTTCTGTTGACACTGCTCTTATATTTGTGGGTCTGGTATCTTTGCAATAACCTGCTCTAGATCAGGATAGGAGCATAACATTACAACCACAGGCCTTCCAGCTGGGGCCAAATCGAGGAACGGACTCCGTACGACGTTCAGTAGTTTCTGGAACCAGGATGTCAGCAGCAGGTTCTTCAAGTTGTTGGAATGGGGCCTCTATGGATCTGACTTATATGTGGAGTGCATTCAGAGAAGCTTGAATGAATTGAGATGTGAGGAATTTGGAGACCAAGTCAACACTTTGAACTGTTATATATATATATATATATATATATATATATATATATATATATATATATATATATATATATTGTAAGATCGCGTTATCAGGATGAAATATGACAATGCCATTAGGGAATATATTTTTATAAACAGTGGACATTGTAGGCAAAACCTCTATGACCCTTGACCCTGTCGCCAGTTCGCTGGTTGTTTTCCCTGAGCCCATTTTGGTAGCTACTAACCAATGCAGACCGGACACGACCATCAAGACCAGCGGTTCTGGAGATAAGACACCACTACCATTTGGTCAAAGTATCCATGTTTCTATAGCCGTAAACGAAACCAAAAGTTACATCCTCACATCCCTTTGATCCATCTGTCTGCCATAATGTTCGTTTACGTCCATCTCTTTTCTCTGACGCCACGTTCTTTTCCACCTGCTGGAACTCACCCATTAAATCAAGACGGCAGCCTTGGGAAAAATAAAGCTAAATCTCCATACAGGGATACACCTGCCGCGTACAATCTGAACACAACCACACATATGGTATCTGAGCTGGATGCGATGCAGTGCGTCTAACTTGCACAATTCTCGAAGGGTAATGCAAACAAAGTCTCAAGCTGATCTACAAGGAGATCGTTTCGACATCCTTCTCTGTGCTTCTCGTCTCCCCTCTCCTACGCTGGAGCCTCATCCTGTAGCAGACATACAGCGTAGAGGGAATTAGAAAATGGAGACCTGATACAGGAATGAGGAGAGAGACTCATAAATGGAGTTCAGACAGTATCATTGCATTGCAATGGAGTCTATTATGATTCATTCATTTGAGCTCTTCGGCCCACCAATGCTAACCGCGGCTCTGAATTGACTTACTTTCGGTCGGCACAAACGTCTCAGCTCCTGCTTTGCCTCATCAAACCACATCATATTGCCTGACTAAATTAAGCAAAAGGAATTTCCAAATTGAGTACACATGAATTAATTTGCCTTCCCAGCATGCTCTAATTTAGTGCCAAAGAGGCCGTAAGCAACGGCGTGCTCGAACAGTGGGAGTCCCAACATGGGCGGCCGTCCAGTCTTTTAATTATATGATAGTAATACATACATTCTTTCGTAATTATAAATCAACAATCAACCATAATGTCAGTGGGTGGGATTAAGTTAATTAGCTACAGTGTGAACATTTGGTACTGATGTTGTTTGGTTGGAAGCAGGGAAATGTGCAAAATGGAAGGGGACAAAGAAACCCCAGAACTGCAAGCCTCTTTGGATGTTCCCAGTCTGAAAATTTTTTTTTCCTGCCGGTGTGGTCTAAAGATGGAAAACCAGTGAAGTATTCATGGGGCCAAGCGTTGACATGGCTCTTTGATGCTGATTGGGAGTGATGGTTAGCCACTGCTGACCAATTCCACAAAAAAAACTACTCTCCACCAAACTGCCAAAAAAACGTAATGCTGGTTTTGATAGAAAGGGGTCAGAACACACAGTACATCACAGCTTGGTGCATATGGGACTGCACAGCCGTAGGCAAGGTGCTTAGCCTAGCTGGGGGCAGGCTAAGCAAGGCAGTGTGAGGCTTTGGGCAACGGTCTACTCAAGTTCCCCCATTCATGGAAATGGTATTCCCAAATGGCAGAGACCTTTTTCAGCAAGACAATGTTCCATGCCACACTGCAAAGAACAGTTCAGGAATGGTTCGAGAACCACAACCATGAGTTTGAGGTAAGTGTGTACTTGTATGATTGTATGATAAATAAAATACATTTTTATATATTTAGTGGAGTCCTTGCCCTCTACAGGCTCCGAGAATGTCAAGGTGGATATAGGAATGGATGGTATTAACTATTTCTGTTTGACAGTTTCTATTGTTATTCCTATAAACATTTTTTCCGTTTTTTGGTATAAAACCATGGAAACCATGGCAGCTAAAGACACAGATCATTTTGTATTCAAGAATCTGAGTGAAGTTTATTCCAGGGTTATGTAAAGAGGCTATAAATTGTTAGGAGACAGCATTGTCAGTTTTTGACACTTTTTACAAAAGTTCTGCCTTCCCTTACAATGTTCAGTCGATATTGACAAGAACGGTGAAAACACAGTATATGATAGCTTTTGACTTCTTACAATACTGACTTCGGAACTGTGACACATTTAAATATAATTACTGAATTTCACCTTTATAGGTTAATACCGTTTCTATTTATCTATAGCTTGTATAGTTCATGTTGTAATTAGGAAAAACAACGATTGAATTTGCCTTTTGTTTGATGTGATCAACCTACGCTCGGAAGTTTTGTAGAAATTTCAGTCTCATTGTTCAGGTGGCAGTAGTAAGAGTGGCCAAGGGATTGATGCCAGGGACGGAGGGAGTCTAATTAGCACAGGTTTCTCGTGTTGAACTGATTGCGCTCTCTTTCTCTCTCTCTCTCTTCGAGGGTGCCTGACCTGTCAGAGAGTAGGTGACTGAGGCACTCGACGGCCAAGACGGCGAGCTGAAAAGTTCAGACGGTAAATAACTGCCATTATTGTGTGTCAAAATAAAGGTTGCTGCCTGGCAACACATCTGTGCAAACTGCTTCCTGACAACAGAGGTTGCATCATCCAGGGCCACAAGCTGTAAAAGTGACCTTTTCAATTCCTATAAGACCACATTTTTCTCAACTTGTGTCTGAGGCTCCATTGAAACTGAGCAGGCAGAATACTTTTAGCCATACAGGTTTATATCACGTTTTATCGGCCCCTTGCAACATCAGGACTTCAGAAACTAAGATCACTAACTCTCTAACCTGAACCCTTCCCCCTCTTTTAAAAGAAAAATATGTCATGGTGCTCAGAAAAAGCGTCAGAAAATTCTTAAAACTTGGGATTCAGTAGTCGAGCTAAGGACGTCCAGAAGATCCTCCAGACATCAATTATATCTGATGTGATCATGGACATCTTTCGACTCAGTAAATCGGACCATTTTTACAGCTACGGTTTCATCTTTGTACAGCATAAATGTCGAATCACTCACTCTTCAGTTCTCCTTAGACTCACGGGTGAATACTCGACCGTGTTTCAACATTTCTAAAAGGTTGGACAAGTCCAGGAAGGTTTTGTTTCTCTTCTTTGTTTTCAGTTGTACAAAGGTAGTCTGTACCACCGTGTTTTTGGGGGGGCGAGGACCCAAGTCAGTTCGTCTCAATTCTGGACACTTATTTCATCATTGCCTGCAGTACATCAACCCTGACTTTTGCTCCGCCTCCTCTGGTCCACATCGCTGTCATTGCCTCCGTCCACCATGACCTCTCCCTCCATCAAGTATACGTAACTCCAGACCAAGTCTTGATTAAATCCACCTTAATCTGCGTCTCTAAGTTGGTTGTTGGATCCAAATATAGAACTTAAATAAAACGGGGTTTTTTTTTTTCATGATCTGGTATCCCTCGTAGCCATACCCTGTGTCTCATACCTCCCAGTTTACAATTGTTAGGATAACTGTTGGAATTCAAGAAAAAAAAGTAGGGTAGTAGATAGGAGATGGAAGGGCGAAAGAAATTCAAAATCACTCCAAAAACGGAGAAAAGTGGCAAGAGATGCAGCAAAACTTTGCTATGATCGGTTATAATAATCAATATCACTCTAATGTTTAATCCCAGGGGGACACGATGATGTAACTAAGAGGTTCAGTGACAGCGCCGACCCGTCTTAACATCGATACCCCCTCAGATGTGGATGGAGTCAAACAAGTTCCACGGTCTGAAAGGTCAACGTAAGCATTGCAGTGACTGCTGAGGGAGGTGAAGCTTCACGTCGTCATAATCGCTCTTGATTTTACAGGAGTGGCTCAAATGTCAGGTCCCACAGGTCGGAAAGCAAGACCCCAGCTGAAAAGATGAACCGCATGAAACAGCCCCAGCCATCAGGGCGTCAATCGGAGCCTGAAAGGAACCGGCTGCTCTATTGGAAGCACCGGTGAAGATGGACCCCTGCAGTGAACATGAACAATTTATCGGCTGCAAAGGTCACGCTTTTAGGGAATACTTTCTCATATTGTACCTGAGCTATGATTCATTTTGTTACATGAGAGGACTTTATCACGGGCTCCTGAAAGAAGGCGAGGGTTTAGGTGGCTTTGAACCGCTTATGAGGGGTTATAATGGGTTAAAAACCTTTAAAGTCAAAAAAGAAAACACATGGAAAAAGTATTGCTTTGCATATATTTAGATAAATCATTAAATTTACCATAAAATGATAAATACTTAAGTCAGGATTGTTTTTTAACACGTTTGCATGTATGCAGTTATAGTTCCGTTTAATAAATCCTCAAAGGCTTTTTATATGCCAGAAAAAAAATCCTACTTATTTAAAAGGATTTTCTCAATAGCCATGGTTAGCTAATGACATGACATCCTGATGATATATTAGCTTACCTTTCAAATACGAGACACCTTGATGCCCAGTGAGGTAACTTATTATTCCTTTGATGCCTTTTTCCCCTGAAAATTTTCAGGGGAACCAGAAACAACAAACAGAAGATAGATTGGTTGTGGGGCCTGAGGTGGAGTAGGGACAGTGTTATGGAGATGAAAAGAGGAGAATAGATCAACAACCGGGGTAGGAACTCATAAATAGGAGGACAAGAGCGGAGAATTGAGCGAGCAGTTAGAAAAACGTGCCCCACGCAGAGATTTCTGATGGACTATCACTCGGAGCTCAGGGCGACCAACGCAGCGGATTCTGTCTTCATCAACACATTTGAGTTTTTCATTTGACTCGATGGACAGACGGGAACATAATGATCACATTTTCTTTACACGGAGAGTCAGAGTCTTCCAACGCCACATGTAGGGAGTTGTGTTCGGCAAATGGAACCCTACAAAAGAAAATAAGTACAGCGATGACGTACAGAAATATCGCGTTATTAGGGTGATTGTCATGGTTTGGTTCTGGATGAGTGTGTTCTGACTGTTCTTATCAGAACCAAGGCAGACTTGTTCTAGCTCTTCTGTTAGATTGGACAGCTTTCCCTCCATACATATTATTTCTAATAGTTCCTACTGAGTACTCAAAATTCGCGGCAGCGTCACAATTGGCTCCGGTGAAAATGGCTTACAATGGGGGGCCGTTCCCAAAATCCATCCAGTTCTTCCTCTCACTAAAATCGATGTAGGTATGGAATTTGATCCACAAAATAGTTTTAGAGTCATCGCAATAACACCAAGGACGTGTGGAATGGGTGGCGATGATGATTAAATAATATTGCAAAGCTTTTTGGGAATATCAATAATTGAAGTCGACAGTAAAAGTCCAATTCTTACATTTTTAGGGTACTCTTCTGAAAAATGCACCTATGGATACCAAAACAAAACCCATATCTCTCAGTGTTTGGAAGTATGAAAGGAGGCCCCCCCCCGCCCCCCCCCCCCCCCCGCCCCCCCCCCCCCCCCCCCCCCCCCCCCCCCGTGCTAGAAACAGCCAATTGGAATTGGCTCCTTTTAAACCGAAAGAATAAATCGTATCGATAAAGTACATTTTCTTTCTTTACCCCCTCACTTCTCTACTCGCGTACCTCAAACAGAGAAAAAAACGCACTCTTTGTAGAAGAGTTTAATTGCTGCCATTATGTGAGAACTGACGTGATGAAAAGACAAAGAAGAAGAAAAAAATCCCTTCTTTCTTAATCCCGTGGACTTTGATGTGAGAGTCGAACCTGAACAAAGTTGACTTGAGCCAATAAGTGAGGGCTCTGACTTCGCCCCCCGCCGCGCTGGATTGCACAGATCACAAAGCTGCCTCTAATCACCTCGGTACTGGAAACTAAGTGGGCTCGCAGCGAGGTCACACTTAATGGCATCACGGTGGGTAGGAGTGTGTGCGTGTGCCCGCCGTTGAGTCCGCCTCATCGCCATTGGACCAAATCTCTGTGCAGAATAAAGAGGTAATTTGAGTTAACTGCCATAAACCATCAATTTTTACATTCCTGTCAAATTGTATTACACAATTTCAAAATAAAGGATTGCATTTAACGTATTTATATGTAAAGTTAAGGAAGACTTAACATACAATGTCTTTATTATTTCAGTTCTATCCATTGATGTCGTGCGTTTCAAAAGAGAGATCTAATTATCTCTGTAACGGAAAGCGGATAATGACAATTCAATTCATTCATTCATTACTCAGCATGATTAAAAAAAACAACAACATTGCGTCAAATGTGACCCACTTTGCGATAACAGTTAGATGGAAGATATTATAGCTGGCGCAGCTGAATATTATTGCATTTTATACAATGGCAATAAAGGAATCTTAAATTTTGAACTTTTAAAAAGACAATCACCATTTTTACAAGTAAGCCATGAAAATCTACCGGTCCTTAATGGTGACTTAAACTGGGATTACATTCTACGACTTTAGAGTCGTGGCTGTTTGATTTCATCTCAAACTGTACGATTCAAACATCTACGGAAGCTCGCGATGGCAATTGTCAATAAAGTTTTGTTTATAATGTCAGAGAGAACATACTAACACAACCATTTTTTTGCCGTACACCAAACGCTCAGTAGACGCGGGTCGGCCGACCCACATTTCTAGCACATCAGAAAAACCATCTAGTCATCCAGTAGTTGTCCAGGAGTTGCTAACGACGACAAACGATGCCGGTTGTACCCGGACAGTCGTCCATCCGTCTTGAGGCTCATTATGAGGCTCTATTGGGTCTTAAATCGTATATTGTACCCCCACCTTAAGATTTGCAAGAAGTTGTTATATGTTAATTTTTATATCTATGAAGTCACAGGGAAATCGAATATCTTTCTATAGATTGAAAGAAAAATATTGACTTGAGGGTTTTTCCACACAGCAACTGTTGTTATTATGGCTGAAAGCGGACACTGCGATATCACCCATACTGTTAACCCCAGGTGAGCCTGGGGCTAAACTGTACAACCTGCTTTAATACCAGACTTGGGTTCAATTATTGTCGGAACATACAACCTATGTTCAGATTCTTCATTGATAAAAGTCTTGTTTTATCCCATTTTATCCCATTTAAGCCCCCTGGTCAGATTCATCCGTTTATGATCTAGTAGATATCTAAAGGATAAATCCTTGTTGAGCTCAAAACAGGCATTGCAGTGGAATTGTCAAACTAGACATTCACTTTAGGTTGCAGCAGCCCTGCAGCAACAGACGGAAGCTGTTGAAGGAAGGCCAGGAGTTTGAACCAGCAGGGGAAGTGAAAAAACTCAGAAAATTGAAAGACTTTCTTGCATGCCAGGAGCTGAAGATTGAGGACTTTTCATGAAGCCAGTCCCACATATAAGGGAGTGAAGCTGCTGCTTTTGCCCCCCCCCCCCCCCCCCCCCCCCCCCCCCAAGAGGACTGGAAACGTCCCGGGAGGCGAAATAGGATCCTAAAGGTTTATGGTCAGTATTAATGACTTATATCAGAAAAACGCTGAGAGAATGAGAGACAACAGTACCCAAGGTACATATCATTTTCCTCGAATCAAATAAATTTGGTTTATTTACGATATTTTATGGTTACTGAAGCCATCTAGATAATAAACCTGATCCGTCATAAAATCCACGGAAACGGTTATTATGAAATCACATTGTGACATAATGGCATAACATCATTAAAATCAAATCACCCATTGAATGTGACAAAAGCTGTCTCTAGGTAAAAAGAAATTGTCCAAATCGGTCCATTAATTAAAGTTATTGCCAAAAAAATTCCAAAAGTACCCTACTTGTACAATGGTCAAGATGAAGTTATTATGACGTTACGTCATAAGTATAGGACGTAACATGGCTAAACTTTAATCATCTTGGATCAACCAAAACCTATGTCTGGATAAAATTTCATGCAAATCTTTACTTTTGTCCATCTGCTAATATGGAGGTAAGTGAAGAAAATCTGATTTCAATGAAAGTGAGATGGGAAGGGATTCTGAAAGCGAGAACAATGGAAGCGGAATCACCAGTGACTTATTCCAGTCTTTCTTCTTTTTGTGTTCAACAAGACGACTGTGTGGTAATAACAAGCAGAAGAAACTCCTGCGAGTGCATAATGTCGCCAGGAGCAACAGCTGCTCCGACGTCGACATCAGAGCTATGAGGATGAATCAAGCGGAGGATTGTGGAATTTCTCAATATGGCGTGCAGACATGCGGCGCTTCAAACGGAATGTCTGCAACAATCTTTGTAGGAACCGCAAGCTTTCTGGGAATGGACTGCATTTATACCTTTCAAGGGACAAAGAGCCGTAATGCTCATGAGCGCTCGCGTAATGGGGTCTTGCTTCCTGCTCAAGGACACGTCAACAAAGAAATACGTGAAAAAGAATGTCAAAGCAACTGCTTCTTAATGTCTTGACCGAGACTGGAGAGCAAGCACGCAAGAAAGCAATTTTAAAAAGTCTCTGCGGTGGCTACATGTCTGCTTCATGATGGATTTTAGGATCATTTTATTGGTTTAAAGATCTCTAAATTGCCTCACTCCTTCCTATTTATCAGATTTTCTCTCATCCTGTCAGCCTTCTAGAACCTTCAGGTATCCTGCTAGTAGACTTTTAAACCTAAACACATTTCGTTTCATTTCTTAAATTCACTAATTGAATATTTTACACATTCTTAATTCAACATTAAATGATACCTTGTTTGGCCAATCATGTTTTTAAACAGTTAAAAGAAATAGATTGTTAAAATTATTAACTTAGATAAGCTCAAGACACATAATTTTATATTAAATATAGAAAGGCCTCACAGGCTTTAAGATGCTATGAAAAGATCCTACTTATCAAATAGGACTTTCTTTATAGCCATGTTTAATGCCTCCTCCTCGTTGGCCCCTTTGGCCTGTGGTGTCCCTCAGGGCTCCATCATTCCGGCTCCTTAAATGTGGGTGTCATCTGCATAGCAAGAGAACTGGATATCATTATTTCCTCAAGCTGCAGCCAAGATGCATTAAATAAATTGGAAAAAGGAGGAGGAGTCCTATGAACTTCACTACCGGCTGCAGATTATTTGAATTGATGATTTTCTAGTTGAACATACTGATCTCTCATGCTCTGATAACCTTTTATTGTCCTTTCTTTTCTAGAGAGGAGTCGTGTTTGCCAGCATCTTCTCTGCTCTGCTCTGCACGTCAGTTTAGGGGGAAATCCAATCCCTTTAAAACCATAACAACTAACCAAACTTTTTAAAGACTGAAAACAAAAGCCGTATACTTTAAGGCAAACTCCAGCAGCAATGTTACGCAGCAATGTCTTAGTTTGGCTAATTGTGGCTAATATTGACGTTGAGATCAGAAATCTCCCCAACACAGAATTCATCCTGAAGACAAAAATCCATGCCCTGGTCAGCCACAGTAGTCAGAGGTCATACTGTGGTTACTCCACAGGATGACCATTGCTTCTTACGTCCATTGCTTCTTAAAAAGCAAAGTAGATAGTAGGTCAGATTAACTTTTGTGTGATTTTGTCTCGGAGAAGATTTCTTCACAAATTGCAGCGATTTTCTATTTTTCTGTGCTTCAGGCCGAGAATAATGTTCATGTCATTGAGAGTTTTTCCTCTTTTCCGCGGCCGAGTGCTTGGAAGCCATCACCTTGCATCATATCATAAATTTTTTTTTGCTAACTTTTAGGGAAAGCTTACAGAATTCCTTCACAATCAAATAGAATTCACATTGGTTTGGCCACAGAAGGGAGTTCTCGAGTGTGAGTGGGAGATCGCTGGCTGTATACGGACGAGTATCTGACTGTGCAGCCTGTTGCAGCATATTGGAGTGGAGTCTATTAGCAATCATTTGTCTGAGTGGTGGCAGATTGATGCTAAATGTTACTCGCAATCAATTTAATGTGAAAGTGGAAGAAAGACAGGGGGAATTCTAGATAAAGGGAATACAAATCTCCGGTCTCAAGAAGCCTTATTTTTTTTGGATCAATCATACAATTTTGAGTTTTAGGCATTATTTGCTTCATATTTCATAGCTGTTATTCAAAAAAGACCCCAAACCAAACTAACAATGTGAGTATATTATTATATTAGCAGCATGGTCAAGGCAGTTGGAATAAAGGTGACAGACGAAAAGATCATAATGAGAAATTATATAATTGATGAAATTTGCATTTGAATGAGGACCATTATATTATTAGATGTCAAAATAAGATTTTTTCTTTCAACACCGCCTCTTTTTCAACTTCCCTTTAGAAACTATCGAGCAATGATAATGAAGGGGGAACCTTCTTAAATATAATATGGGATCTCGCCGATAAGATGCCATCTCTCCGAGTTTCCGAACACCCATGAAGACTTCTTTTCTCCTTGTAACTTTTCCAAGCTAAGGATTTGTGCAAAAAAAGTTAAGTCTGCGTTCCTCTCCTGCATGAAAGGCACCCGTGGGCCTTAGACTGCGAGTGTGCATTAGCTCGCTCCTCCTTCTGGGCGTTGGGTGACGGATGATTAAGATTTATGTGTTGCCTGGGATGTGAGCTGTTGCGAAGTCTATGACAATCACTTAAGGATCGTTATGTCCTCTGTGTGCTCATGGTCACACGGGGGAGCTGACAGCTCCATTATTCAGGGGTCTTCTTTCCAGTTTTGGAGAGGCGAGACACTCTCAACACTTTCACCTTGTTGTCAAATGTGTTCTGTCATCATTTTATAACTAGCAGCTAATTATTCTTACCATCTCTGCGTTGTCGACATCGTTGTCCTTGCCTGAATCCCCTGTCATACTCATTGATGGATTGAAAAGTCCAGAAAAGAAAGTCCAAATTGCTCAGTCTGGTGTTCTGATTAGTCTCGGTAAGGTTATTCCAGTTCATAATTTCACCTAGAGAGCACTATATGGGCTTGTCCCAGTCCTCCAGAACCCCCTCTAGATCCTGGGTTTTAACCCAACATTTCTGCCTTTCAAATGCATTATTTCCTCACCATTAACTTGAAGTGCGTGCAACCAGGGGAAATGTTTTGTCTTTTAAAAACTACGGTCAAGACCAGCGAGTCAAAGAATGGGCAATAGCCCCCCGGTGGGCTCTAAAGGTTCTGCACATACATAGCTCCTGGGTCTGCCACAAGGTTTTTGCCTATTAAAGGGAGTATTTCCTAACTGTTATCATGAAGTGCGGACAAACGAGGCGATATTTTTGCCATTTTAAATTATAACATAGTTTACAGTTTGTTTTACGAAGTAATTGGAATGGTTAAAATAATACTACAATAATTAAATTTCATAAAGTTTCTCATAGTTTTCACAATTCTATTATTATGCAGTTGCACGCTATGGTTGTAGGTTAATGATTATTTTATAGATTTAATTTTCATTTGCTGAATGTCATGTAGATTTTCTAGCATGTATTTTTGTGATAGTTTATTTTTTATATATATATATATATATATATATATATATATATATATATATATATATATATATATATATATATATATTGCATTGGCCTCATGCAACCTTTAAATTATATTTGCTCTGAATACTTCCTCAGAAATGTACTATCTGCGCTTACTTGATTATGTGTATAATGTACAAATGACTAATTTGCATTGAATTGCTGCGGACCCACATTGCGTACTCTGCTTATGTAATAAAAGATATATAAGGAGCTACTTCATCTTAGTCTCGTGTGGAGATAAGGATTTTGATTTAAGCTTTAGGAAGCCAATAAAAGGATTTACAGATCTTGAAATTGGGCATCTTTAAGCCCGAGACTCTTAAGCTTGGCTGGTTTAAGCTATATCCATATAGGAATGATAAGAAAAGATAAGTTAACCATCGTGCAGTAAAATGCAGATAATGCTTCATAACCATGTAGATCCAATATCTAAGTACAGGCGATATTAGTGCAGGTGGATGTTTATAAAGTCCAGAGTTGTACAGTTTGATGGTGGAAGCTTTCCTTCCTGCAGCAGGACAGGATTGTACTCTTCTGTCTCCGGAATGTGTCATGGAGTGGGTTGGACGGATTCTTCACGATAGCTGTCGCCCTAGTCAGCATTCTCCAGAGTCCAGTTTGAGCCTCGAGACAGATACTACCTTCCTGATGACCTGGTTCAGACTGTTGCTTAACCTTGTCTGCAATGCTGCTGCCACACCACACCCCAGCATAGAAGACGGCACTGGAAAGCGCCATCTAATGATCATCATGTCAGATATCCACTCGCTACAAAGGACCTCAGCCTCCACAGGAAGCGGAGATGGATCGGGCCTGTATAGACGGCCTTCATAGTATGTCATCCTCCCAGTCTACGTCCATACAGTAGCCTGGTGTGGTCTACGATGTCTGATCTGTAACCATAAAGACTGATTAAGAAAAATCAGTTTATCTTTAAGATTCTCAGTTGCCGTTGCGTGCCTCATCCTGGAATCTTGCCATTCTGATCCACAAGGACCATTATATGCTTAAAATATCAGGACCACTGGACCAGGTCAGGCTATATTGTCCTTCAGACAGAACGATGCCCACGCCATTCTCCAGACATAACACGAGGAAAGACTTTGGAAACAGGTCGGGCCAAATGTAGTGTTTTAATTTCCCTAGCATGGACAAAAAACGACTTAATTAAATTGAACCCTGGCAGTCTTGTCCTTTGATATTCAGACTAAGCCCTACGAGAAAAATGCTTTTAGACAATAATTTAATCGCAAAAAAGGACTTATTATACTGAAATATTAACTTCTTGAAGTCAACGTTGTAAAACGACAATTACTCCTGTATGACTGTCAGTTCAAACATAGCTTGTCATTTTTGTGCTAACATATCTGTCCTTCTCTCTTACTAACTGCAGTCATGAAGACGTCAAGGGAGAAAATAGCAAGAATTTGAAATCTCTCTTCAAGCACTCCATAACCCCTATGCTTCATTTCAAGCTTTCAATGCACAAGATTTCAATGCACACTTCTTCAAACGGCCATAAGATATTATATAACAATCATTGAATTAAGTTCTTTTAACCAACATCCGTCTATATGTCCTGAATTCTGTCTTGCAGAGAACAGCTCTGCCCTCATTCGTAATTCAACTAAACAAATGGAAGTTCACGAGCTCAAACCAGAATAACAATAAAACACCATTTATCTTTGTATAATTAAAAACCTTCTGCGGTGGCCGGCAGGGAGAAACAGGGCATAAAAGCAACTTTTACTGACTACAAAAAACTCAGCAAAATGAATAAAAGACTGATGCCTACTCATTCCTTTGTTTTTCTGTCTCTCTTAATGTTTCGGCTGACTCTTAAATTCTAATTTTCCCTTGTTGTGGAAAATAGTCCTTAAAGGACTTTCTAGCACAAACAAGCAAAGGGAAACACTGACAGGCTTTAAGCAAAAGGCAATCAGCCATAAGGGTCTAATTGCTGACTGATGAAGTCACAGAAATATAACGACTTTGATGAGGGCCAAATTGTGATGACTGGACGACTGGGTCGGAGCATCTCCAGGTTTTGTTGGTCTGCAGTGGTTAGGAACTGCTTCAATGGTCCAAGAAAGGACAATTGGTGTACTAGACAAACTACTCAGAGACAACTCAGTTGCGTCATTTTCTGTGCCTCTCCAGCATAAAACATCAAAGGAACTGGGCACAGCAGAACCAAAGGTTTAGGAAAAATTCATGCTGATTCCTCCATTAATGTCTGACTTGTTTCCTATCGACAACTCCAACAAACTATCTGAGTAACTCCTAAATACTGTAGCCGGCCATCTCTCGTGCTTTCATTCCACTTCAGCGTCTCGGTTCAGCCCACTTAGCCCTGAAACCTACCAAAAGCAACATTAAAGGAATCAAAGGAACAAAGGCATGAATAATGGACACTGTTTCGATAGAACTAGAAGAAAACACATACGGGAAAGTTCTTAAACATGCCCCTGTAGTCTCTTGACCAATAACGGTGTTTAGGTCTCATGAGGGTTAACATTTTTTTTTCTGTTCTTGACAGGACAAACAGGAAACAGAGGCGCCAGAGTGGATAAATAATAAAACCCATCATTTTCTTTCACATATGTCACCAGTGTCTGCTTTCATTATTTGTTCACTCTTCAGGCATTGTTTTATTGATCACGGACAAACTCATGAGTCACGGTCTCCTTTATCTGATTCCACACAGATTAACTGAGTCTAAAAAAAACACTTTACGGATCAACAATCACTGTACACACCTCCACCCCATCAGTTCTAATCAATCAATGTCTGATTGGCTGCTGTGGGGGAGTCTGCTGCAGTCAGCCGCTCTACAGCTGTTTACATCTCATCCCAAATTTAAAGGTCCTCAGATAAAGCTGCAGCGCATCAGTGAATTCAAGCATTTCTTTTCCATCTTATTTAAAACATATTATTTCCCCCTCATAACCGTCTGTGTTTGCACCGGTCAAAAAAGATAGCACATCAAGACGGAAGCATGGAATGTAAAACTTTGATGCAAATTAACAGTGAAATCTGAACAGCATTCTTCATGGGAATGTCATGCTACTGCAATGCAATGTGGGAGGAACTGAATTATGCACTGTAAACTTAAGTGTAAACAGCAGAGCATCAAGGGAATTCTGGGTTTAAAGTTGAGAATTCTGTGAATAAGGTCAGAATTTCCCAAAAAAAACACCTTCTTCTTTTTAAATTTCCATTCATATTCATTCCCCTTCAAATCTGGTTGCTCTTGTTTGTGGTCCTCTGGATCCTCTGATGATATCCTGTTCAGTTGGATCTTCGTGATGAAGACGTCGTGCACAGCAAAGAAACTAAAGAAATAATATGAATTGGGAACACATAATTGCACATATGTGGACCCAGAGGAAGGCCTAATTACCTTAGTGACCCGGAATATAACATGTGTTGACGATCTAATGGAAAATAAACCTACCGGGAAATGTTAAAGCTACTTCTACTTCTTTTACTTCATGTTTTACGGTTCAGCTGTATTGTTCAGCGCAAGACTAGTAAATAAGGAGAAACAAACATTCATTCGGGCTTGTGCTGCACTTTAACATCATCAGCCTTCAAAGCCGAGTCTTTAGCTTAGTATGTAAGAGTTGTCCGCTCGGAAAATGAGAGCTTTATGAAAGGAAATACATCCAAGGCTGAAGTCATCAGCCAAGCCATTAATGACGATTTGATTTGCTTGAATATAGCACTTTGTGGAAATGGAGTGGTGGGGTTGGTGGTGGTTCGGGTTTCTGATTAGAATGCCTTTACAGTGCCTCCCTTTGTAGATTTTTTCAGGCATGTCCAACAGGGAGGTAATCCAGAAACTCACTGGAGGGACTATATATCTCATCTGGCCTGAAAAAATCTCAGGATCCCCCAGGATTAGCTGGAGAGTGTCGCTGGGGAGAGGGATGTCTGGAATACCCTTCGTAGCCTGCTGCCAGTGCGACCCTACCCCAGATAACGAAAAAGAGGCACTTGCTAAAAATTTCCACAGTAAAAATCTCGCTTCAAGTTCAGTGAAAATAATCCCGAACAATACGTAAGCGTGCGAATGCGTTCAAAGTCTCAAGACACCCAAGTCTAAAATGTATTTTTAAACAGCTGTACTCGCTTCATCTCTATGATGGCACACACTCACAGTAAGTATTTATTGAGTGAGAGAGAGGGAGATAAATGTGACTCGCTGTGGAGGAAACCATTGATTTTCATTCTATTCTGGTGGGGATGGATCAGCTGGAGACACGAAGCTCCTGGTCCACATGCCTCACTCACTCTCTGTACTCGTTCTTGATCTAAATTAGCCTTGAAAAGATCATCCAGCTCAAATACATAAATGAGAAGATGAAATGCAATGGCATTACATGAAACGATTGGTGGTTCTTCTCCAATGACATCCAGAACCTGTGCAAAGCCTTTTGATGTTTGGGCTTCACTGATTTTGGCTAGTTGCTCCTGTACCAGCAGCGGGAAGCCCAACCAATCAACTCCCCATCTTCTCAACCAACCAACTAGGCCAACTAGCTCCAGCGGAGCAACCAACCATCTCACCAACTGGCCAGGCAACCAAACAACCAATTATCCAGCCAGCCATCCATCAATCAGGGAATTATCCAACTGACCGAACAACAAGCCAGCAGAAGGACTAACTCACCAAGCAACTATCCAACCAACCAAACAACCCAACCAAAAAATCAACCAGCCAACTAACTATCAAACAAACCAGCTAACCAGCATAGCAACCAACTCACCAACCGAAGAACAAAGTGTCCACACTGCATGAAGGTGATTTCATTCTGGGTCAGCACCTCTTAAGGAGTATGAGTTAAGAAAAGATCCCTAGAGAGTCAGAAAGGTAGTAAAAAAAAAATCCCCTGCCACAGAAAAAAGTAAAACTTGCACAAAGAAGATTAGAAGAGAACTTGTTTCATTTACTATCTCCCTTATCGTGTAATGACCCCTCTGCCTCTCATAGCGCCGTCAGCTCGGTTATGAATATAGACAGTCCTTTAATCGCTGCCTTAATGCTGCAGATAATGTTCATCCAGGCAGCATAGCGATAAGAGATGAAGGGGCAGGGGCAGGGGCTCAGGCACGAAGCCTAAAAACTCCACAGAAATACATTTACTAGAGCGGTTTGGGTGGGATTAGCACCCTCGCCTCATAGCAGAAGCTTTAACTCACAGCCATCCTGACAAGTGGACAAGAATTCTAAAGGACCTTTCTGCAGACCAAAGTGATGCCCTGCTGATCTTTGATTTTTCTACAGGGCAGCAGGGTGTCCAGCCCGCCATCTCAATCTCCAAAACACATTTATTCCACAGAGTAAAGAACAAACATAGAAATCTGAGCCGCTGCTCTGACAAGCGTGTTTTCAGGATAAACTGCCCATAACGGGAAATGTCAAAGTTTCCCCTGGTGAGGGGAGACTTTGACATTTGAATGGAGGATGTCCACCCACTGTGTACAAGTGGTAGTTCAGAGAGAGGCAGACATAAGAGGGCGGGTAAAAGGCAAGAGAACTAGGCACTTAGAATGTTGCTACTGACATTGATAAAGCTGTTTTTACAAAAAAAAAGACTAGAGCGTTACTAAGCTGGAATGACGTGGGCAGTGGCTTTTTTTTAATCAATCAGAATCAGATTCATTAGCAAGGTATGTGGACACAAACAACGAATTTGAGTCTGGTTTTACATTCAAGGTGTTTACACTGTAAAATAAATGAATAAATAAAAATCATTATTTGGCAACACACAGTAATACATGTTTTACTGAGTCTAAAATTTCTGTTGAAAACATTTCACAGTGTTAAATCACCAACAATTCTCTTTTTGCAGTGTGAAATATTTATCTTAAATTACTGCAGTAATAAAATAATGTCAATGTAAATGTCAATATTTTACATTTATTTGAGCGTAAACGGTCATTTTTTTAAGTTCATCATAAAATTCTCTTTTTTACAGTGTGCACAGTGACAGATGGTCCATGTACAACATCAAGGGGTGTGTGACAATGCATGTGTGAGCGTCAGCACCTGCTGGTGTGGGCGTGTCATCACCACACCTGATCTCCATCTTCAATAAAGCCTTGGAGTCTAAAAGGCCTTTTTATACATTCATCCAGTGCTTTCAACATCATACAGCCCAAATCATTGAGGGACAGGTTGAAGCGTTCAGGAGTTCAACTACCAGATCCATGAGGTAGTCCAGAACATGGATTCTGGATTACCTCACCACACTACGTGAGGGTACAACGCTTTCAGTCCGACTTCCGTTCGTAAAAGTTGTCTGATTGTTCTGCAGTCGTCGTTCCCATTGTTGATTTGGACGGGATGAAGTCCAGAGAACTGTCAAAAGGACATGTGGACTGCTAGTAGAACCACATCCTGCTCTACACAGGGTAAGTAAAGTCTGTTGAGGAGACTCAGGTTCTTTGGAGTGCAGGGGGCGCTCCTTACGACCTTCTGACATGCTGGATGTACAACGAAACGAGCTAAATAACTTATTTCAGCTCATAACTTTAAAAAGGGACTTAACTACTAATTCAACCATGAAGAATTTGTTTCGGACTTAAGACATACTGTTCCACTTTGGGCTCAGAGCTTTTGTTCCCTTGCGCTCGATCATGCCTAGATTGACTGGCAAGTTCCCCTTCCTGGTGTTAATGGGGTTAGTCGACTCCGCCAACTCATTTCAGAGAAAACATTTGATGCAAGGAAATCGTTACTTTGATGAATCACTCATCTATAGATACAATGAAGCAACTTAATGTAATGATTTTCCATTTAATCCTCCATTCCTTTAATCCTTACATTTGTCCATTGTTCCAATTCTTCGGAGGATGCTGGTGAGGGCAGAGCAAATTTCTGCCAAGAATGTAGATTCGTGATCATCTCCACCAGCTTCTGCATAACAGTTGTTGACTCTCATTTCTTAACACTTTACACAATCAGTGAAACAGACGTCAGTGCGGATCCAAAACTGTTGGATCCCGTTTTATTTTATTGATTTTCATTCAGCCGCCATCAAAACTCTGGATTCACACGTCAATCACCAAGCGTTTACGTACGGCTGGATAAAATCGTTAAATATGCACTGCAAAACTAACATAATTCATGAAACCATTGAAACCAAAAAAAAATGATTTTCATGTGTTAAAAATGCTTAATACTTTTGTAAATTGACCAATTAATCACTGGATTGAATGTCTGGGGAAGGAATTGTTCCGACACTTTAATGAACAGATCTTTTTTTTTCTGATATGAATAAAACGCTGATGTTCTATTACTGTGACGGAGCATTTTTATCTCTTCCATAAAATTGGAAAAAAGTGTTCTTAATCATACACCTCATAACAACTTCAAAATTTAAAAGAATTCAATGATTGGTTTTCCACAATAAATCTCAAAAAAAAAGCTGCTCCCGACAGAGGAGGAAGATTGGATGAAGGCAAAAACAAACAAATCATCAGAGACGCTGGGAGAATTTTAGGCAAAAATGGAAAAAAATGTCTTATGGCAAAAGTTCTAACGTTAATTCATTTGAACTTGTAATTAAATTGTTTTCAATTCAATTCTAACACCATAATTCTGCCGCTTCTCTCCCTCCTAAAAAACCTTTTCCAAAATCAAATCATAACAAACAAATCAATTATGTGGGAAGCTTTTATTCTTGTTTTTATATGGCAGCATTTTAGAATGTTTAAATAACGGGTCAACATTATTATCACAAGACCTGGCTCTCCATCTGTAGCTACGACACCCAATTTTCTCCACCGGGGCAATAAATCCTCTTTTACAGCTGTGGGTGAAAGTGACCTTTCATGCGTGAACACAGAAGGCTCCAGAGATCTCATATTAACCGGGAAAACTATAGTATGGAAGTGAACACGGTCAAGTACTTTGTTGTTCTGAACTGGATATTAGGTCATGATTTGTGGTATCGCTTTCCTGATATATTCCAAAAGTTAAGGTCTCCATGATTGGCTCTCTTCTTTACACTTTCTGTCTTTAATTTCTTCTTATATATATATATATATATATATATATATATATATATATATATATATGCTCTATTCTTTCCTCTGTCCTTTTTAAAGATGTGAGTCTGTATCAACCTCTTCAGGTGTTTTGTGGATTCCCTGTTTCTTACTAATAGCTTTTTGTGTTTTCATCTGATTCTCTCTTAATTCATTGATAGATTTTCCGCCACTCTGATTGTTGAATGTTCTCGCCTGCCTCCATTTGTCCTCGTTACTCTTTGTTATAAAGTTTGTCTGCCTTTTCCTCATTATTAGTCCATTGTTTGATGGGGATATTTGTTCTTCCTGCTAAAGCCTTCTCAGTCCTCTCCAAGTCTCGTTAAACTTTCTACACGTCTAACTTTTATGATTTCGTCTCTGCCACACGTTTTGTTTGGGATTATTCTCTTTTTGACATTTCTGATTTTTTTTTTTAATCATCCATTGTCGTGTTTTTCATGTATTTTATCAAGTATTTAATGAAATATAGAAGTGAGCATGTACCTTGCTAAGAGCTTTTTTTTTTATAGTTCCTGCTTTAGCCCCTCTGCTAACACTAACCCTTTGAAACTCTGTATATCCCCTAAATTAAATTTGTTGTTCTTTGTGCCTTTGAGGTTGTCCATCTATACCTTTGTATTACAGAATATGTTAGATTATTTTTCATTCACGGTCAAAATATTCCTTGTTGTTGAAGATATTTTTGTAGCTATTGTAGCTCAAGCCTTTTGGCCCTCAAGCTAAAGGTAGATAAAATGTGTCGGTTCATCAGCTGTCTGGCATCCGGCTCCGTTTTCATTGGCACTCCACCATCAGCTCCACTAATGGACTTTTAAGCTCGTAGACTAATAACTTAAATTGACCCTCAAAGTTTATGTTTATCTATAGGGCACCAGAAAAATCTCATTCCTCATGTTCTGTTCTACTGCCTCTCTGTCTGTTTGCCGGTATGATACAGCTCATGTACATGGTACAGTTAGCCAGCAGGGTACCCAGCCCGTCCAAAACTGATCTGGTGTTATATACTGCTGATCTTAATTATAGATATGTGTCAGGTTTTGGACTGCCAGCCTCTGCCACTAGAAAGAACCACGCCTTGCAACACACACTCACAAAAACCGGAAAAGATATGAGTAGGGAAGTCATCACAATTCCCCTCTTAATCAAACTCAATCGACTTCAGACCAGGTAAGCCCACCTCCTTAGCCTGACAGCCAATCAAATCCTCCATCAGAATAAGGTATGATGACTGTCATCTCAACATTAGCTTCAGTTGCTCATAAATTGATACACATTTATTTCTGCGTGTGCTTTCAGGAAGACATAAAGGTGTATTGATCTGTATAAAAAAAGGTTTCTCTTTCACAGATACATACATATATGTTAACCAGACCCCTCGCAATGCATCTCTGGTAATCTCTCTCGTGGTCTTGCAGTTTGCCAGCCGTGCCAACATGAGCGTCTTCGAGAAACTCAGAATTCTTCGGAGTGTAGTTGTGGAATTTATTAGTAAAACCAGCCTTGCTGTGATTCGCCGCCGAACGAGTAAGAGGCTTGGAGGAGAGGCTTATCTGTCAGGGCGCACAAACGCACAGAAACGCCAGAAAAGAGACACACACTCACTAAACAAATAGGCACTATCAATACCAAAGGGTAAATAGGCGCCAACACACTCGCACAAAGCTCGTGTGTGCATGCATCCAAACATAGATAGCGACGCGCGCTGAATACACAATAATGGCGGCCCGTTCATAAACCCAGATTGGTCATGCTGAAGTGTAAACAAGCGAAAGACGGTTCGGAGAGTGATTGTGGTCTTGTCTTGTTGGGTGCCGCCTGAATAAGAGGCTTGCATGGAAGGCTTATCTGTTTTACCAGTGCACTCTCTCTCCCTCACACATATACACACACACACACAAACACACACACACACACACACACACACACACACACACACACACATATACTTTTTTAAAGTCTTATCTGAGGCAGATAACATTGCGAAACAGAGAGGGAGGAGCAGACCTCACCATGAATGGAACAGGTGCTCAGCTAAGGAAGCTGCTCGCACAGTACAAACATACAACGCCACGAAACCACACCAGGTTACAGAGCAGATGCTGTGACCTGGGGGCGCCATTGCCCGACAAGGCGAACACGACTAATTAAGCTGTTCTCCTAGCGGTACACATGCGTGGAGAAAGGTATGCGGCGTAGCTCAGGGAGGAGGAACAGATGTGTTTTTAGGGGATAAATTTCATCGGACTGCCCTATAGAAATCTGTTCACGGAGGTTAGAGCTCCGTCAGTCAACTCCAGTTGGTTACTATGACAACTAAAGGCCAAATACAATGTACGTTTGAAGTTGCGCCTGAAATTAAGAGTCTTTTGTGGTTTGGTTTTGACAGGCGTACATATTTGAACAATCGCCTTTTCAAGGTGGACCTGGTGGCCCTTTGTTCTGCCACTGTGTTCTGTATAAAGGTATAGGAGGCGTAATGAGGGCTCTGAGCAGGTCCGCCTTTATGTCAGTGGTATTGTCGGGTCGGAAACACACAAAGTACAAATGGGATGCATTCTCCCGGTCCTATGGGGCGTCCGTCCAATTTTCGGCCAGACAGTCCATAATTGAAACAACGGGTTTTTCAGCCGTCCTCCTTTTTGACATCCAGTAGCACAGTGACAAAACTTATTTTATTCCCAAAAAGCAGCAAGCGACTCTGATTAACGCTTACGTGTTAGCACCAAATCAAATCAAAGAAATGTTTACTGTTGATATTGGCAGGAGAGCTCGCTATCGTAGCCGTCAGCAGCACATAGCATTGAGATGTACCGCTTGATGCGTTCAGTGTCAGTTTCGGGGGCGAGGCAGAATTGTAACGTCATGGATCAGTCATGTAAGTGAGTCACAAAAGCGGCTCATAGCTGCTTAGTATTCACGAAAAAGCAACCCGGCATGGCTTGAATGTAAGAGACAACTCAACATCCATGAGATCATTATCTGCTGAGCAGAGGCAGACATACGTGATACATTCAAAGCAGAGAAGGTTGAAATCGTCAAACCAACGACAAGAGGTGGCGACCATCCAAAAAAAAACACCAAAGAGATATTATATAATATCGCTTTTATAGTAATGCAATAATATATAAATAGGGATGGATTCACATCTCTGGCCAGCTTCCACTTCATAGGAATGGGGGCCAAGGCTCAGGGGTATTGTAGTAACTGGACCCATTATGCATGAGACGTCCAGATAAGACAGTCCATAAATGGAATCACCACCAAATTGGCGGCACTACTCCAGCAGCGACGCAGTCAGGCGAGCCACCTGGGGGCCGACATTGTTAACCATTGTTCCCGTCTCTTATCAAGGCCTCTGCCGTGTTTCACTTTGTCATAATTAAAATCAAGGTGTAAATTATAGACTGGTGAGGTTACAGACCCGTTTGATGCTGCAGGTCCATCATCGCATGCGGATGCATTGGAGGATAGAGATGTGTGTGTGTGGGTGTGGGTGTCTGTTTGTGTGGTTGTGTGTATGTGCGTCTCCTTTAGTATGGGGAGAAAGTGTTTGTCAGTCTTATTATTCTAGAACAAAGCAGACGGTGTCAGAGCTGTCAAAACGCTGGCTGCTAATGAACCTCACACACTCCACGCTTCATACACTATGGATGACTCAACAGCATAAAAGGCCAGACTTAATGTTGAAGGGCTTCCACAACGGAGGTGTTTTTCATCTGATTTGGACTGAAGAGACAAGATTTGATTTCTCTGCGGTTGTTCATCCCCACAGTTTGAAGACACTGATGTCTGCGACATGGTCAGAATGCAGAGCGTCTTCGTTTTCAACCCTAATCCGTCCCTCCCTACTACCGGTTGGGAAAGCCGGTTTGACGTTCCACCCGGATTAGATTTTCAGGTATGACAATCTGGATGATGAAACTCTGTATTTTGTGAGGCGGACCCCATTAGCGGGGAACAATGTGGTCCGTAAAGTTCCCTTGGGATCAATAAGGCATTTATCTATCAACGTTTCCATCTAGAGACATTCAGCCGATGGCGGCCGACCCTTTTACAAAAAAATAACAGAGAATATATTGAAAAATACATTTTGATATATTAAATTATTACATTGCCATACGTGGAAATGGGCTGTATATTTATCTATTGATGAATGCAACATCTGTATTACATAGAAGGACAAAAATACACAATTGCACATTCCGTACAGAGAACGGCGAGGGCTCATTCATGAAGTTAACAAAAGATCCAGACAAAAAACGTACCCGTAAGCCTCTCTCAACTCAATAGAGGTCAGAGGTCATGTATCTACTATTCCCTAGACCTTGGGTGTAAAATGGCAACATGGGAGAGCTTCTACTGACCCAGATGGACTTTAAGATGTAAGTTTTTGGCGCAACAAAAACTTGTTGACCCTCAGAGCTTTTGGAAGATTCTTCCTTAATCTGATGAGTCGCAGTATTCACACCTCTACCCAATCACCGGCTTGACCATTTACACCTGGACATCTCCAATTAAGTCCTCTAATCGGAGGATGTCTTCTTTCCCAACATCGGTCTCCATTCCTTATCTCCACCACCAGGGTCTCGGCTCTGGGGGGGAATTCTCCTTGAACCTAGAAGCATCAAATTCCCTCCTTTGTGATCTACTTCCTGTGACGGGGTCAAGTGTGAGCGATCATACCTTCTTTTCACAATTGATGAAATCTTGCGTCAATTCTATTATTATTCTATTTCCTCTTAATGGCTTCTAACATCTTTCTTGATATTGTTACAGTTAATCCTCAGACAATGATAGGAATCTAAATGAAATCCTTCTGATGCGTCCACATTCTTAGCCGTGTCTTTCATGTTAGGGGGTGGCTGCTTTGAATATTTGATGCGGAATGATTCTTTGATTGGGACCAGGCGCGGAGTATCCGCGCCGCATACCGATGTGATGACTTTACAGGATGCCGACTGGGCTTTATGGATGAAGATAACTCAATTAAAGCTGCATCTCTGATGTTTGGACCATGAAGGGAACTTTGAATACGCCGGGTTATAGAGCCTCAGTAAACACGCCATGGTCAGCATGTTAACTAGTTATTGCTTACCGGCACATCACATGCATGCGAAGCAGATGGAAGTTGCTCTATTTTCAACCCCACCAACTCCTGAGGGACTGTCCAAATGCTGGATTTGTTAGAATCTTTGAATCTCCCTCTTGTGTCTATTGTCTTCCTTTTCCCCTGTGTGTGTTGTCTGTCCGTCACCAGGGGCGTGGCTACCTGTCATTCTCTCCTCACCTGACTCCACCTACCATCTGAAGACTGCTGCGTAAAAACCCGGGCTCTGCAATCCATTCCTCGTCAGATCGTCCGTTTAACCTAGAGTAGACAAACCTGTTTTTTGGGGATTTTGCTCACCTGGCATTTCTGGCCCGGGTTCACCACTTCTCTGACTGACCTGCTGCTCTGTGGTAACGATCGTGTCTGGTCTCTGAAGAATGGGATACAGAGCTCTTTGCCCAGCCGTCTGCCCCGCTCCTGCGCTAGATACAGTTTTTCCTTAAAACGTTTTTGTTCCACTCTTACCGGGCTTCCGGGTGTTTTGAGTTCTGCACATTTGGGTCCATGAAAGAACTGGTTAATACCTTAACAAGTTAAGAGCTATTTAATTCTGCCATTTTGTGTTAAACAGGAGGTCCACAGTAGCCTCGTTCTAATGTTGGTGCTTTGACGAAGTTTAAACCCCTCGATTCAGATCTCTATTGCTTTTGTTTTTATCGGTTGAGTATTTAGCTCAGGGAAAGCTGGATGGGGACATTGTGAAGCCATTATTGAGTCTTTGCAAAAACAATTACAAGCTCTTGATGTTGTGTTCTGAGGCCGTTGAGTCGCTCTGATGGATAAAATAACCATGTCGGTGTTGTACACAACGAGAGAAAGGACTGGATTAAGGTTCTAGCTTATTGCTGAGTGTGTGATTTCTGGACCACTCATCTGTGTCCAAATAAGGCTTTGTGCCAGCATCACCTGCTGACGTCCGCAATAATCATAACAGCTAATCAATAGTTTGATCCATGGCGGCGGAGGGCTAAGGCTCCAGCGGCTTATCCTCGATACTGACAGAACCTTTATGCTCTCGTCTATCGCTTCTGCCTCACTCGATAGGGTTATGTCATAAACTCTAAACCACACGGCTAGAATATCTTGTATTTTCATCTGTGGCAAATTCTACGACTCACTCGGTCACATTTGACGTGACACCGAAATACAAACATACCTCAGAGTAAAGCTCACTGCAAAAACTCGAAATCTTACCGAGAGTACTGCACCTGATTTAAGACCCAATCACTGAAAAAAGGATCTTTTCGCTGAGATATAAAGACTTTGTTTTTTTAGCAGTTGAACATTTTGTTTGGTCAAGCGATCCTGACATTATCTCAAAAGCATTATCTCATTATCGCAAAAAGCTTAAATGTTAAATGTTGTTAAATGTGAACTCATTAATCTTATTTCAAAGTCATAATGGTCTAAAATCTGCAACACTGTCGCTACTAAATTGACAAGAACTTTATGAATCTCCAAATTTTGCAATAACAACAAAACAAAGAAAAGTGGGACGGTGTGATCGTGCAAATAAAAGAGGAAAGAAAGCGTCATTTTAAGTATTACTGGCTGATTTTGATACACAAAACTTCCTAATATTATTAAAATATAGTTAAAATTAGATGTGATAAAATGTAATCAAAAAATATGTTGCTGCAGTACCACCATCTACCACCAGGGGAGCCGTGCCAAATTTAAGGAATGAGCATTATTGAAATCGTCATAATGTTATATAAGGTTCCAAAAAATTATTTATTTATTTCTATTTTTAATGTTCCAAATGATAAAAGTCACCATCGCTCTCCAAGCTGAGAGAACAAGGACCCCCGTCTTGAACGGGTTTTCTTTTATGATCACTGGGTCTCACTGGGGGGATTTCCACTCGGCCGTCCAATTATTTCGGTCTTACCGCTGTTTCCAACATGGCCTCCAGATGATCAGACAATTAAAGCACTGATCAGCACCGCTGGAGGCTTAAGGTTTTTACCGGCTCACGGGTCGGAGGGCACCGGTCAGCGGCTCGGCGAGACTCTGAGCTTGTTAGGAACAAAACCCTTCTTAGGAATTCTATGAACTCCAGCGAAGAATTATTTCATGGATTTCATTGGGCTGCAAAGATGTTTTTTTTTTTTTAATAAAGTAGACCTAACTTGTTCAAAAAAAAAAAAAAAAAGGTTGTTTGAATTGCGGTCAGTACTTTCAGAGGAGAGCCGGGCCCCCGTTGCTCCACATGTGGAATCCAGTGGGGGGTCGTGTATTGTACACTTACGCCTCCAGGGTTCCTCCTGTGATGAAACCGCCTTAGGATGACCCCATGACCCCTTTGATGGGATGTTACATCAGAATAAGACATGTTATAACCCTATCCAGCTGGATTTACGGACATTGGACCCGCTGAGAGGCTGCGGCAGGTTCAAGCCCCAAAAACCCTGAAACCCAAGCTCTCCATGGCGTCTCCAGGAGGAGGCCCACTAATCCCTCCGGGATGGGTCAAATGCCAAGAAACCATTTCATCCAACATTTATCCCCCGAACACCAAGCAATCCCCCTGATTGACCTCCTCAAATTAAATGTGGACTTTCATTAAAAAGGGGTTCCCACAGGTGAGTCAAGTATGAACTATGAGATTGAATTATGGGTAAAATATGATGCATTTAAGATAGATCTCAGCTTCATATCCAGCAAATTTGGACTAAATCGAAATCATTATTGCCCCAAATTTGTTTAAAGGTATGTCTGGAAAACCGTCCTTTTCATAAAAAAAAAGAAAAAAGAAAAAAAAAAGAAGCTCCCCCTAGTGATTAAAATATGAACTACTAGAGTGAACCACGATGAATTCGAGATAAATCTCTTGACGTTGATTCATATCCACCAAATTTGGACTAAATCGGACCGACGGTTGAGAAATAATGGCCCAAAACTTTGGAAGATAAAGCTCCCCCTGGTGTTTGAAATATACAACTCACATTTCCCCGAATCAATCCAGTCTTTCCTCGCATCAAAGCGCATTTGAGTACAAAATTTGTAAGTAATTCGTGAGATGGTTTTTGAGTTATCGCGTTAACGCGAAAGATCTCCGGCTGACGCGGTGGAGCTGACGATTCCATAACATCCCCGTTTTTTCGGGTTTATAATAATCCTGATCTTCTTACTGTGAATTGACTGCACAGTTTCTTCCTCAAAATGGCCGACATTTCTGCAGCAAGCCACGCCTCTTTTCAAGATTAGGAGGCGTTATCGAAGAGAGCGTCTGTCACAAACACAAACACACACACACACACACACACCCACCCGCGACCACTATCATGGCTTTATGCTAGGGGACTGTAAAACAACAAAATCCAACATTTATCGCACCCGGGCGTCCGTTTAAACGTAGCAAGACGAGTCTTCATTGATTACAGAGAGGCGGCGATTCGGGTGGGCGGGGAATCCCGGCAGCCGTCTGACGACGTCTCAATGGCTTCAGCAGCCGTAAAAAAAGAGCTAATCAATAACGTGATTGGCAGCAGCGGCGGCCCGGAGGATGTTTCACTCTGGTTTATCGTCATGAAACCGTCATTCTGTGGCGGCTGATGGGACGTCGGGTCACGCCGCTTTATGTGAAAATACAGACGTATTGAATAATGGATTTTGCATATTAGACATGATGGCGACTGAATTGAGGGTCAAAGTTGAATTTTATTTTGACAAAAGGTCCTTCTTTCAGGATAAAAAAACCAGAACAAATTTTATTATTTATATCTGTATTAATTTCTATTATTACAATGTAAAAAAAAAAAAAATTAATTACACTGTAAAGAAATAAATAAGTGTAATTATTTTACTGGCTGATTATTTGTTATAGTTTTGTTTCTGTTTATGAAATTTACAATTGTTTTTATTGTAACTGTAAAATTTCACGGTTAGTTTCTTTATCATAAATTACAATAAAAGAATATACTTTAAAAAAAAATTCCGGTAATTTGCTTTCAAAAAAAAAACAACCCTACCTTGACTTACTTTTTATAGTAAAGCTAATTTATCAAATTTTACAGTGTACCGATCGAATATCCGGTGAGTAAAATACAGTAAATGTATGTTGGCTCACGACTCATAATCCAAATTTAACCGATGACGCTGCAATAAGGTGGCATTTTCAAATAAATGATTTTAAGTTTATTTTATGAAGTTTTAGCTAGTGCAACTCGGTTTGGTGGAAATTGTTGACAAATGTGAATGAAATCAAATATTTCAGCTTCGCCACCTTAAATTTAATCCTCAATTTATCTATTTTTATTTATTTATTTTTTAAAGGGAAGCTAATTTGTAACATTTTACAGTGTACTAATCCAACATCCGGCGAACTCTTTGCTGATGTTAATGTCACTTGTTGATAATTTCCTGTAGAATGGAGAAACAGAATATATATATGTACATTTATCGGACCGATATTTGTAATTTCTTCAGTTTATTATCGTGAAATTATGACAGAATCGTGCGCCGAATTATTTTCAAACTCAGATTAAGTTGGTTCTGACTGAGGAGGTGGAACATCTCAGGTGTTCAGGTATCACACAGGAAAAAGGATGTGAGCAGCGCCAATCGCTCAATTTCTGACAGGATTCCTGGTTGATGTGTGGAATGATGTAACCAGCGGTGCCGAGATCCAGATTCCATCGGACCCGCGTCTCATCCAGGAAGACAAAAATAGAAATGTTCTGATTAGAGTGGTTGCTGCACATGGAGTCAGTCCATCACAGCAGACAGGGTGTAGGCTTCCACAGTGCTGCTCAAGGTGTTCACACTGTTCCCGGCAACTTCCATGCAGCAGGATTAAAAATGCAGCAAGCTGGACGGGGTGACTAAAGTGTAGGCAGGAAGTGGTGGGGTTAAACTTCAAAATAAAAGCATGGGTATTGTTCGCGTTAGAAAGTTGTGTTAAGAGGGTTTTTTGTGTGTGTGCGTGCGAGTGATTGCCTGAAATGACATACTTCCGTTAATATGTGATTAGAAATATAACAATTAGCCATAACATTACAACCACTGACATGTTAAGTCAGAAAAATATTAATTGCCTCCTTACCATTGAATAGTTAATGTGTCGGATATAAATTCAAAACATTTCTATTTCCGGAAGATGATGAAATGGAAGCAAGAATAATAGGACCAGTAGCGTTTCTCCGGAACTGCAGGTCTTGTTGGGTCGTCCTGGTCCGCAGTAGTTGATAGCTAGCAAAGTTGTTTAAAGCAGGATGACGGGCGTCGGGGACATGAGAGCAAAGGCTAGCCATAGAGGAGCTAATGTAGCTCAATTTGCTGGAAAAGGTTCTGCTGGAAACACAGTTGGTACAGTTAAGGTCCAAATTCTCAAAATAAAGTCAAAATAAATATCTAGAAAGTATAAAACCTAAGAGCAGCATGGTGAGGAAGTTAGCTGGACTCAAAAAGCCACATTTATTCCACTTACTTATTTATTTCCTCCCATCTTCATTTCTGTAAAAGACTTTTGACCCTCCTGTGTCGAACCGCTCCGGCGCGACTTCAGTTGCTCCAGAATGCAGCACCTAGATTTTCTCTCCTACTCTAACTACGTCTAGTTCGATCTAGTACGACACCTGGAAACGGCAAAAATAAATAAAAAACGCCATAGAATTGCACATTTAATTCAATTGGCCGACTTCCTGTTAGGTTCGCGTCGTGACTTTTTGGTAGATCCTGATATGATAAACATGCTTACCAAGTTTTGTGCTTCCAAGTTAAAGTAAGTCCAATGGGGAGGGTCTCTCGAAAACTTCTAGGGGGCGCTGTAGAGCCATTTTGCCACGCCTTCAGCCGCGTCCCACAACATCCGAAATGTTTTGCTAAACCCGATAAGTTTGCAAAGTGTCATGAGTTTTCTCGCTTGGGAAAGCCTCAAAATTACCAATAATTTTTGCCACAAAAATACTAATAATAGTAACTCCTTGCACTTTTATTGTTCGGGCCCTTATTAAAAAACTAGCTCATGTTTATGATATTGTCCATAATGCCTCATTCATTCTTAATCCGTCTTTCCGGTACTTTTGTTCGGATAAAGGGTTAAAGGAGAATAAATGCAATACAGTTTGTTTTACAAAATTCAGTTTTTGCAGGTTTTTATACCCTTAAAATAAAAAAATAAATGAATAAATATGCGAGGAAAAAATAAGCTTAACACACTGATCAGCCATAACATTAAATCCACCTGCAGGTCCCGGTAAAAACAACTTCAGCACCAGTTCTTGAAGAAGTTCATGCTGTTTTTCGTGGAAATGTGTTGGAATTCACAATATGATCAGCCATAACATTAAAACCGCTTACTCATGTTTTGTAGATGCTCTTTTTCTGGTGAAAAGAACTCAAGAGCTACACTGAGTGTTCTGACACCTCTTCTTTTTTTTTCAGCGATCCATGCTACTGTAGCTTTTCCGTTGGCTAGACGTCACTCCCTATGTGCATCAATGAGCCTTTCAAACCCAAACGGAGCTTTGGGGACAGAATTTCACCAGTGAAAAGTCCATTTTGGTGGGATATTTTGCAAAAAAAATATTGATTTCATTTCAAACGGTGCCCAAGAGTGAAGTTTTATTCTGAAAGGAACACCGGGAAGCCGCAGCCTTTTACTCCTGCAGATTTGAGGATTGCCGTTCATGCTGCGCTCTTTGGATTAACGGTGCGGGAGAAGCGGCCGGCGAGGAGTAGGAGGACCGGGGATCAGCGGGACTGTGCCGTTCAGATCTGCGTCTGACTGACCGGACGGAAGCTTTCTGCGGACGTTTACCTCTTATTTACTTGATTTCATTCCTCTTTCGTCTGCTGCTGCCTCCTGCTCCACTCCAGGCTGCAGAGGGGGAGACGCACACTTTACAGAGGGGGAGCGAGAGAGAGAGGGAGAAGGTCGCTGCTCCAAAAAAAAAAAAAAAAATCCAAACAAAGCAACGTCTTTACGCACAACTGCGCATTTCCAGGAGCGTCGCCCAACTCTTAACTATTTATTGGAATAATTGCACTTTTACCTGGGATCTTCTTTTCTTGCAGCCTGGTGGAATCCTTATTTCTCACCTGCACGCGCACCGCCTGGTAAGGGGAAATAAGAGGAGAGGGGACAAAAAGAGCATTCCAGTTACCCACGGATGGGATTGCTCCGTTATCCCGCGGATGAAGGGATGAAAGCTGGAGAAAAAGACAGGCAGAGACAAGAGGAGGATATGAGCAGTGTGGAGAGGAGGATGTAGTCGTCGGGAGCTTGGAATAGCAAAACGGACGCACCCCTCTGGAAGACGGGATTGAACTCACACGGAATTTACGGCCACCCGAAAAAGGATTTTTACGCACGTTCACCTCCACAGATTCATATATGGGGCGCGTTTTCTCCTCTGGAGCCTATTTGCGTGGAGTTACAACTAGAATCACGACTATTATGGGATTTGGGAAGATGATTGCGCCCTGACACCCGGTGGAGGAAGGAATCCTAGCGTCCCCAAAGGAGGTAGGGAAGTTTAAAGTCATATATTTATCTTTATTAGGAGCGCAAAATGATGTTATGATGATTTTAGCCCCCCATCCCTCTTCCTCCCGTCCGACTCCCTCTGACTGCATCTGTTGGAGCAGAGGAATGGTTGCTGAGGAGTACAATGAAAAAGAAGCAGGGATATTTCTTTCCGCATTTCATTGTAGGGGCATGTAGTCTGGGTGCTGGAATTGGGTGTCTGTGCATGGGGTGGGGATTGCGCGCGCGCGATGGGGGTGGGGGGTAGCTACAGGAATATTGCAAGGTCAAAACTGATCCTAGTGTAAGTTACGGAAGGTGTGTGCGCGCGCCTGAGAACGCGAGTCTTCATACCACCGGCTCTGCACCCAGTTGAGAGCGTGGTTGGTGTGAGGGTGAAAGCACGCGCGCATGCAGAAGCGCATGACAGTCAGTGATAAAGATAACTTGTGCAAGCGCGTGCCCGTATAAACGTTCAAGCAGGCGTTTCAGCGCATAGCAAGTTTTTTTTTCCTCCCCATCATTACTGGCGCACAAAAATGCGCCGCTTTTACGCGTCGCTCTCCCCACGAGAGAGAGAGAGAGAGAGAGAGGCAGTGAAAAGGGTGCAGGAGGTGTATTAAGGGTTCCTGTCAGGTGTGTAGGCTGCGCAGATGGGTTTTTAGTTGACACGTGCGATGAGGCGCTCACATTTGAATAAAGCCAACCGCGTCCTTTAAGATGCAGCTGCGCATATGTGAGTGCGCCAGTGCGCAACTGGACCAGCACTGAAAGCTGGATATGAATATGTATTTGTGTTCTTGTTAAATGACGACGGATGCGGAGGTGTGTTTGTGTGTGTGTGTGTGTGTGTGTGTGTGTGTGTGTGTGTGTGTGTGTGTGTGTGTGTGTGTGTGTGTGTGTGTGTGTGTGTGTGTGTCAGTCAGTTACAGTTGCAAATAAATATGTGCTAGAGGAGACTGGAGATTGAATTGCACATAATAATGACTTTTTTTGGTAGTGTCTAATATTTTACAGTGTAATATCATCATTTATGGCTTTTATTTTGGATTATATTCAAAATCAAGCAGAGGAAAATTATTAAAAGAAATGCATATTTCTGCAAAAATGTTGCATCATCAGTTTGCTTGGAGCTTACCTTTGGTCGTGGCTAATATTTTACAGTGTAATTTCATCATATGTGGCTTTTATTTTTTTTATTTTGTTGAATACCAAGCAGATCTAAATGTTTCAAGAAAAAGCATTTTTTCTGCACAAATGTTGCATCGTCAGTTTGGAGCTTGATTGTTTGGGAGGATCTTGCATAAACTGGAGACTGAAAAGGCAACAGAAAGAACTTTTTTTGGTAGTGGCTAATATTTTAGAGTGCACTGTCATCTTTTAAGGCTTTTATTTCCAACTGTTTTTCAATATCAGGTATATTTCTTGCACAAATGTTGCATCATTAGTTGGTTGCTTGCTTGTTTAGAAGGATTCTATTGTATTCTGAGAGATTTTCTCGCAGCAAAGAAACAGATTTGGGAAGAGGAAGGAGGCGGAAACAGCTTTCAGCCGTCTGCTGTGTTTCTTTAAGATAAACGGCGAAGACGAGATGAAACAGATGACCTGACATCGCTGCGTACGTGAAAACTGATTCTTATTGGTTGCTTCATCTGCCTCCAGCCCTCTGAATGGAACTGGAGCTCAACTGCAGGAGGAAAGCTTTTCAGCACGGAGAAAACGTATTGATCCATCGCTTCATGAATCTGGAGTCCTCTGGCTGAGACGCACCTTCATGAGGGGGGGAGATAAAGAATCTATCAGAGCTCATCCCTATAAATGAAATAACTTATAATGCAGTCGGTTTGAGTTTGATGCTGCTGACTGAGTCTTTCTGCTGCACTAAAGGTGCACTGAGTCTAATCTGATGGGAAGTGATAGCATCTCACTATGCACTCTAAAAAAAACTAAAACAAAGACACAAAAAAAAGAACAGTGTGATTTATGTATAATTCTGGCTGCTGCACTGTAAAAACTGTTCAAAAAAACAAAACGGTAACATTGCAAGACCCACCATCAATTATCAATCATCCTGTTGAGGGTCACTGGGGGGGTGGGGGGTGTCAAAGTCACCCAGATCCTTACGATTGCCCTTATTTTCTTGATTCATGACTTCAGAACAAAATGTTCACAATGGTTCATCAAAATCAATGTTATCATGGTTTTACCTGCCAGTGGTTATAATGTTGTGGCTGGTCAGCACATTGCAAAATTGTTTATTGGCTTTAAAATTTTTATCAGCAAATATGCAGTTTTCTTTGATAAACACATCTTTCCAATTATTTTTTCCATTGCAAGGACATTTTATGAAATTACAGTTAATTACTGTTTGTTTTACTATGATATCGGTATTATTTAACAAATATTACACTGTATATTCTTAATATTGTTTCACAAATTAAGCTATGTTCTTGCGGCATGGTGAAATATTTTTTTACCGTAAATTTGAATGTACAAAATCTTACTTTTACGGTATTTTCCCATATTCTTACTTCACAACTTTTCACAGAAAGAGAAAAAAAAAAGGTAAATCTACTTTCTCTTGCTTTAAAGGAATTCAATAAATCTACTACGGTGATTTTCGAATCACATGTTTTTTTACAGTACATTTTTGTTTTACGGTAGTCGTACCCTACGAGTGAGTTCATGTGTGACATGAAATGGTGTCAAAACATTTTCACGTTGTCTTCTAACTGCCTTAGATTGTGTTTTCCTGCGCCTGTGAGTGAACTTGAACGCATCGTGTCTTGATGCGGCCTCTAACGGGAATAATATGAAGTTATTTAAAAATAAAGTGGAACACAAACGCAGAAAACGCAGAAACGAAATCTCACATTCAAAATTTTGCCCCGACCATTTTTCGCCAATGACGGCAAGATTTCTAATTTAGCACTCAAACACATCATGCTATATTTTTTTTCTCCGTTCCCTCTGCGTGCGCGACGCTTTCGTGGGCTTGTACTGATACAGTAGTTTGCATTGATTGATCAAGGCAATGAATTTATGCACATGAGCCACTCACGCTGGCGCTAATGGCCCGTGGATATGGAGGCATTATGCAAATGCTCCCTGGCTCAGGAAAGAAAGAGTGCGGTTGAGTGAGCGAGGGAGGGAAACTGGTGATATTCAGGCCGTTTTACCTCTATTTACGCCTGAAAGGAGTGGTTTGCTGTGCCATTAGCTGCGGGACGAATGTCAACGCGTTTGAGTTACAGATTGCTCTTTGAGTGTTTACCGGGAACACCTAGGAGAAGTGCCTCTTTTTTTTAAAAACTCCACCTGGTTCCCACGGGGGGTTTTTTAGAGTCCGTTCAGAAAGATTTGAGGTGGAGGAGCGTCTTTATGTTTTTGTTGCTTTCTCGATAATGGCGCATCACATCTTATGCCATAATGGAACGTGCGATGAAGGCTAAGGCGGTGCGCTCTCACCCTCACGATGCTACCGATGTGCCGCCTCTCATCGGACTGTGGAATGAAGAGGCTGTGAAGAGGTTGTTGTTCATTCTTCAAGGGGGGGGGGGGGGGTTGATTGTATCAGTCCCTCTTCTTGCCCTCTGTTTATCTCCCTGCAACTCTCCCTCTCTCTTTAGCTATCTGACAGCGGCCTGCGGGATCCTTCGGAGTGGGTGGTGGAGCTCTAATTCAATTTATTCTGCTGCTCAGAGACAGACAGCGAATGTCTGTCTCTGAGCGAGAGAGAGAGAGAGAGAGAGAGAGATGGAGACCACAGATGTTAGGGAGCACTTCCTATTAGCAGAGGCGTAGCAGGCCCTATAGGACGCCGTCCTGATGCTGTCACATCTGGATCGATTCCGCGGGTGACTGAAATCACGCGTGCGTCAGACTGTGCGCGCTCATCAACTGAAACAATATGTCCTTAAAACGCCATCAGCAAATCCGTAGGGAGAAACTTAAGCTCCATTAATAACACTGTATTAAATGACTGAAGATGGAAATATGCTGTAATTTAACAATATTTACGCACGGAAAATGACTTTATTCAATTTCACAGCGCATCACTGTTTTCTAGTCGTAAACTAGAAAGCACTAAGGGAGAGCAAACCTCCAACATGGCACAAGGGTAGAAAGGTATTTTTGTCAAAAAGCTCCGAAAGTGGCCGACCTCGTAATACTTGAAAATAAGTTATTATGACGCAATATCCTGACTCAATCACTGAAATTGAATCATCTCCTGGAAACGCTATAACCTACCTCTGGGTAAAGTTTCATTCATGTTCGTCCCTTAATTTATGAGTTACGTCAACAAAAATACCTGCCAAAGTGCCTTTTATCGCTTGGGTTAAGAAAGTTTTATGACGTCATGTTCTGAGGTTATGTGAACTAACATCACCAATACTTAAATATCTCTAAGATAAGCCGAAACCTATATTTGAGTAAAGTTTCATGCATATTTGTCCTTAAGTTTTTCCATAATCTTCTTCACAAACAGAAAAATTGAGGTATAAACATGTAATTAGCTCCGTAGCATGGCTAATTACTAGTTACAAATAAAAGTTACCTTAATGTGGTACAAACGAGATGTCTCATAGCCATCTCGTTTGTCCCTTCCTTATTTTATAACAATCCAAAATAGTAATATTGGTTTCATCAACTTCCCCCTAGTTGCTGACCATCATCTTCGCTGACCTCACCAGAACAGAAACTGCAATGCGACATCTATTTGAAAAGCAATCCATTTGATTATTTAATTTCTAAAACATTTTTATTAATAATTTCAATTGATACAATTAAATATCAATCAATCAATTTGAATCAATAGTTTTCTCCTATGCCAGACACTTCAGGGAGATTGTGGTACATCTGAGTATCAGCATAATATATCCAGCTATGTATGGAGGCCAGAAACTGGTGGTGGTGGCGGCGGCGGCGGCTGATGAGATTTCTGAAACTAATGAGATTTAAGAGGCTGAAGTAGAACATAAATGGTCGCCGGCGCTGTGAGGTAACTTGGCCACCATGTTGCCGAGGATTTAACCCTTACTAACTGTAACTAGCTGCAGTCCATCCGCGGAATCGTACCTTTTACTGCAAGGAGATATAAGCTAACAGTAGCATGAAGCCACTTCATCGTTCAACAACCCGAGTGGATCTGTGATGGAGCGAAACACAATCAGAGGGATTAACATTATTGATAAATGTGTGATTAAGTTTGTGGGGATCCAAGCTTTTGTTTCGTGAACCTAAGTTAAACTGAACCTGGAGATGAAACAATATCAGCGTATTTTCAAACGTAAACTTTGCTGGATTCCTCAAAGTGACGTCATCAGACCGGACAATTTCTACAAAGCTGCATTCTTAATTATTCAACCTGTTTTCAACCCGGGCCAAAAGAAATAAGAGGAGCGTGACGGAAATTTGAATTTTAACCTGATGTCTCAGAAAACACCGAAATGCCAACACATACATGAAATATACAAATATATCGATTACTTCTACTACCTCTACTCTCGATATATGTGGACCTACAGGCTTTTCTAATGAACGTCCATTAATGTTTACTAGAAAATTACTTTTAAATAACCGTCCCCTGACTACGTGTGAAAGGGTTGGAAGACGATATTTATGATTCTTTTTGACTAATATGAGGGGCAAATTGTCCAAACAAGTTAATATTGACTAATGTTACTGCCGTAAACAACAACAAACAGATATAAATGGCAGTAAGATACTGGCTGGCAGATGCAGAGACTTGTGCTGCCATGGCGTGTCGGCTCTGTGGGTAAATGGCATTAAGTCTAAATAAATAATGATTTGTCTTTGCCAAGTCAGGATTTGTCTCTGGCTGCCTGGTAACAGCAGTTAACTTCCTGATTCAAATCCATTACAGAGAGGGTAATTACTTTAGAATAGATTTATATTTTGTTGTTTCTCTTTCTGGCCTCCTTCACTGTAAAGCTTACTCATCTGTGCATAAACACGGTACAATACTGCGAACTATTTCACGTGATGAAACTGTAGATTACAGTAAGATTAACGACAGAAATTAAAGGAATATGGCATTTCTGTTTAATATCACATGTTCCAAAGGCAAGTACAGTAAGTAACTACGTAGGCTACTGTATAAAATCACACAAACCAGTAACATACTGTAGAAAATCACAATAGTCTGTAATGTGCTGTGGGAAAAATCGCGACAAATTGGTATTTTGCTGTACAAAATCTCAATAAAGAATAGTGTACTGTAAGATATACAGGAAACAGTAATTAAATATAGTGAAACGAATCAAAATAATCAACATTTTCATACAGAAAATCAACGTAATCAATAATGCGATCTAGATAATAGCAGAAAAATCATTATGTTTTGTAAACTCTAAAAAATGTTTATGGAAATTACAATGGAATAACAAAAAAAATTCTAAAATTATGGTACATATTTGTTAACAAGTATTAATTTCGAAGTAGAAAAAAAAAAGACCAAATACTTGAGTTGCTTAATTTGGCTTTAAGCGATTTATATCTTTCTTCAAAGTATTTGTTGGTAAACGGGTTTACATGATAGCTTTACTTCAAACTCTCTGTCTCCATCAGTTTGTATATACGTGATGATAATCGACCGTCACGCATACAAAGTACATTAAGAGCTGATGAAGTACACAGACAACTCAGGAACATGTAAAAAAATACCATTCATTAGTGAACTCAACACTGTAAAAAAGCGGATGTGAAACTATACAGAAGTAAGTGACTGTAAAAATTGCAGTAATTAACTTTCAGCTGTTTGAAAGTAAGCTGCAGTGAAAATGAATCACATTATTTAACTGGCAGCCATTAAAAAGGAAATTATCGTTAAAATAAATCACAGCTATCAACTGGATGCCGATGACAAGAAAGTTACTGTAAAACAGAATACAGTAGTTAGTTTTGTCTTCTTGCTACAGGCGGATAGAGATCTTTGTATTATTTGCATAATAGTGAAATCTAATGGAAGAAATGATTTGAAAAAGCAAATTGGGCCAAGAGTGGAACCTTGGGGAACGCCAAAGGAGAGGAAGGCTGAGGAAGATGAGTAGAAACTACATGATCTGCTGAAGGAGGAAATAAAAGAAACCAGTTTAATGCGGTACTAGAGTACCTGCCCCTTCATCTAATGTGAATTGAGAGATGCGGTGAGATCAAGTAGCAGGAGGTCCAGGAGCAGGAAGCTGAGTCAGCACCTTGTAGGAGGTCATGAGTTATTCTGAGCGGTGCAGATTCACAGCGGTGGAGGAGTCGGACAGAGAATAACAGGCATGTGGAAACGGTTTTAGAATCATCAGTCAAGGTTTTTAGAATGAAAGGGAAGTCCGTGGCGCCTATCAAACTTTGATGCATTTAACTCCTCCCATTTGTGCCTTCCATGACTTTCTTTATGGATTTCTAATTCCAGCATTCTGGACATGAAACCAGCAGAAATGACTCAATGACTCAACCCGCCTCTGGTTGTCTGTTCAGTCCTGATTGCTCAACTATTTCACATGTGTCCCGTTGCTTTGATTGCATCACCTTTGCCTCATAGTCTCTTGATTCTTTTTGTATGTAATTAGGTACGTGTCTTTCTTTGGTTGCCAGGTCATCGTCCACTCTGTAGCCCGCGTTCCAGCTTCTTTCCTTGAGTTTTCTCCTACTAACTTTTCCTTAGTGATGTCCTCGGGTTTATTTCGTTTTTTGGACACTTTCTGCTTGTTTTGTCTTGGACCTTTTTGTATCAAACTATCGATTAGTAACTCCTCAGAACTTCTTGTGTGACTCTGTCTCACGTCTGCATTTGGGTCCTCCTCCATCAGGTCTGATGGGTTTCTAGTTTTGCCGGAAATTGTGAAATTCTTTCTGTGGCCAACCAAGAAAAAAAAAAAAAACATGACGGGTCCAAGATATTCTGAAAATTGTGTCGGAGCCTTGTTGAAAGCATTTTATAATCCTGCAGAACGGTAATCTGAAATTCGAGAGGGGGCCAAAGCTGCAGAAAATAGTGTCTATGGCATCCAAACTATTAGAAAAAAACCCAGAAAGCAGCTCATTAACACCCATGATGAACTCTGAAGATGCATCTCATCTCCTGGACGGTGAATTTGACCTTTTTCCCCTCAGGGAGGGGAAATATACAAATCCGTTATGGAAATCCTTTATTCCAACTGCTCTCAGTATCAAAGAGTCAGGGTGCTGCTGCAGGTCAGTGTGACGTGTTGTATTGTGTCGATTTATGTTGTATATTGCTTTAAGTGTATACAGAGATGATGGGTTTAATGTCATTTGGAGAGTTTTAGAGAGCAGCTCTCGAAGCCTGTTAGCCGTAAGCAGCTTAATACTATGTAATTAAGTTGTTATTAAGCCCCACCCGCATGAACAATGAAGGTGGGGAAAGTTAAGGACTCTAGGTAGTGACCGATAACTTACTGTAACCACCGTTCTCTGAGTGAAGAGACTCTCCCTCCACACAGCTACATATTCCTACTATGCTGGGGATGCAGCAGGAAATGAATCCTGGACATAAATAATAAGTAGCTGGATGGGAAAATGTTTATATATATGATAGAAAAATAGTCAATAATGTTCTTTCACTTTCTTTCATTTTAGTTTAATATTGTAAAATGCACGGGTTATTGGAGTTACGTCATCTATAGTGCTAACTTCAATTTCGTGCTAAAAATACAAGGCTTGTATTAACTTCTGACGTTACACAATATCGTTGAATAAACTTAATGCTAACCCATGTGAAGCGGTGGTGAATTTCTTCTATTGGGAGGGTTATCCAGTGGAGGAATATAGACACATTCAAAAAGTGTCGACCTTTATTGTTGCCATGATTTCATTTTACCATCTAAATGCAAACACAGATCAGATCATTTTTTATAAGCTCCCTCGTATATTTTCATTTTGATCGTTGGCTCTATTACACCCAAATAAGTCATTTTACTGGAGCCGCATAAAGTTTTTAACTGTAGAAATGTTGCTTGGCATAGGATCAGGAGTAGAAATCTGCCAGTGGGAGTCCAAACATCAACAAATACTTGGCAGGAAGTAGATGCAGCATAATCCAAATTGAAGAGAGAAAGGGCACTTACGCTCTCCGTGAAAGGAATAGAATAGTTCAAAGATGATCGATTACGCCACAGTTTTGCTCCTTAAGGGAGAATGGTACATTATTAAAAACAACAACAACAACAACTTCTAGAAGCATCAGGCGTGACGTTGTTTTTTTTTCTCCAAGTATGGCAGTTGTGAGTCTTTACATTGTAGGTGACATTTGGGGAACCTCTTTAATGCATGATGGACTACTCACAAAAAAAAATAATTATTACACATTCTCGACTCTTCGTCAGATTCGGACATAGACACTATGGCAAGTAAGCGGCGAATCACAGCCATTGTTCCATTTCATGCCTGATATGATGAGCGACATCATCAAAACAGCAGGAGTTGGAGTGCTCTCTGCCTGCACAGCCACTCAGCAATTTCCTCTGCCTGCACATTTGCTGTAAGTGGCGACAGATTTCAAGACCGTGGATAACCAAAGCACAACTTTATTATTATATGTTCAGCTTTGAAGTGGTTATTTCTGGACAGCTGTCATTTCATTCCAGAACAATGGTGAGTGAAAGTGTTTGCGTTCAGCTGTATAAAGGCGTTGGAAGATTCAAGCATTCATGTTTTGACTGAATTAAACTTCCTTGGACCGGACAGAGTTAGCGTATTGGCGTTCTAAAAGAAGTAGACTTTTTAGGACCATGGACAACTACATTTATCATGTTCCTTATGAAGTAACATTTTTAGGATCATGGAAACCATTATGGTGACCATGTCTCTCATAAACCAGACTGTTCAGCACCATGGAGAGTTACAATGAGCACAATTTCCATGAATCCTATTGTTGTGAATATTTTCCGTGAACTGGACTTTTCAGCACCATGGAGAGTTACCGTGACAATCACACATGAATCACACTGTTCAGGACCATGGACAGCTACAGCGACCACCACCCATGAACTGGACTTTTCAGGACCATGGACAGCTCCTACGACTAAGGTCCTGATCAAGCAGATTTTTTCAGGACCAAGGCCAGTACAAGTCTTCCTGCTTAGGTAGAAGTAGGCTGTCCAGAACCATGGACAGCTATGGTTATCATGTTCGGCTTGAACTTGACTTTTCAGCACCAAGGAGAGCTACCGTGACTATCACACATGAATCACACTGTTCAGGACCATGGACAGCTACAGCGACCACCACCCATGAACTGGACTTTTCAGGACCATGGACAGCTCCTACGACTAAGGTCCTGATCAAGCAGATTTTTTCAGGACCAAGGCTAGTACAAGTCTTCCTGCTTAGGTAGAAGTAGGCTGTCCAGAACCATGGACATCTATGGTTATCATGTTCGGCTTGAACTTGACTTTTCAGCACCAAGGAGAGCTACCGTGACTATCACACATGAATCACACTGTTCAGGACCATGGACAGCTACAGCGACCACCACCCATGAACTGGACTTTTCAGGACCATGGACAGCTCCTACGACTAAGGTCCTGATCAAGCAGATTTTTTCAGGACCAAGGCTAGTACAAGTCTTCCTGCTTAGGTAGAAGTAGGCTGTCCAGAACCATGGACAGCTATGGTTATCATGTTCGGCTTGAACTTGACTTTTCAGCACCAAGGAGAGCTACGGTGACTATCACCCATGAATCAGACTGTTCAGAACCATGGACAGCCACAGTGACTATCATCCCTGAACTGGACTTTTTAGGACCATGGACAGCTACAGTTACTGTCCATGAACTAGGTTTTTTCAGGACCATGGACAGCTATGGTAACCACAGTCCTGAATCAAGCAGATTTTTCAAGACCAAGGGTAGTTCAAGTCTTCCTGCTTAGGTCGAAGTAGATTTTCCAGATCCATGGACAGCTATGGTAATCATATTTGGCTTGAACTAGAGATTTCAGCACCATGGACAGTGAAAGTTTATAATAATAATAATAATACATTTAATTTATAATGCACTTTACATTTGGATCAAATCTCAAAGTGCTAAAAAGTTTGCCTTACATTACATGATCAATAGACAGCAAAAGGTTTCCATTAATCAACAAGATTTCCCAGACTCATGAACAGCTAAAGTGTTCATGTCTAGCTTGAAGGAAACCTTTCAGGACTATGGAATGCTAATGTGGACAATCAGCTTGAAGTAGACTTTTCAAGAACATTGACAGCTACAGGCTTTATGCTACCCTTGAAGGTAACACTCCAGGACCCATCATGTTTTGATTCTAAGCAAACGTTGGATGATGGACAACGACGGTGTTTGTCTTCAGTATGATGTAGGCTTTTCAGAACCATAAACGACTAACGGATATCATAAGCTTGAAGCAAGGAGCATTTTTAGGAGCATGGGTAGCTAATTGTGTGCATGCAAACTGTAGAAGAGTCAACCTTCTCAAACCGCGACCAGCTATAGTCTGCATCTTTAGCTGGAAGGAGACATATTAGGACCTTGAGCATTAGCAGTTTCACAGTGAATGCTTGCATTACAGGAAGTAGAAATATCTGTACCAGAGAACACTACGGTACGGTTAAGGCTTATGGTAGTGGTTGTTAAAGGATAGTCTCTCCACCAATGAGGGAAATTATTTGGATAATAAACCAGTTTCTGGAATGAGATTAAATAAAATACAAAGAAACTCAACCAGCTAAACTGGACTTTGTCAATATGGAAACATATTTTTAATTTTTAAATCTTTTTTTGATAATTTTTGATAATAATCATGGTCATTTAGTGAGACTTGTGTCCTTTACACAGTAGACTCTATGTCACTCTAAATGATTGAATAGCTTGAAGAAGTAATCAGCAGGAGGAGCAGGTCATCAGTAATGAGCGTTGGTGTTTTTTTGGAGCAGCAGAAGGACTGGACGCTGACTAGATTAAATGTTGCATTTAATTAAGAAGCTTGGGATCAGGAAGCCAGAGATCAGTCCTGGTCCCTGCCAGCATCAGCTACATTTAGCCTAGCTTGTTAACGCTTGCCATCTGTTCACACACAGATTAACACTCAGCAGAAGATAGATCCAGTCGTCTACCTGCGCCTGCTTCTGCAGCCCATAGTCCTCTATTCTATTCCCACTGAAAGCGACTCTTGATAATAAATCAAGAGTCTGTTGTTTATTTAAGCTGGCTATAAGTGTTTGGTAATTAATTTACAACAAGAATGCAAGCTGGGGCTCAGTAGTGTGGACATTTCTTTTAAATTATTATTATTGTTCATATTTATTTTACTCAACTAAATCTCAAAATCTCTTACTGTACACACATTCTAAACACTCCACTTTTAAATATGAGCCTCAAAAAGCGTCAAAAATCTGAAATCACGCGGCTCCACAAGCGTTTTGGCCTTTAGACCCGAGTTACCATGGTAACCCGATAAATATTCTGTTAATAGTCCTCACGTTTAACGCAGCAAATAAGAGTTTGACCTTTGAACTCTCGTAGATAAGAATTCATTTAAATCCATTTACAGTGAGTTGATAATTCTTGTTTGAAGTAGGCTGCTTTTATAAAGAACCCAAAAATGTTAGTTCTCCTGCGGGACTCTAAGTTACTATTTAAAAATGAAGAGCTAGAGCTACCCTGTGGTGTGTTCGTGGTAAACACACTTTTTTTGTAGAATACGTTCTGTTTATCTTCGGAGCCTGATGAATGAATTTTAATGAATTTGCTTCCAGATAAAACACTTAAATAACAATTATCAGATATTTTGGAAGGAGCTTACATTGTTCACAGCTGTGTTTGCTTGAAGCTTGGGCCAACACTGTGTGAATGTGCTTGAATGGATGAAAGAGCTTTGAGTGGTAAAACCTTGTATTCGCAATATACCAAATCCGCCATAACATTATAACCACTGACAGATTCAGACAGAATAACTTTGATTACCTTATTATAATGGCATGAGTCATATCAGTGATATATTAGGCGGCACGTGAACATTTTGTCCTGAGGTTGAGGAGTCGGAAGCGGAAAATATGGTAAAAAGATCTGAGTGGTTCTGACAAGGGTCAAATTGTGATGGCTAAATGACCGGGTCAGTGCATCTCTAGAACTGATGGTCTTGTTGAGTGTTGCTAGTCCGCAGCAAGAGGTAAAAGGAAGGAAGGAACTGTTTTGGCTGAGAAATGGGACCTACACAATATTAAGCAGGTGGATCTAATGTTATGGCTGACTCTTGAGTTTTATTACAACCCTATTAGTGTCTTGGTGTATCCATTTTTGTTCAGAGTCCATTGTAAATAATCTCATTTTAAATTCATTGTGATTTTAGCATGTATTTTAAGCGCAGGGCCGTCAGCCAATATGACAAGAGACGAGAACATTTAGTTTTATACTCTTATGTTTTTTATCATAACTATTAAAAGAGTCCATAATTTCAAGAGTAATAATGAGGGCAAACTATAATTGGTCAACAGGCATTCCAATTAGTGCGTAATATGCTCATGAAAACTTAATTGCAGAGTTTCATGTGAACGGAGTTACGTGCAAATTAGTGTTTCTTTCAATTAAAAATTTGATTATAGTCTGAAAATATGTTTATTCACACATTGTCAGGGACGGAAATAGCTCATTTAAGGGAGCAAAACTTTCTCTCTCTTCAATCCTCTCCTGTAATTCAATGGGATCAGCTAAAAGAACTGTATGTGTTTGTTTGGGTGTGTGTGGTTGTGTGTATGTATGTGTTTGTGTGTTCTTGCAGATACTACATAGTAAGTACCGGCACAAGTTTTTAACCAACAGAGTGAGGTGGTGGTGGCTGATGACACTGCCGAGACTGAATGAATGATAAATGATAAGGCTGATGGATCTGTGAGGACTGGCGGGAGGTGAAGAGGTGGAGAATAGGAGTACCAGCAGTATGACGGAGCTGGACGAATGGAGAGAATTATTTAAAAAAAAGCAGTAACTGAAGGGGATCGGCAAACAATGAAAAAGCTTCACTGTGAAAAAATTCAACTATGTGTTACCGGTTAAACAGTCATTTTTGGTATTTTTCTTAAGTTTATCAACAATTTCCTTTTTACAGATATCTTAAATGGTGCCTGCTTCAGGTATAATGAAAATTTTCTTCTAGTGACTGTTATTGGCAGTTGGCAAACTGCTTTTGTCTACTAAAAAAAAGCCCACGCCTGGGAGAAACCTCCCACTACTATCTACCCTATAAGTCCTAAATGTCAGCTGAGGCAAAATGTCCCATCCAAAATGTAATGAGTTAAAACCATTAAGCTGTGCGTCACATGACAATGTATTTATTGTCGCCCCTAATGATAGCACCAAAACTATTTCCCAGTATCATATTGAATACAGTAATAAAGTGTATATTTAAAGACTTAGGTACAGGGAGGAAGTATAAGAAGCTTTACAGTCTATTCTCCTGTAGGTTACACTGTGATTAATGAATAAAGACGCAAAGAGGGGAGTCAGGATTCATTAAACACAATATAACTCCTGATGTCGGCAAGTATCTGAGCTCAAACTCAGCTGGTGGTCTGCCGAAAGGATGCTCATCATTCCTGCAGCCGTCCTCTTGAGACTCTAATAAAAGCACGACTCATCCTTTAGCCATGAGTCAGCACATTTACAAGAGATCATCCAGGGGATACTGAGACGTTTTTATTGGGATCCCTGTGAACACAAATGTGTTGATGGTGAACACACATACTTACGGACATGGTTGATGATGTCACCCCTTTGCTGCACACCTTACAGGAAAAGTAAACATGCATAAAGAATCTTCTTTATGGTGGGTGCGGCCAGATGAAGACTAGCGAGAGTTTACTCTTCATCTACGCACTAAAATAGAAGCGTAGTTTTTATACTTTAGCAGTGAAGAGCCAAATGTTTTGACAACAACTGACGACAGTAAAACAGGCGCTGATTATTTACGGAAAGTAAAAACGAGCAAGAGCAGAACCTGTGATGTAATCAGTGGCGATTTGTGAAGTCATTAAATTTAATGGCGACAAGTGAGTGGCCCGTTGTTTGGACTTTTTAACATCACTTAGTGTGTGTAGACATTTATTGAGTTGTCCTTGAAATATGGCCAAAACGCCGCAAACATTAGCACAATGGCATATTAGGTAAGTCTGTTTCTTTAGAACAAGAAGTTTCTAGGTCCAAACCCAAGTGGGGAGCTGAGGCCTTTCTGTCGGTGGAGTTTCTTTGGGGGTCCCTGCGAAATTCCGACTTCCTCCCACAGGACAAAAACATGTAAGATAGGAGAACAATGTGACTACATTGCCCGTAGGTGTGAATGTGGTTGTAAATGGTTGTTTGTATAAATGTATGGGTGACTAATCCAAGGTCTATTCCCCTACTCTGCCTAAGGCCTGGTGGATCGGCTCCCCCACCATACAGGGGATGAGTGGGTTTGCAGAAAATGAGTCAGTCTGTGAATGGTGTCGATAGAGGTGGTTGTGATGAGGTAGATAAAATCAGAGGCGATGATTTGCGCGGCATCCGTCTGTGATGTTATTCATTTCATTAACGATAAGAGACATTTTTTCGCTACAGCCGTCTTGGATGCCCACAGCGAGAATTTTCTGGGCACCTTCCTGTATGTGGCTTTGCATGTTAAAATGCGTTTGCATGTTAAAGTTAAAGACCCTCTCTGGGTCTGGCCTCCTCCCACAGAACAAAAAAGATGTAATATTGATGAAACTGTGGCCCGTAGATGTGAATAAGGGATTGAATTAGTGCCGGTCTCTATGTGATGGTCCTAAGGTGATTTTGAAACTTAAACTACTTCCTATTTGGCCTCTACTTTGGTGGCAGAAAAGGGTCCCCTCCACTTTGAAGGAGGCTATATACATTTTACCAGAATTTTCCAGACAGAATGGTAGATTTTCCGTTAGGGAACCAACTCAGATTAGAAGTTGCTGGCTCTTCAAGCCACTTCGTCTCACTTTGGTCAGATAGACTGGATGGCTGACTTGTATGATAATTAATTAAGTCCGTAAGAAATTGAGCCATGAATACAATTAAGATAAAAAACATTAAGATAAAGTTGCAGACCGATGCATTCTATTTCTCTATCTGATCTTTTAGGAGATTATAAAAGCACAGCAGCCTGAGCTCCAGAGAGGCCAGAGCCTTTTGTTAGGTCCCGGTTCCAGTTCAGGTGTATTGCAGGACGCGGTGAGTCACCGCCTGTGACCCAGATGAGCTTTGTCTCTCAGCCTGACCTCATTCTGACTGCACAGGAAAACAAATCTGATGCTACGGCAGCTGTTGCGTCAGGCAGGGCTCGCCATAACTCACTCGAGCGTTTAAGGTCATTTCTGCTTGAGACAAAAGGTTTTTTTGTTGTTGTTGTTGTGTTTAAACATGCAGCAAGATCAACAAAAACCTTCTCTGACGTCAATCATGACTGCATTTGTTTATTTGAGGTTTATATAATTAACTTCCTGCCACCTCTCTACCAGGATTCTGCAGCAGAGTTGCCGCCACATAGCAATGAGTTAAGTTGCCTGTGTGCGTGTGTGTGTGTTTGTGTGTGTTTCTGGTGTGTGTGTGTGTGAGGTGATTTTAGGATTACACACAACAGGTCAGGGAGCCTTAATCCTGGTTCTGACCATAAGTAGAGCTGTACGTGTTTGTGTGTGCATGTGAGTGTGCATGTCGGGTGTATGCTCACGTTAACCGTGCTTGTTAAGCCTGTTAGCAGCATTTTGGCCGAAAGGAAATATCTGATTGTGCTTATGTTTGTCACTCGCTGCTATTATTCGAAGTATCTCAATACTTTTGGGGCCACATGTGGTCCTACTCTTATGTCACTGGCTTTTATCTCATTTTTATGTGGCTGAGTTCTGTGTAAGTAAAGGTATTGTATCCAAAGCTAGGTCCTGTGGCCGCTGTTATTATTAGGGAAATTAGAAATGGGAACATCTCAAATTTGTCAGGTCTCAACTTAAAAACATGTTGACAGTAGTTTTAAAGAAAGTTATCGGCCATTGCCTCCAATTTGGACATGTTGACATGCTGAGGGTAGAACTATGGTGGCCGTCAGCAGCTTACGCACTGTAACCATCAATTTGACAATATGCGCACATTCCAAGCTAAGAAAAGATCTTCATCAAGTTGACAGCACACATGCGCCCTGCAAAAGCCACAACAGAGCACATTAAGAAAAACTATTTGCAAAAGCCGCAAGACAACAAGTGTTTACGAAGGACACTTCAAAAGTGATGCATCCCCAGACACGCTTTTTTATCGCTTCATTTAAGGAATAAACCTGATATAATACACAAACATGTCATGATATTTTGAACAGCCCTACTAAAACTCAATAATGACGCTAACATGGACAGCACCCAAAGCTACAATGAACAAGACATATTAAACCCTTGTGCCTTTGTTTGTGACATTCTGACCCTTGTGTACACGTTGTCATGGCGACAGCGGAAGTCAGTATGTCTGATTGTGGTTAAGAGTTTTCTCTCGGGAGTAAAGAGAAGTTACCGTGGCTAATCAAAATATCATGTCACGTTTGTGTATGAGATCTGTTTTCTCACTAAATGAAGCAATAAAAAGTGCGTCCGATTTTGCATTACTTTTCATTGTCCTTTTTAACACTCTTCGTTGTCTTGTGGCTTCTGCAAATACTTTTTCTTAATGTGTTCAGTTGTGAAATTAATAGTTGCAGTGCGTTTGCCCCTGTTGGCAACCATATAGTATGGATTTCAAAGTACTGCGTTCCTGAGTACAGCATAAAATAATTTAACAGTCTTGATCAATATGCCTCTAATACAAATTTTCACTTTTATGCATATAATACTGTGATGTCCTGCTCTTTAAGCTTTTTAATGCTGTAAATAATAACTTGCCCAGGTTAGATACCTAAGAGACAAAATGAGAGAGGTCAGATTGAGATGGTTTGGATGGGGATAGTGGATATTCTTGAACATGGGAGCTAGAGATGGGGCTGACAGGCAGAAGAAAAAATGGGAGAGGCCAAAGATGAGGTTTTGGATGTGGTGAAAGAGGAGATACAGTTGGTTAGGGTGGTAGAGGCATATGCAGATGGCAGGGAAGATGTAAAATGATGGTCTGATGTGGCGACCCCTAAAGGGCATTGCCAAAATAATAATAATAATAATAATAAGAGGATAAAAGAGTTGTTTTAAATGTTGACAAAACAATGTTTAAAGTCATTAGACCTTCCAGGATTCCCCCATCTCCCGGGATATGGGTTTGAATCTGTATCTCAACAGAAATATGCAGGTTTTGACTACTGATAATTATATCGTTTATGCCTCACAATCAGCATCTATAGAAGAATCATGGCTTCCCTCTCCTTTGAGGCCTAAAGACGACCTGTTGTCACTAACTTAATTAACCCTTTTATGTCTTCACCCGGACAAAAATATGTAAAATGGTTTCTTTTACATATATCTTTTTTTTGAGGCATTTTTAAAATTTTACATCTCAGACACTGTAAATTGGACATAACATTACAAATCCCTTGATTAAGTATGTTGCTAAACAGTTAAAAAAAACTAACAATAATTGTACTCATTAATGTTTTTACAGAACCATTTGACAATTATTAGACTTTATTTTGTTTTTATCAAGTTACCCATATCTTTTTATGTCCTCACATGCTTTAATATGCTAAAAACAAGCCTACTTATCAAAGACGACCTCCTGTGTCTTTAAATTTACCTGAGGTGTCCCCCAGGGCTGAACCCTTGGTCCCTTTACTTTTCACCCTATACTGACTCAAAGTTCAACTACACAGTCGAGCTGGACAATGAATGGTTACTGTCTGTGCTGGACTATCGTGATGATGATGATGATGATGATGACGGATTGTTTGTTTATTGTAATTCATTCTCATTTGTAATTATTAAATAATTATTGTTATATTCCTGAATGTCGGATTTGAAAGAATTGTTCACTCGATAACTCAACAACTATTTCATGGATCATGTTCAAATTTTATACCCAAATAAACCCTAGTGCGAAGAAGACGCAGATTGATTTTGGGGAATCAGTTGTATATAAGAGTTCTTTTATCTATGTTTACCAGACACAAACTTCCTCAACATTCATCGGACTTAGTTCAAATTTGGTGCCTTTGAATCAATTTGATCTCGTATAAATATCATGTATTACTGTATTCGATCATATTTAGCTAATTAGACGGAGTTTATTTTTTATTAGTTTTTTAACATAAAAACACATTTTTTATCCTGAGTTCAAATTCCGTTCCAGTTGTTAAATCAGGGGAATTGCTTGTACGACGCCGGGGCTTGGGGGCTTCTAGTGTATGTTCATGTAAAAAATGATAATGAAGTAGATAAAATATCTTTAATTTCTTACTCTAATTTGTAATCAAGAATAATTAATGTAAAAACATTTGCATTTCTGCAATGCTGTTTTCTTGCTGCTACCTGTCCTTCCCAGGACGCTCTTGGAAAAGAGTTTTCTATGAAGTTATTTTTCTGATTATGACTGACGTGTCCATGTTCACCTGTTGAAACAGACAAGAAGGCAGCAGAAGGAAGACGCTCAGTCTGTGTTGCATGTTTCATGTGTTTAATATGTCAAAGAATTCTGTTACAGATCCGCGCTCAGATTACTGGAATTAAGCGTCCCTGTTAATGCCAACCCACTTTCAACTTCCCCAAAAAAACCTTTCTGTTGCCGACAGTATCATAATATACCTTGTCTTCTTTAATCTGTTCATCTTTTAATCAGCCTACCTTGCACTGTGGGGATCTGGGAGTGATTTTGGCAGTAGCACACTGAGAGAAATCCTCAAGGAGCAGGTTTAATCTTGCAGTAAGTAACTGTTGAGCGCTGCCGTATCCTAATCAACAATATCACCTCCTACTTTAACATTTTAGCATCTAAGTTCTGCGTCCTTTTCAAATCTGTCTTTTACCTTTGTATGACATCACCGTGGGTTCTTTTGCTCATTTCTTCCCCGACGGAATTCACCTCAGTGAGTGCGAGTGATCATTATGTCGCGAGCTCATGCCATCGGGGTTGGTTGTCTCATTTGCATATCGGTGTTAACCAGAATAAATATTCATGAGCCGCAACTTAACGGCTTGAATATTCATGCCGCCTCCTGGCCGTTGACGGGTGGGACGGCCGTGATTCCAATCAGAAGAACAGGGATGAGCCCAACCTTTTTGTGGGGTGGATGATTGCCCTTGGTAAGCTCGGCGAGCTCCATATGTACCAAGATTATAACATTTGCTTTAGTCATATGGTGGCGATATTTTGCATTTATATTACCTTAGAAACGATGTTCGTCTGAGAGACAGAGAAGGAAAGAGAGAGAGAAGTAGAGAGAGATAGAGAGAGGTATATGGAAACAGAAACAAACTCCTATTAGCGCAACCTCGACACTGAAGAGAGTCTTCTGTTGTTGGAGAAGCAGCTTTGCAAAACGATTTAATGATGGCGTTCGCCACACTGTAAAAACCACTAGGCTGAATTACTTTTGGAGCACCTGTGATCACATGGTTGTCAGTTTATGTGCTAAAGTAACTATTAGTTCAACTGTACTTCTGATAAAAAAAGTCGGTATGTCGTCAATTTGTGTGTAATCATTTTTTTCTCTCCAGAATGCATACTGATCAGCCATAATGTTGTACCTTAGAACAATGTGGTAAAGTCAGAATGACATTAATTTGATTTCATGTCATTATCCTTTTGGACCCCCCATGGAGTAAAAGCAACAGAAAACAACTCAAACAGTTTTAGACTTAAACTGTGCAACTTTGTGTTAAATGTGGCCGTAGTTTCACGACTGCCCTCCCCTAAGAACTAAAACTATTGCTACAGGAGAGAGTTTGTCTCGGAAAAAGCATGGCGTGATTGTGCCCTAAGTCTGTGTGTGTATGTGTGTGTGTGTGCGTGTGTGTGTCTATGTGTGTTAGTAGAGTGAAAGTAGAAGGAATGAGTTTGATTTCATTCAACCACACAAATGCTGCACACACTCACACTATCCCAAGTGCTTTAATAGAAAACACCAGGGGGGAGAACAAAGAGCTTCCTTGAAGAATAGACATGAATTATTCACTCCATCAGGTAAGATGATAGAAAGGGAATGAAAGGGAGATACAAGACCGAAATGAAGAGAGAAAGGTAGATGGTAATGGGGGACGGCTGATACAAAGAAAGAGAAAGAGAGACGGATTGACAACGAAGGTGGGGTATTACACCGCATTAGCACTAATGATGACACCGAGGTGGTCCCCCAGCGATTTAACAAAGGAGAACACAGCTTGGCAGCATCTACTCAAATGTTTCTTAAAATCCACTGGGGGTAAAAACATTTAATAGACCCGGATAAATAAAAGGAGCCATCAAGTGTCGGATTTTTCAGCAGATGCTTTGGAAGGAAAAAAAGAAAAAAAAACTATTTTCTGATTTTGGGGTTGCTGTCGTTAGAGGAACAAGAAAAGGAGTTATCATGTTTATCACCGCTAGAAGCAGTTTCGATGCAGCATGTGAACGACACACACACTTTATAAGCTTTGTAACATGTAATAACACTGTAATAACCAGCAGTGGTGAAAAGTAACCATATAACTACATATATAGGTATTCATATATATATATATGACATACATTTATATATTTATATATACATATTTATATATGTTTATATATTTGTTTCACTTCACACTTCTATTCCACTATATCACAGGAGAAAAAATACTACACTACATTGATCTGACTGCTGTTTGCAATGAATTATTTATACAACATCTTCAATCCTATAAAAAGGTGACTTTTTAAAGACTCTCGTGGGACAGCAATGCTATGAAAAAATCAATGACCATGTTATAGATTTAAATACGCTACAGCATAAAGCAATAACCAGAACCTAGGTTTGTGCTTTCCATACAAACCATTAGTTGTTTGGGCGTTAAAGTTTCTTTAAGGTACTAATAATGTTAAATGTTTAATTTTTGCCACACATCAGTGACACTGAACCATTTTTTAGAAAGTGACCGAAGTACCATATTTCCTGCCACTTGTTTAAGAGAATCAGTAGTAGTTACAGTTAAGAGAACCGGTATTAGTTATACTCAAGAGAACCGATAGTAGTTATAGTTAAGTAAACCGACAGTAGTTATAGTTAAGAGAACCAGTAGTAGTTTTTTAGTCCTGCAGAGCTAGTATGAGTGGTACTGCAGAAGAGATTACAGGGGAGCCCTCTGCAAAGGAGAAGCTTACAAATCCCTCCATTATTAAGAATGAAAGAGAATAACTCAGAACAAAAAAGGAAGGGAAAGAGGACACGGGAGTGATTTCAGAGCCATATTGAGTTTCATCATTTATTCAATAGTCCGAGAGGATGGCAGAGAAAGGCAGAGAGGTAGAGTGAGAGAGACAACTAATGGTTCTGAGAGAAGAAACTGAAGCTTATTATCAGGTTTCTTAAACGGCTTTCTTTATTTCAGCCCCACCGCCAGTCCCTTGGAAGGGCGGACTCTATTTAAAGTATGACAATGAGGTCAGTTCTGTCCTGAATCATATTAAAACTAATTCGCGCAGCTAAGAATGGGGGTTGGGCCTCCAAGAACTGGAAGGAGATGAAAGCATTGCTGTTAGACTTTGCAGTCATTCGTGATAGGTTAGGATAATCCATATTGACTACAACTTGAGAGGAAATTTCAGTCTAAATGTTCTACCCAGGTGATGGCAAAGAATGTCAATGTAACGCCAGAAAGACTTTGGACTCTAACTAGGGTGACTAGGTGACCCACTTTGTGCGGGAATGGACAGCATTTTTATCTCTATACAATTTCATCCCACGTCCCACATATTGACATATAGACAATGTCCTACATTTTGATTGGCTCTAGTTTTCATTAATTGACACTGCAGGAGAAACACTTTTCTGAATTTAACCAATGGCTGTGAAGAAAGGGGTAAGGTTGTCAAGATTGGACTGCATGTGCAGTGTCAGTCAAACTGTGATCACAGGTAAAGCTTGCGTCCTCGTGAGACAATTGCGGGTCAAAAGTCATAAACTAGGCAGTTTCTGTCGAAATACGATATGATAGACGGAAAGAAATATACTAGAAAATTAGCAAAAAAAAAATGCTCAAGTTAGATAGACATTGTACCAAAAATTTGGACTACCGCTAAGCATCGGTGACATGTGTCCTATAGTCCAGCTCAGGCTTCTTCCAGTGGTTTTCCCCCTCCTGATCTAAATGATCTATTCTGAACTGTGTCTGATAATAAAAAGTCTATGGCTATTAATATCATTCCCAACTAAAGTCTGACATCTAATAGAAGATGGTCTGATCTCGGATAATGACTAAATGTTTGCTTTGAATATATTAAATAGCCTTGCTGGTATTTACCACTTCATATAAGCAGGAAGTCCATACGGTGCATTTTCAAGGCCAAAAAGCCCGGTGCTGCCTGGAGTTAATGCCTGTTTCACGATCTTAACGTCTGATGTGGAAGGTGGAGAGTGGATAAGAACGTTATTCATCTCAATTTGCCACCTTTTGTCCCGTCTGGAGCTCAGGGCGACGCTGCGAGGGTCCCGACTGAAACATGCCACGGCGTCTCTAAAGAGTCTCCAAACCTGCAGGGTAGCCGGCGACGTTTTATCTCTTAGCAGCTGTTCTATTCATGATGACAAGAACCCGGTACGGCACAGCCTTCACACCTGGTCACCCACGCACACAAACAAACACACCCACTCACTCATAGGGCAAGGGCACCAGATGCTACCCCCCCCCAGACGAGGTAATTGAGAGGAGGAATTGATGTGTTAAAGGAGACAGAGGAAGATGAAGAAGGCTATGGGGGATGAAAGAGAGAGAGTGTCATGCGTTCGTCACCTGTTAGTGAAGAGGAAGCCTTATTAGGAGAGGTTGAAAGCATGGAAGTGGAGGTCTGGTCACATGGGAGCGATCAAAGATGTAGGAGGAGACGCCGGAGAAGGGAGGCCGGATTAGAAACTGTAACAGGTTAACGGCGTACATCAAGTATCCTCACTTAGGAAGTTGAAGATGACAGGATATGAATAAAGGAGGTTGTAGACCCATGTAATTGTCAGCAATTCAACAGATGTCTTATGGGTAAAAAAAAAAAAAGGGGAATTATTTATTGCTGAAGAAAGAGGAAATGCTAACATAGCACGGGTTCCAGGCCTGCTGTTCTGTTTTATTTATGTTACTTTTAGGATTATATTCAAACTGTATATTGTATTGTATATTGTAAAGTATTTTCCTTTAAATCCTCAAAGATGTGTGAGGCTGATTTGTATAATTTGTCCAGAATGTGCGAATTGATTCTTCCATCGGCTATCTTTAGTTAAGCTTTGAATGAAGTATATACCCAAAATAACCTTAACTCTTTGATGTCCTCAACTTTTTGGTTGAGGACATTTTGAGTCTCTATTGAAATATTATAATATGACGCAGTCTCAGTATGTTTATGCTAAATAGTAAGGGGACAAGGACGGAGCCCTGGGGGACACCACGGGTCAAAGGGGCCACTGAGGAAGATTAACAATGGCTATTGAAAATAGCCTCATTCAATAAGCAGGATTTTCAGACATATTTAAAGCATGTGAGGATTAACTTACCAGAATAATGTAGCGTTGTACAATCAAAAAAACATTTATAATGAGTCAAATAGTTAACAGAAAAGCGGCTTTACCAAAACAGTCGAGAGATTTTACGTAATAATGAAGGTAGTAACAATAAGGTAATGTAATTAAAGTGGACTATTTTCAATGAAACACAAAATCTCATTTTTGTCTTTATATTTAGTTAAAAAGATGTTTGACCAAAATTTCTCATTTTATCTGAAATTATTAAATTACTACTATCCCTAAATCAATAAAATATACAAAAAAATAATTCTTCCATGGCTATTATTTTTATTTATTTATTAATTGTTTTTTAGCGAGGACATTAAAGGCTTTAAATTGCTCCACTTTTATCACGTGTATTTGCATTTACTTAGAGGTATGACTTAAATAATTTAGCGTCAGTATCAGAAACCTGCCCAAAATTGGAATTCTGATTAGTTTTTGTAATTTTTTACACTGCTCAATGCTAAATTTTAATAAAAAACTAAGTTCATGTCACTGCCAAAGGTTAGAGTTTGCATATATATGCCCCCCTCTAGTGGACATAGGTGGTATTTTTCAGCTAAAATCCCTCTCTGGAGTCAAAATCCCATTTTGGGCCCATTTTGGGTCCATTTGCTATCCAACTGTGCTTAATGGAGATCTAAAGACACAAAGAGGGGAGTCTGGATTCATAAAACACAAAATAGCTCCTGATGCAAGCAAGTATCTGTGCTCAAACTCAGCAGTTGGTCTCTAAAAAGGATGCTCATCATTCCTGCACTTGCCCTCCGGGTGCTCCAATAAAAGCATGACTCATCCATTCACCAATAGCACACCATGAGTCAGCACATTTACAAGACACGGTCTGTGGGTGTTAAGACATTTTTTATTGTTATACCTGTAAACACGGATGTGTTGATGACGTCGTCTTTTGCCGTCAGGCTTGTCATTTGCTGCGTTGCAGGAGTGTCAGGCTGGTGCATTCTGGTTAAAGCTGCATGGAGGGAAGGTGGAGCTGCACAAAAATCTCTATCGGGTATTAGAGTCAGATGTGTCGCAACAGAATAACGTGACTTTCTTGATGCAGAAAAGTTGGGCTTATAACTGTTTTCTCTTAATTTGTTCTTACTGTACAAATGCTGGATTGATTAAATACTAGGTTTATAACACAGCCAAATGTTGTAGTATGAGCATAGAGCTCCTCCTAGTGGACACAGGTGATATTTTGTAGCCAAAATCACTCATTTCTGGTACGTTGTTTCTACGTTTGCTATCCAGCTGCACCAAATGATGAGCCCTCCTGGTCCTATTCCACAAAAGCCGTGTACAATAACATGAAATAAGTGGTATTTCTATCAAATATGATGCGGTGGCAAATACACTGATTGATTTGTTTCATGGTGCTGCTGTCGCATAGTTATATTATCGCATTTTATATCTAAAAAAAGGTTGGAAATATTGGATTTTTGTGTGTTTAATGACAGACAAAAACTTTTGATCTTTGTTGACGCATCGATGTCAACACGAAGAACTCTTTGAAGAATGTCTACCTCTCAGATCTGTTATATAGAGTTTTACTGCGTCTTTATTACACTGATATGAACTGAAGTTCTCCCCTGATGGCCGATCTCGAACCGTCAGAACTTTTTTTGCGCCCCGGTGACACACTTTTTGATTGCTTCATTTGTCTTTGGCGCTCTCATGTCTGCCGCCTCCGCCTCTTTGTCCCTCATCCCCTGCCTCACTGTCTCAATCTATTTCCTCCGTCTCTATTATCTCCTCACTCAACCCTCAACTCGCTTTGAAAAAATCTCTCACTTTCTCATCTCTTTGCCTCTTGAATCTTCAAGACTTCAATCACACACTTGCACACAGACACACACACACACACACACACACACACACACACACACACACACACACAGAAAGCACGTTACCCTGACCATTTAAATCTTGTTTGTACGGCTCACTTGAGTTCACAGTCAGCTAGCTGGGAGCAGCTCTGCAGCCAACTCTGTTAATACCACAGTGCGTGTGTGAGTGTGTGTGTATTTTTGCGTGCACGTGTGTGTGTACGACTGTTTCTTAATGGGGATATAGGAGTAGGTTCATTTTCCCAGAAAGCCTATTCGTTGCTTTATGATGATACGATAAATATGATGATGACTGAGAGGGACGAAGAGTCATTTTTAGACAGCGGCTGAGCAGCATCAAAGATCCTTTTCTACGGCGCCTTTGTTTGTTTACGCTGAACAAAACAACAGGGATGCAAAACGCAGCAGCGTTGGCGTCTAAAGTGTTGTATGTGTCGCGCAACAGTATGTAAAAAGTGCATTATTCCTTTAATTATTAATCTTTCTGTAATTGTTTATCCTAGATTAACATAATATCATAGATCAAATGGATTGACATGCCAAAAAACAATAATATCGCCATGCGTTTGGTTTCTTTTTGATGTTTTCCGACTTACATGTTTAGTTTATTGCCTTTTGATTCAGATGCTTTTGATATTCGTCATCGTGAGTTTTGTGTTTCCTTTCTTATTTTGATTTTGAGTCTAATTATCTTCTTCTAAACTTACTTGTGATCCATTTAGATTTTTTTTCTCATTTCCTCACATGTTCCGAGTCTTCGTCTCTTCGTACCTCCCGTCCTGATTTGGTATGTTTAGTATTCATGTTTTCTCTTGTCCTCTTTCTCCCTTTCTGTCTTTGCCTCTTGTATCTGTGATTCACGCACCAGTCTTCCTCTCACTCTGATTGTCCTCTCCTGACGGTCTGCCTGCTTCACCCATGTCTCATTACTCTGATTAGTTCACCTTTGTCTCATCATCACATCCTGTCCGTGTAATCTCCATCTCCTCGTCTCCTGCTCCAGCCATTTTCATTTTCTTCTCTCCAGTATTTTCCGAGTAAGTTTTCTCTTGCGTTTTTTTTTTCTCCCTTGCTGGAATCTCTTGATTTGGACTCTGCCCTCATTTACAGATTTGCCTCTGTCTTCTGTTTTGGATTCAGTATTATGACCCGTGATCTGTATTGTTTGTTGGACTATTGACCATATAGAAACCTTGGAACCATCATTTTGTGACTCCATCTTATTGCTGCGCTTGCGTCCGTGTTGAACACATCCTATTAGGTGCTTTTAAATCATTTAGTACAGTTTTTCCTGTATGCAGTATGCTAATTTCCCACTGTTACGACCTCCTCTGCTGTCTCACCGTCAGAACAACTACTGGGTTTCTCATTACATTATATTCATTCAATATTGCTGACCTGAAACGATATCAACATATTGTCCGTCACAATTAAATTTTCCATTTTTTGAGCTGTCCGATAGAACAACACCATCTGGGCATGATTAACTAGTGGACAATCTCTCCTTGGACTCACCGTCCTCTCCGCCGAAAACCGCTCCAGATCCGTGGAGTAATACAGGAGAGAGAGGGAGAGAGAGAGCGCGAGAGCGATATTGTCTGACATTACATCCCTCCTGTAAAGTGAGCTAAATGTGGCGGGAACTCTCATGTTTAATAGGTAAAGTGCACAAATGCAGCTGTTTGAGTTAGATTTATGGGCTACATCGATGACGGTACTCGTCCTCTACATGCAGCTCACAAGTACCTGTAGCCTCAGGCGAAAAAAAGCTAACCGATGCAAAGAGAAACAACGTCTGGTACTGCAAAACATAAATGGATTTCTGTCAAATGTGTTTTTTAAAAGTATACCACGCACCATATGAAACTCTAGACTGTGAGGCGCCTCTGCTTCTATGCATACATGCAGCACACACTTTGTGAAAAAGTATTAGAACCCACCCTGATTTTTGTTTCAATTGATTCTTTAATGAAATGAGGCAATAATAACAACAATAACTGACGCAACCTAAATCACCTGCAACCGAACACTGGAGATCAGTTCTGACATCACTGCGGTGGATGTTGGAACACTACTCTTATTTGCAGAATTGCTGAAATGCAGCCACATCGGGGGGTTTGTGAGCATGAATTGACTTTTTCATGTCTCACAAAGAGCATCTAAATGGGATTCAGCTCCAGACATCCGCTACGCCTCTGCAGAACTTTAATTGTATTCCTTTTGACAGAGGAGTTTTTCCTCTGCCTGGGATTGTTTCAATGAATCTAAGACCTCACAGATTGATGGCCTGACGTTCTCCTTCACAAGTACAGAATGCTGAGTTTGGTTTCTTCCAGATGTGACGGACCTCTTTCTTTCAAACAGTTCAACTTTTTTTGTCATCGGCCCAGGGAATATTCCTCAAAAAAAACTCAGAGGGTCTTTGAGGTGTATTTTGAGATCTTCCTCTGGGTTAGCAGTTCCTTCACCACACTACTCTCTATGGTTGCCTATTTTTTCTTAATTGAGGTGGCAGAATACCTTGTATGATTTTTTGGACTTATTAATATCTTCATAAGGAGCCCCTTGTTGGAAGGGTTAGGGATATTTTGGGAGGTGGGCCGCTTCTATGAAGGTCCACTAATGTTCTGGGTCTTTTCCAACATGTGGATGATGAGTCTCACTGTGGTTCTGTGGGGTCCCAGGGCCTTAGGCGTAGCGATGGAACCCTTCGATTTCAATCACCTTCCTCCTCCTCTTAGAATCTGTTTAAAGATCAGACATATGTTTCGTATCACATATACACAAATATAAAATACACAATATGTTTTGTACATCAAAATATTGGACATGTGAACATTTTCACACACCAGGCAACTTGTTGCTGACCTTGTGAGAATAAATGATTTATTCTCCCGGCCTGCTAATTCAATTATGATTTGGTAGGAAATTCGATATCAAACAACTATTTGCCTCCCTATAGTTCCCAGGCTTAGTGTGGCTTAGGCAGAGTATACATACACGCACACACACACACACACACACACACACAAACACACACATGCACATATATGCACTGATAGGCTTCAGTCTTGGCAGTGAGCCCTGTTTGTGTGTTCCCTGACAGAAAATGGGGGCATAATGGATCCCAGATAACACCAGCGCACACATACACACATGAACACACACACACACACACACACACACACACACACACACACACACACACACACACACACACACACACACACACACACACACACAAACAAACACTCAGGGGGAAACACTCGAGTGAGGAGGGATAACTGAGATGTCTCAACATGAGGCAGAGGGAATCAGTGCATGTTGGCACATGTGCAAATCCTGACAAATCACAAACAAGCTCTCGATGGAAAAGATGAGGAGGGGGAGTTGCTAATGGATGTCACTTCCCAGCATGCATGTTATGAATGCTCGGGCTGTTTTGAATTTTGGGTTTAATTCATGTTGAAGTTCACATCAATTTGGACAAAGTGATTCTTCAGGATAAGAGGATGCAGATTCATATTATGATGTCATTTTTTCCCCCTCTCAACTATAAGTACTGCCACTGAGGGGCAATCTGGACCGTGCACTGCTAAATGTTCTGTATTCTGAAGTGCAACTTTGGCTGTCAGTTTAGGTGTCGTTGGTCCAGCAGAGGTGTTTGCTGAGGGTTCTTTTGCGACTAAGTCGAGCCTAACACTCTGCGATGCTGTTAAATACCCAGCAGAGATGGGAAGGTAGAGTTTTCTACCTGGGCAAGCTGGATAGCTCAGTGGGACACAACACTGACTTTGGCCCAGGAGACTGGAGTTTGAATCCCCGTCAAAAGAGGGCCTGGCAGAAATCCAGTGTGGACCCCTTACGCAAAGCCCTTAGTGCTACCAGTCTCCCGAACCACATCTAGTGCCGGTCCAGAGCCCGGATAAATGGGAGGTTTGTGTCTGGAAAGGCATCCGACATAAAGAAAAAACACAAAAAACTATGCCAACTCAATATGCCCCCTAAAAAAGGAAAGTACTATAAGTACTTATAGTAGTAGTAGAGATTTAAGGTATCTTCAGAGAAGACAGAATGAAGAAAAAGATGAATGATTTATAACAACAGCAGATGTTTGACAATGAGTCTATGAGAAAGTCTTTGTCGCTCTGACTCTCAGGGGAGATTAGGATCAAAGGATCTCAGCCCTGAACAGCAGCATGGAATATCCCACCTCTGCCGTCTGGATACTGGTGGTGGTAGCTGATGACTCTGCTGAGGCTGATGAATGATGAGGCTGATGGATATGCGAGGACTGGGCGGAGATGGAGAGGTGGAAGGTAGCATGTACAAACTATGTGGATGGAGAAAAGTCAATATCAGAAATAGCAACTGGTGGTGGTGATGGGCGGAGCCTGCTGGTGTTATGAAGTCATACATTCCTGCATCAATATAAAGATGTTAGATATGTTACCAAACTATACTGAGAGTAAAGTTGTTAAGTGGTTTAGTGGTACCCACTTATGCTGCCCATGAACACTAGTAGAAAAAATTTAATAAAAGTACCCTCTTCATTCTCAATTAATGTAACAAATTATAAAACCCTGGTTAAAAAAAACACATTCCAAAACATTCTTTAGAGTTGTAGTGATTTAGGCCACCGTTCCCTAAAGATAAGGAAAGACTAAATGGAGAAAAACGCGTACAATTACCCAGGTTCTATGTAAAGTTGACAGGTGTAAGAGTTACAGAGTCATTATGGCGGCCATAATCACCGAGTAATGACTCACAGGGAGAGTTGGGAACAAAACACTCCCCGCTCGCTTCTTCTCTTTCTCACCTCCTCTTCTCGACTCTTCTCCGTTTGACCTTGCAGCAATCAATCAGTATGCAGCCAATTCCTGGCTGATTGCAGACAGTGTGTGTCTTTTGGCGGAATAAGATTAGTCCTAAACGACCTTTGAGCCGCGTTTGAAAGTGTCTCTTCAAGTGCCTGCGGGGCGAATCTGGAGGAAAGTAGTTGTGACATCTGACATGTTTGGTGGGCAGCCGTGTGACACACGGATGTACCGGAAAACCTGTCACCATGACAGTGGGAGCTTTTAGCACATCTTAACAAAGGAGTCTTCCTCAAGGCTGTGAAAACATACGCGCACTAATACTCTGGGGAACAGCAGCGCTTATGGTCGCATCAGAATGGTTTCTGGTTTAAGGACTCTGACTGCATTCAGCAAGGAAAGACAAAACCAAGTAACCAAAAGGACATTTTCTTTTCAAAGACATTTAAAGATTTTCATTTAGCTGCTTCACAACTTGGTTCTTTGCTAAGAGCTTCAAGCTTTTTCTAAATGGAAGGTTGGATAAACATGGGCCAATTGTAAATCAAGGAAGTTTTAAAAAAGGCTCAACTTGGATTTGAGACATGTTTTAATCACTTTTAAAAGATTGCTAATGATGGAATATCCAATATTTGTCTTCAATCTTTGTTGTGGGTATGAAAAGACTAACCAGATTGGTGACCTCAAACTTGTGTCTCTCCGCTATGCAGATGATGTTCTATTTCTCAGTCTGTGATCTTCAGCATGTAGTTTTCAGCCCAGTATGAAGCAGTGGGAGATCAAATATGTCATTTAAGGCATTGGTTCTATGAACAGCTCCTTCTGTGTTCAGAGAGAGTTGCTGTTTCCAACAAAAAATGTCACGATGTCCTGCTCACAGGAATGGAGCATGAGATGAAGAGGCAGTTTGGTGTAGCATGGGTAGTAATTCAGATGTTGTATCGGTCCATCATGGTAAAAAGTGGGCTGACAATGTAATGGCCTTCATTGTCTAGTCTATGTCCCACCCTGCAAGCGGTTGAAATGAGATTCCTCTGGCTTGGCTGGGCTAAGCCTCCTGGCCCTTTTCTGCTCAAAATGAACCACTAAGCTAAACATTGTTTACATACTTGTACGCATTTTTGGTGAGAACTATTGTTCAAGAAAGCTGAAATTTATCCTCTTTACGTCCCACAGTGGGGAAATTTCAGCGTTACAGCAGCTAAGAAAAATATTTTATTTTAAGTAAAAAAAATAAGAGTAGAGCATTGTAGAAAAAATATATATGCATACTATCTACAGTTGTCGTATAAAACATGACAATTTTGCAAAGGGCAAGACACAACAAATGATTACAGCCACAACAATGAAGGAAAAAGTGAAGTGAAAGAGTTAGAAAAAAAAAGTATGAATGAGACTTTACGGATAGGGTGAGGAAGAGGGTGATAAGGCGCTTAGAGTAAAGACACAGGAGGAGGTTTCCCACGCTTTTCCGTACGGGAGAAGATGCTATGATAGACCCGGAACTTGTTGGAGGGATTACACCACATCATCATGATCACCATCTAACCCGGGATTGACTCAGTGCCCAGCAGGAGGCACTGGCAAAGTCTGTTTGGTGAGAGGGGAATGTGGAATATCCGGCTTAACCTGCTGCCATTGCGACCTGACCCAGGAGAGGCAGAAGTGAATGAATGGATAATGGATGGATGGAAGGATGATATTTGTCGTTGATGGTTGTCGGATGATGATTTTTTTTTTTTCACTCGCAAAAGCCGATTTCTGGCCACTTCCTGTCTGTTGAAATGTGTGTTAAACATAATTTTGAGACTTATTCATAGCCAAAGTTAGTTTTTAAGAGACCTACGCTGGGGGCCTACGCTGTTACATAACATCTCTAGTTTTCACTCTTTCAGCTCTCTTCCTCTTCTGACACCAACTCCTAAGGAAGACGGTAACAACGCGAGTGCAGGAAAATAAGACTGTGCCATCAGCATTCAAACCAGCAACTCAGCAAATGTTGTATTCTCTCTCTTTAAACATCCATCCCATAGTCTCATTCTCTGCATACTGAGTGTCGCTGGAAACAGAGGAAAAACTCCACTCTTTCTTCATGATTAATTCAATTACCTAAAGGTAAGGGACTACACTGCAAAAACAGAACTATAAGTATAATTAAATATCTAAATAATTATTTTTTTGTCTGACATGACAAAAAAAAAAAACGGAACATGAAAATGTTCCTATACTTACTTAATTAATTAAAAGGATAAAAACTTGTAATTGAGATTTTATTACTGCTTCCGAGGGAGTTCATGTTTGGAACTAGACTTAAAATCATTACAAAGCTGTTTGTTCAACAATGTCATCAAAAGAGACTGAGGATAAAGTGTTTGTTTTATTTGTAGTATTTCTTACTTTATGATATATTGGCAGAAATATAACGTGACTAGCATTCACTGAATTTAAGCACATTCTGGGCGTATTTCTCTTCTTAACAAGACAAATGTATTTAATTTTAGTCTGGACACATTTTTTTAAGATTTATGTTGAAGACTAGATATTTTTTACTTATTTTAAACAATCTTGGGAAACTTAAAATTTCCTGCACTTTCGGCTGATAATTTGACTTATTTTAAATAATAGAGCCCTCATTCTTTTTGCTATTTTTTCTTATTTTTGAAAGCTGTCCGACTATTATAGTATTTTTATTCATTTAATTTACTTGCATTGGTTGACCTTTTGGTTTTCTGAGTATATAGTGTGTTTATAAGATAATTATATCTAATGTATCCTTGATATGACATATTAATGTGTGACACGGAGTAAACAGTGATTATTTGATTGGGTAATAGGAGATAACAGATGTAAATAAATATAAATATAACAGTTTAGTACATAATTATAATAATATGAATCAAAATAAAAAATATACAAAAAGATTAATGTATTATAGGAATAGATATAAATACATGTAAATAAACAAAATGTTGGAAAAGCAGAACATAATTTATTACTTTGCGTTTTCCAATAATCATGGAAGAAACTTGGATGTCTATTCCTGTGCTGTTGATATCACTGCATACTTAACGCCTCTGGACGCTTTTGATTTTTTGGGCTAATTAAATCTCTTATTCATTAGTCCATCTGATTGGCACATTCATTTTTCCACCACCGCTGTTCAAGAAGAGTGTTCAACATTCATGTCCTTCCTCATACATCAATGGAAGAGCCGTCGGGAGCAAATTAGGGGCTCAAGGTTCAGCTTTTTGCTCAACGACACTTTGCCATCTGGCCTGCATACAGTATGCTAATTAGTCATATGTTACTATTTGCACTTACAGCAAAAAATCTAATTAGGAGGTCATAGATTAAATACCTCCAATGTAAACATTTGCAAATATATTTTTCTCTACTCTACTTTTAAGCCCCCGCCAAAGGAGGCACACATCAGTCTGTATACTGGGTACGGGTATCCTGTGAAACCAATTAAATTTAATAAAGCCTCTGATCTTATATTTTTTATATTTCAATTTGCTTACTTTTTTATCATTTTCATACACACTCTAATTGCGATAATTTTCTCTCAGATTCACCACTGAAAAAGTTTAAGTTCTATCCTCATAAGCACTCGTTGGGTTTCTCCAGTAGCGTCTTTGACCTTGTATAAAAATCTTTTTTTTCTTGGCATTTATTTCCTTTTAAAAATAAGATAAATTAAAATTGTTTGATGAAAAGGATTGTAACTTCCTGAGGGAAATACCTCACAGGTTTCCTCTAAATAATGCACGGAAAACTCCTTGGGTGCGCCCGCCTGTTGTATGACCTATTCTTTGGCCTGTTGTTATTTAATCTCCTATTCAAATGTTTGGTTGAGCTCATTTTGAGCCAAAATTTCTTATTGAAAAATGTGACTGAACCTGTTTATAAAACGACCCAGTGGTGGCATTTATTTGCAAAACAGTAGGGGACAAAGGATTGAGCCCTGTGGGACACCCCAGGTCAAAGTGGTCACTGAGGTGGAGGAATTAATCGAGGTCATTGAGAAAGTCTTATTCCATGAGTAGGATTTATTTTTGGCATATCAAAGGATGTGAGGACTTAATAAACATAATTATATAACTTGAATCAATGCAATACAAAATCTCATCATGAATTTTATAAGTTTCATTTTTTTTGACTGTTTAATAGTAAGAAAAGTAAATGTGAGCAAACTATTAGTTATTTTGTGCCAACTTTAGAATGTCTGAGATAATACTTTCAAATACGCCCCAAAGAAATAAAATATGCAAAGAAATATCTTTTAATCAATTATTTTTTCTTGTTGAGGAAATTTAAAGGGTAAATGTGGGCGTTTAGAGTTTTTCAGTTTCATAAAATCACGGCCGTGGGGGCGAGAGAGAGAGAGACAGAGAGAGAGAGAGAGAGAGAGAGCGGTGACGGCTAACTTGAATGTGTTGCCAGAAATCTAGACAACGACCTGAAACTTGCATTTATAAGAAGTATTGAAAAAAATCATAGTCTATTTTATTGCATCTTATCGGATAATTTGTTTCTTCAACATCAAATTAACTCAACTTTATTATCATGTGCAATTTTACTTCTATTAATTAAGCGTATAATTATCAAGTTCAAGTGTGAGCTCATTATCATGTGCTCATATTTACTCCTTACACAGTTTATAACATTGCTTTTATTATGATGTAAAGTATTACTTGATAATATTCTCGTCAGGTGCAAAAAACGTTGCTCATTATTATTATCCGTTATTCCCAACGCACCGGTTTACATATTTAAGTGTTAAAGACTTAATTTCTCATTCATATTTAATACCTTATTGTCTTTACTCACTTATTGTGTAGTTTGTTGGTGTAATTTTGGCGCAATCTGTGGATCAATAATTTCCTCTGGGAGCTATAAACTTTTATCTTATTTTAACCGGTGCTTTAAATGAAAAAAAATTTTTTTTTAAATGCTGAAAATAATGCTGAATTTCACAGCATTCATTTATTCAAGAAACTACTTTCAGCGCGTCACACTAACAAAGAACTTCTGCATCATCATGCTAATGACCTAGATTTATATATGTATATATACATATATAGATATATATATATAGATATATATATTTATATATATATACTATATGGAATAGCTTTGGTGTCATCAGGCCCGGTGAGTAGGAATCTACTGGATGGTGATGAATACAAGGTGACTTGACTCTGGAGTCAGAGAAGAAGGCATGCGGTTGTCTCTTCCAATCATCCGGCGCTCAATATTCCCTGAGACAGACAGACAGACAGACAGACAGACAGACGGACTCTGTAACACACATTAATGTCTCTCTCTAAAAGACATTCATGTGTTAGAGAGAGAAGGAGTTACCAATGAATGTGTTAGCCAGAGAGAGAGAGAGAGAGAGAAAGAGGGAGAGAGAGAGAGAGAGAAAGAGAGAGAAAGGGAGAAAATGAGTTGCAAATAAATGTGTCGAAGAGACGCAGAGGGAGAGGGAAGGAGTTGCGAATGAATGTGTGAGGGAGAGAGAGAGAGAGAGAGAGAGAGAAAGAAAATGAGATACGGATGAATGTGATAAATTAAGAGACGCTGCATGGAAAATAAATTCCATGCAGCACTTTTTGCACTTTAGATTAATGAAACACATCAGCATAGTTGACACAAACAGTAAAATGTTGATGTAAACAAAAAGAGAAGTCTAATCAGTAATATTGAATCTTAGTCTGAAAATAAAGATTCTCCCTTTTTGCCCCTTCGGAGGCAGACCGACACAACTGTAGTGTTTCAATTTGGCTCCTATCCCGTTTATCCAACGTTGTTTTGACTAGTGAGTTAGCGTTAGCGTGTGACGTTACACGTCCGCAGGAACAGAGCGAGGCGAGCGCCATGTAGTGCATCCTGGGTAATGGAGTTTAAGTACCGTTATGAATCACCAAGGGACAGACTCTGATATGGAGAGGACATGATAGGGTCCTAGGAGCTTGGGAGAGGTCCCGCTACGCTAGTGGGCAAAATCTAGAGTTGGTGCGTACCGGCACACTCAAATCACTGATTTTAGCTTCATTTTTGTATTTGTTTTTACATCTTCAGGCACATTTGAGGTGAAATTACGTTCATGTCATTCGGCTCAAATTCACCATTGAAGGAGAAAATTGTCCATCAACATCGTCGATGAAATTGAACATTTCAAGAATTCCATTTATTTGCAAATGACCCGCTCCAGAATGCACCACTCTGCTGCTCCTCGGCGTTCCAATGCTTCCACACTCTGAAGTGGCCGTGTAGTCAGGTACATTTCCAGGTCCTGCTCCGTTTTTCAGCGGGTTTTCTCTGCTGCAGAGGAGCTGCTGCACTCATCCTCTGGGGCCGAATCTCTATTATAACGTGGGAATATCTGCAGTCTCCTATTCATGAAGAATCGTGAAGAAATACCAGGTTGTTAAAGACGGAATCTGAGAAGAGAACAGTTTCTGGTGAGCTGCCATATCGCACCAGTTGTTTAGGTGTTTGGATTCTTATTTTTATTAGCGGCGTTTTATTCTTCTCTATGTTTATAATCATCACATTACCTTAAATAGTAGAAAAGGGGAATTTAAAACACTTTTTGAGCCAGTTTGCTAGTTTTTTGCTGAATCATCGGGCGGCTGAAAAAGATGGCGATCAACCTTCCCTCTTTCTCACATTTTCCTGCTCAACTGTTTAGTTGAGCCCAATTTTATTCTCTATATCTTATCTATGGTCACACTTGACTGATAAGTTTAAAATAAGACCCAGTGGCAGCATGTATATGCTAAAGAGTAAGGGGCCAAGGTCGGCGCCCTGAGGGACACCATAGGTGAAAAGGGCCCCCAAGTAAGTGGCATTAACTGTGACTATTGAGTTTTGCATATAATAGCATGTATTGACTTACAAAACAGAATTATGTAACCGGATACAAGAGAAAAAAAATGGGTCAAATTGATCCGATTGTTTTTACAGTTTAGAATTGTGCTTGAGAAAAAGAAGTTTTCATTTTGTCGCAAATTTTAAGATGTCTAAAGCTATGCAGCTCTGTGGTTAGACTGGATTCATCAAATCTCATGCAATTAAATGTGCACAATAAAAACAAAGAAGGCTGCAAGGATTCCAAAGGGGTGGCTCTAAGCAAAGAAAAAGTAACTAAGGACAAATCTTTCCATTTGGATATTTACTAATTAGATATTTTAGACACTAATTTTACGATAAAATGACAGGTATGTTTTAAACAGGAAAAAAAAAACCTGAAAGTATATATTTCATGGAAAATAGTACATTTTAATCAGATTAGCTTTTGGAATGGCATGTTTTTATTTGTATCAAGCTACATATGTCAAAAAAAATCTTACTTATCGAATAGGAATTTCAGAATAGCCCAAGTTAATTCCTCCTCCTCAATGGCCCCTTTGACACGTGGTGTTCCTCAGGGCTCAATTCGTGGCCCCTTACTCTTTAGCATACACATGCTGCTACTGGGTCATGATACAAACAAGTCTGCGAAGTGCCACAAATTTTTCGGTACGAAATAAAGACTCCAAATTCGCTCAATCAAACAGTTGAGCTTTACATGAAAGGGTTAAACAGAAGAGCTCAGCTTTGTGGTCATAACCGAGAAGGGAGCTCCTCTGAACATGTAGGAGTGTGTCAGGAGCAGAAGTCCGGTTTTGCGTGGGTGTGGGCATAAATGATTCCCTGAGTGGGAGGATGCTTGTCAGCAGTGAGCGATTGTCTTTAGAAAGTAAGAGCCAGACTGAGGACAACCTGTCTGATCCGTTCCCCGCCGCTGTCTCCGTCGTAGCGAACAATCATTGCTTCATCTGCGATTTGTGCTGAGTGACGGACCGGATCTGACAGCGTCAAACGGAGAACGTCTCCTTTTCACTGTGTGGTTCTGGGAACTAAAGGTTGATTCTGTGGGATAAAGGAAACAAATCCGATTTCACTGGAGTAATTGTGGAGTGATTATTTAATAATGTATAGTGAAATTGTGTATATATATATATATATATATATATATATATATCTTACAGGCTTGAATGTGCAGAAGATATGGGAGGGAGGGAGTAGGGAGAGTGTGCAGCCGTTAAAGTTGTCACAAAATAGTATTAATTCAGATTTATTTAAAGGTTTTATTCTCATTAAACTGAAGATTCAAGGAGGCTTAAATTGACCACACTTCACGGTGAAGCAGATTAATAGTGTCTGAAGGAGAAGACTTGTCCGATGTGTTCGCTGGTCTTCAGGGACATCGACCTTCCGTTCAGCTCAACGCACGTGACTCCCCTTTATGATTTTAATCCCTAACGGAAAATACGGGAATGTTCAACAAACAGCATTCCCAAGGTTTTAGAGACTAAAAAGATGAAAGCTGGTCAGTAAATTTTCTACCAAGGCTGAAATGTAAACTATAGAGGAACTTAAATTGTATAGAAACAAAATTTGTAAAGAAACAAACAGTAGAGAAAATGAAAATGTAGAGGAACTAAAATTAGGGTAAAAATGGAGAGAAAATAAAATTACGGAGACACTCAAACTGTTGAGAAAAATGAAAATGTACAGAAAGTAAAACTGTCGAGAATTGAAAACTAAAGAAAATGAAACTGTAGAGAAACTGAACCTATAGAGAAGCTAAAACTTTAAAGAAAATTAAACTGTTGAGAATTTGAAACTATGGAGGAACAAAATTATAAGGAAAAAAAACGTAGAGAAACTGAAACTACAGAGAAACTGAAACCATGAATACAATGAAACTGTTGAGAAGCTGAAGCTATAGGGAAACTGAGACTACAAAGGAATTCAAATTATAAGGAAAAATTGTAGATAAATTAAAATTACAGAGAAACTTAAAATGTTGAGCAAATGAAAATGTAGAGAAAGTAAAACTGTAGAGGATTGAAAACTAAAGAAAATCAAACCGTAGAGAAGCTGAGACTATGATGACAATGAATCTGTTGAGAAGCTGAAACTACAGAGGAACTGAAACTGTTGAGAATTAAAAAACTAAAGAAGCTGAAACTATAGAGGAACTAAAACTGTAGAAAACTGAAAACATACAAAATTTATAAAACTATAAAGAAAGCGAAACTGCAGAGATGCAGAGAATCAGAAGCTGTAGAGAAACACATATTTTACTGAGATAAGTTCCTGAGGTAAACAATTACTTGTGAGTCTCTGTAGAATATTTTCCATGTTGTCACTCTCTTATACAGATTTAACATTTGAATTTTACTGGAGTAATTCCGCCGTTTTTTGTCTTCTGTTAAGAAAAATAATCCCAAAAGTTTGAATAGTGAGATTTAAATGATTGGATTTATTGGCTTTTTGACACTTTTCGCACTTTGTTACCATTGGACAAATGGTAACCAGTAAAGTTCTGTAACACAGCGGATATAAAAAAATGTATCATTCATTTCATTTGTTATTTTTTAAAAGTGTCTAAATCATCATCAAATAGCTTTAGAGGGGATTACTGTAATATTTTCATATTGTTAAATAATGTACTGTTGGCACTTGAGACCATTCAGACTACGAATGAGTCTCTCTATGTGTGCGTGTGTGTATTTGTGTGTGGTTTGTGTGTCAGTGTGTTTATTTATATTTATATATTTATAGCATGTGTGCTTGTTTTGTGTGTGTGAGCGATTCCTCCTCTCATATATCATCTCTGAGCTGACACCGCTAATGTTCTGCCCTGATTAATCACCTAACATGTATAAACATAATAAAACAACGGCTCCTCACACACACACACACACACACACACACACTCACACACACACACACACACACACACACACACACACACACACACACAGTTTTTAGTCAAGGTTATGGTCCACTTGTCTTTACCTCTGAGTATTTCAGAAGGTGACACGGTACCAGCATGTTTGCATCTCGGGCTTTTTGCCATGTGCTTGACCTTGTCTGTCTGTGTTAAAAGTATAAAACAGCATAAAATGGATAGAAATTGATATTTTTGTTACTTATATTAAATTGATATTTTTTGTTACTTATAATTAACTTCGAGTAGAAGGTTTTACAGACGACTCGCTTTTATATTTAGTAGACTAAAGTACAAGTAAAGTTCAGGGATGAACCAAACCTTCAAATGTGTCTCACAGTCCACCAGAAAAAAGCTCATTTTTTGTTGTTGTTGTTGAGAGTTTTTTATCTCTTCCACTCAGTTATTCATTGTAGTTGGAAATGTGGAAAGGATTAGTTTCTTCTCTTTTGTGGTGCGTTTGCTGTATTTCAACAGAGAGGTACACTGCCATATACCAGCATCGTGTCTCTAAAGCACATATGTCAAACTCAAAGCCCGCGGGAGACAGTCTTAATTTCGATAACAGCTGGGCGGACTGGTAAAACATCGCAAGCACCACAGATACTACAAAGTCCCAGAATGCAATTCGCCGGCGCAAAGCTCCCTATTCCCCTTTTGTCAGAGATCAACATTTATCCAGTCACTCTCAGATCAATCAAGGTGTTGCTGGTGAGTAGAAAGTTGGCCTTCATATTCTTTTGGGTTATAAGCGGCTTCCACCTCGCTCTCAACGTACCTCAGAAAGATGACATTTTTGACCCACGTTTTCTTCTCGAGTGACGTCCTGAATGAGCCTTCGTCGTGGTATTGCAGACATTTTTGAAGTTTGAACCCTCCTGTGAAGTTCTTTACTGTTCCAGGTCTTCTCCATGTGTAGATAATGTGTCTCACCGTTGATCTGTGGAGCCCCACAACCTTGGAACCCGCTGGACTGATGGATTTCACTTCCTGGAATTTCCTTTGATTTTGGCATAATGTTGTACTGGTGAGAGACCTACGGGCCAAAGTACTGGGTCTGAAGATGGACCTTTGTACTGATGATGACTGAACAGGACAGGTGGTAATCGTGTGTCTGGGTGGGTCTAGTCCAGCTGGAACCAGTTCTGAATGCCGTTTGGTAGTTCGTCTTCCAAATTTCTTCTTCACACAAGCCCAGTCGGTATTAGACGACTTTTTGGATCAATAGATAAAAACTATCATACAAACACTTTATTTTGCGTTTACTCAGGTTGCCTTTGTTGAACGTTCTTTTAAAACATCTTAGAAATCTGGTGTGAGATAAGCACAAATATAAAAGAACCAAAGTTCACAGCCGTAGATGCTCATCTAAACTGGCCCCACTCCGTCGGCCTGACAGGGACCTGACTTCTACTATCACCTTGCAGAGAACTGAAAAGAAAAGTTAGCGGGAGGAGAGAAAAGTAAAAAAAGGCTGATGGCAGCGGCAAAATGTGGAGGCATAATGTGATGTCAACAT